>OX424495.1:25568943-26168943 GCA_949152395.1 Agrochola litura | reverse complement strand
AATTTCAGATTGTAATTAATCGTGTGTTACGCAATTAGGGTACTGGCCTCGTATTCTATTGAAATTCCGTACTACGCTATGCCACAGATAATATAATACTACGTGCTAGGCCAACGAAGGTCAAAGTGTTGCCACTGACGTGCGGCCTACTGTACTCATCTGTTTTTCAAATATTGTAACAGTTATTTTAATTTTCACTTAGTTGACCATAACTTACTTATAACTAATTCTTAAAGCACATTGTAATTATCAAAATGTTGTTTAAGTTTTGAAAAATACCTACTTAATTTTACAACGGTCAAAATATTCCGAACTCGATAGTACACTTCGTTATTCTTCCTATCCCGAAGATGCCCGAACGGTTTTTAATTTGAAAATCGTTATGGCGTTATGTTTAATAAGTGACGTCATAAAGCGAAGATTGTTTTACTGGCTGATAGTTTGATGGTGTTGGTAAGGGATGTTGAGTCCATTGGACTTGGTTTACGGTTTTTCTGATGAAATATTTAGGAATTCGAATCTTATGTCAAGATCTACAGGTTAATTAGGGTATTACTCGTATTAATGGAAATTATGATAATTATATGAAGATGCCTACTACCTGTTTGCTTGTCTTTTGATAAAAATCAGTCGGTGATTGTACCACAGAAAGTCAAAAGCCTCTTCTCGTACTGAGAAAGAACAAGCAATGACCACCATTGATGCTTGCTCACTGCAAAGTGGCAATTTGAAATCATTAAGTTTTATCACGCGACGTTTCCTTTCACTGTAACTCTGTGACGTCTTAGGGAAAATCCAGACGCCAGCATTAATTGTTTACCTCCTTTCTGGTTACCTAGGTACTATCGTGGTCACGCATATCTAACCACTTTGAAAACAAAATCCCGTGCACACGACCCATTTTTTTCGTAGATAAGCGTATAGCGGCCGAGTGCTACAAGCAGAAATAGTCCTTACGGTGTTCAGATATATGTGTCCGCGATAGTATAGTAAGCCGCACGCCAGTGGTAACAAAGTGGCAATAAGATGGCCTCGCATTCCATTGAAACTCTGTACTATGCTAAAAGTCAAAATGCTACCACCGACGTGCGGTTTATTGTACAGTCAACCGCACATCAGTAACAACACTAGAACTACCCATACAGCTACAAAAAAAGGCGCTGTTGACGTCAAATTGTTGCTTTTAACATCATCACTCTCATCCTTATCATAATTTATTTGTGGTCGGCGCAGCATGTCATCATCTCGATGTTCCCCCTTTCTATCCATATCATCTGTCACACAGTCATCCATCGTTTCTTTGCTCTTCCCCTACTCTTATAGCCATCCACATTCATGCACACGACATTCTTTCATTCGTCCGCATCACACGCCCATACCAAGGCAACTGATTTCTCCACAACTTATCAGTCACCGATGCCACTTTCAGACTTCCTCATATTATATAGTATTTTTCCATTAATTCGCCTTACACCACAAATAGCATTTGAGGTGTAGGTTTCAACATGTGGTCGATCGTACCTATTTAATGCAACTGCACTGATTGCTTCTCAAGTTCTCACCAACCAAACTCATTATCTAATAAATAATTAATTATACTAAGTACCGTTTAAATCTGTCGTCAAGGAAATGGCGTGCCACATACGAACACAAATTACCGCGAGTTAGCCGTCCTGTCATGGTGTCATTAATACATCATGGCCGATCTGAATCGTGCCTCATTGTGATCCGAAGTTTATTGTTTCCCACACTAGTAAACACGCGAACTTGCTTGTAATTTCTCTTAATTATCATATCAACGGATATGGTTGTTGTCATGCAAAGCTGAGTCTGGAAAAAAAGGTGGAGAGAAATTTTTGTATGGACGGGTTCTACTACAAAATATTTTCTTATCGGAAAGCATGTCGAGTTATCGACCAAAAATCGGTCCCTTGATACACTGACCTATTTGCATTAATTATATATTTATTGTTCCTTTTACTGTTAGTACCTACTTATTAAATTTTATTCAATGGCAATGGACCATAATGAGGCTATAAATTAAGCATGTTTCAAATGCTTCTGCGATGTCTGCGGTCTCTTAGATCTCGAGCCTAGTCAGGAAACAAATGAACGCGTGTTTAGTTTCACTCACGCTTTTCATTTATTTAAAACTAGCTACTATTATATTATTACAACAAGGAGTGCAATTCTTTGATTGAACATTAATAATAAAAAATGTACCAGCCTATTATTGCCCTACTGCAGGGTAAATACCTCTTCTCATACACAAAAGGCACGAGCATTGATCACCACGCTTCCTCAAGACGGATTGGCGATTTCAGACTTATATTAACTTTAAGTCCAGGTTACAACATAGAGGATTGGATATATAAGGTCTATATTGAGATACAGGGCTGGACCAAACTGAAGGTCTACAAGATTCTCTCTCTATTTTCAAAACACAATAGATATTATACAAAAGATATCCCTATTAATATTATTTCCGCCAACAGACGAACATTGTAATACCATTGTTTATGGCAAAAATGTGGTCGTGATCGCGAACACCGTGGGATCTGTCTTCTCAACGATATATGGCGGAAAGCTTCAGATGAAAATTTAATATTTTGTCTCACAATGCGGTTTAAACAGGTACACGATAGTATGTTATTGATAATGTATGTCTGGCTGTTGCAGAGAGTACAAACTAACAAGCTGTAGGTAGTGGATAAGGCAGTGAGATTTTACGAAAGATGTAAAAGATATCTACGAGTCTAATGTCGGTTTGAAGAGCAGTCTATTGACTGGTTTAATTTGAAAAATGGTTCCATTTGGATGGAAGAGAAATGGAGTAGTTAAAAGTAACTTAAGAACAAATGTAAATGCCAAAAAATGTTGTAAAAATTGATCATTGGCCATTAAAGAGCGCAAGAGTAGAGAATTAGGGAGTTCATAGATCATTGATAGTTTTCACAGCAGTCAGGGCTTTTACAAAGGCTTATGAATTATCCAATCAGCTACGTAAACATAGCCTGAGCATTTATACTTCGCTCAATAATCAATTGCCGCCCAAGATACAGGATTTTCCTAGTTTGGGGGCAGGGTACATATTCTTTAGTTTGGACTTTCGACCTCACTACCTACCTTTTGTACAATTATACGTAAGTTTGCTTACCATTCTGTATAACCTAACCTAACCGAACTATTGTCAAAGTTAATGTTCTCGCTGAAAAAAAAAAACGGAAAATAAGTATGGAACTAGAAATGCCGCATCTGCTTGACTGAACTATCCGTACTCCTAACCAACCAAGTATTTCATAGATCTAACGCTACCCTCACAGTTATATTATGATTTCACTAGCTGAGCCGACCGTGGGGCACCGTCCTGAACGTGTACTCGACGTGTGTATAACATAACTTGATAGCAAAATGTTGTAAAACTCTCTCCTTCAAAATTATGGAGGTTTCTCTTTAATATACGCCGTGTTTTAGAGTTGGTTCACTTGAAAGTGATGTTTAAGTATGAGTTATTTGGATCCGGACTTGGAAATTATGCAATAGGTAGTATTGGCCTCATGTCATAGCCAATATGTACTACTTATTGCATAATTTCAGTACATTGCTGAAAGCCTTGAAATAATGAAAGTATTGAAATTAATATGATAAGTAAATATCATATCATATGATTTGATTTCCTGTTTAGTCACCGAATCTCAGTAAATGACATGAGTTTTGACAAACTGTTAGTTAATTTGAGCTAGATGGACAATTGGACAAACGACCTTAAAAAGGTGACTGGAACAGACTGTACGTGGAAGGCGGAGGTCAGGGTGTTGGCGCAGCCTGGGAGACGCCTATGTCCAGCAGTGGACTGCGATAGGCTGAGGTGATAGTCAATTTTTCAGTTGATATACCTTCCAGGAGCCGGGTGTTAATACAGCCTAACCAGCAAAAGTTAGTTGTATAGAAGACCATAGAACGTTTTGTAAAAACTAATCGGTGGTCATATAAAAGGCCAAAGAAGGTGCACCTACAAAGAAAGTGGCGCAATTATATCTCCATTCAGTTTTAAAGTACAACTGTAGCGGTATCAGGCATGACAATTTTGGCCTAATATAGTTGATGTGACAGTAACGCAATCTCTATTAGATGACATACAAGCCACCGCAACGCTACTGAACTACCTTTTTCTCATTCATTAATTTTACATTCGTTCACGCCGCTGCAGTGTCTCAGTGTTTTTGAAGAAAAAAATATAATAACATGAGAATACGAGGATATATCGTGGGGAGTTAGATATTATTTTGTAATTAAATTATTCATCTCTTACTGGGAAAATGACGTGCGACTGTAATTTTACTGATAAACTATGTACGGGTTTACGACAATATTTGAATGCCCCCCTCGAATTATTGAGCTTTTACTAAAACAATTACGAATTTTAAGTCACAAACATACTTCCAGCTTCCTGAACTCTACTATAGCACTCGTTATGACAGATTACAACAACCATTACATGAAATTAGGGTTCCTTTTGAGCTTGTCCTTGTGACATCTTTTAAAAGCTTCTAAATATTTTTTTCGTAATTTATAAAATATTTGCTGTCGCATTAATTACGCTAAATCAAAATGTTCAATATTGTTGTAGAAGAGCGATAGAAATGCCTTTAAAAAACTGAATTATCATTTAAAATCATTGCTAGCCTTTTTTTTTTTTGGGTGGGAAATTATCATATTACTTCTCCCGCTCTGGCTGGAGCGGGAGGGCGTGTCAGACTCTTACTGACTAAAACCCACCCGTGTTCCTTCAGTTGCCATGTTGCCGGTGGCCGGAAATCTGCTTGTGATTCCCGACGCCCGGGGCGTCTCGTCCTGCGGCGGTTAGGGGCGCGAGGGCGCGAAGTTTGCCTCTCCCTCACGCGTTCCGCCTCCTCCTTCGCGAGCATTACTGCTTCGCAGAAGGAGGTGACGGCCTCCCATTTCTTCTCGCTCCGTACCATGGCCCGAATCAGGGCCGGACGCGAGAGATCGCCGCCGCCGATCGCCTCCACGAGGACACGGCGATGCCCCGCCCAAGCCGGGCAGACCTCCACCGTATGCTCCACCGTGTCCTCCGGGCGATCCAGATAGTGGTGACACCCGGGCGTTTCCTCCCACTTTATTCTGAACAGGTACCTCCCGAAACAGCCGTGTCCGGTGAGGACCTGCATCAGGTGGAAGGTGAGGACGCCGTGGTGCCTCTCTAGCCACTCCTCAAAGAGGAGTCTTATCGCCGCAATTGTAGCGTGCCCAATCATTGCTAGTCTACCTTTATATACAGTAAATATGTTTTAAAAGAGAAGGGATCTCCGTTATAGTACCATTGTGTAATAGAGGGACTATGACACTTTTTTAGAATAGGATTGTTTTTTATAACTGATAAAAAACAATCCTATTCTAAAAAAGTGTCTTTGTGATGAGTTTATCACTACGACTATAACGAGCGTTAACAAACCTTTAATGACAATTTAAGCTACATAATTGTAATTTGAAACTCAGCTATATCACCAAATCACTCTGTTGTAGACTTTTTGTGCCCACTGTAGTACTATGTACTGTTACGACGATCTAAAAACTCATAATATCACAATATCGCCCTATTCTTGAGTTTTCATCTCTACTATAACGAAATACCCATTATAATTAGTTCAGAACCTTTATTGCGTAAATCAGGCGCATTAGGGCGACAGTAAACACTGTTATAAAGTTATATCGTTGTATACTAGTCAAATTGGAGGTTGCTATAACGCTTGACTATAACAGCTATACAAAGTGGTGAAGTAAACCTTTACATCAATTCCTAATAGGTCGTTTTTGCTGTATAAACTTATAGAGCCAAAATGTATTGTCAAACGATTTCACACAATAATTAATCACCGTCAAAACCTTTATACATCGTTTACCCTGCTTTTTTGAGATATAAAGGTTTGGTTATAGAACAAAATTGCTGGTTGGGAGGTTAAAAGCAATTTTCAATGTAGTGTGAAACGAAACTAGCGTTAGGAAATTCACAGTGTAGCGTATTTTATTTTAAACCATCTTAGATACTAAGCTTTACTTACATAGGAAATGACTGCTAAGTCGCCATGTGTCAATTAATCAATCAACTTAGCCTATTGCAGTCTTCCGCTGGATAGAGGCCTCTCCCAGGCTGCGCCCCAACACCCTGTCCTCCGTCTTCCGCATCCAGATGTCCCAGCCACCTTTTTAAGGTCGTCGGCACATCTAGCTGGGGGGCGTGCCACACTACGCTTGCCGATACGCAGTCTCCACTCCAGGAGTCGCCATGTGTAGCATTTGATATTTGAGAATAATAGTTAAGTGCAAAGTTTGAACACATATTTTCTTTTGCCCCCTATTTTGCGAAGTCTGTAGAACAAGTGTTTGAAGCTATGTTTGGTGCCAGCTTAATCTTAGATAGCAAATAACAAAGGGGCACTTAAATAATTACAAGCCAATTAGATTATCATAATTCGAAACTTACCCTCGATTACTAAAGTTTCAGTCAGGTCTAAGATCAGTCACAGTCCAGATCTTATCTTATCGGTATTGTTGAGTTACAAGCTTCACCGTAGACATTAACTATTTATAAATTTCGATAAGTATTTAGTGGAGTTAACTAAGTATTTTTGACAAATATCTGTCTTAGGTAGGTACGGTCAGCAACAGAAGTAGATATTAATCACTGTTACTTTCACATGATGTAATCTAAATTGACCCAAAATTATTCGATACTCTTCTTTGCAGCATTTCATGTAATACCCAAGAGCTTTTTTGTTTGATTTAAATTTAAAACGTGATCGTTTTTAAAATTTATGCAGGTAAAAAAAAAAACTGAAGCATTAATCGACTTTTGTTGCTGACCGTACTTACCAACCAATAGAATGAGTATTAGATTTGAATAAGCAAGTGCCTGTAAGTAACAATATACCTACATATTGTCTATCAGTGCTCACGACTCAGCCAGATGCCCACGATTCCCATAGACACCGTGATATCCCATAACGTATGGAATATTTTACTGCACACGAAATTTCTATATGAAAGACATACTAGCTGTTTCCTGCGACTTCAACCCAACCTTCCTCTTGAGCCGCTCAAAAGTAAAGTAAAGGTAGTACATCCACACTTGGGGGCGAGCCTATTGCCATCAACCGGGTACAAATCCAGACTCAGGGCCGCTACTAAGAAATCACTAAGAAAAAAAACCCAATAACGCTTTGTCCGTCCTGGGAATCGAAGCCAGGAGCTCATGCTCAGCAGTAGTGCTTGCGACCAATGGGCTAACGAGGCAATCTTTATTGAGCACAGTAGCTGAACAATTCTGAGTTATCTCAATACACCTTGTAGATAGATAATTGTTTTCGCTTATTATGTTCTTGAGTACAAATGACAGTAAAGCGAGGTAGCTATGATTTGTCGCTAGAATGGCCAGAAGATCCTTAAAAGGGCTGAATCGACCAATAAAATCATTTTATGTACTGTAATGTCCAATTAATTTGATATTTTATAAGGTAAACCTATTACTTACACCTATTGTTTATTAGCTTGGTCAATACAAGCTTCAGCAGTTAAAGGTACAACTGTTTGTTTCCAACTTCTAACACGATAAATCTTCAAATTGATAGTTCTGATATGGGTGAAAATCTACGAAGTCCTTTTTAAATTTTGAGGTTTCTAAGTTAAAATGAAACACATGGGTTTAAAAAAATCGAAACGGACCCAGCACGGGTTGGTAGATGTCACATGACCCACATGTGACATCTACCAACACGCCACACGTGACACCCGCACTGGGCACGCGCGGTGTATTACCACTTCCTCTCACAGACAAGAGGCCTGGAGTGTGAACATTATAGGCTGATTATGTATGTGCGTGTGAGTTTCCAAGATTCTATCATAGAGTGAAGAAACCTGGACTTTACAGTCTAAAATTGATCCCAAGCAGTAAAAAAGCGTGGTGGTCCATGCTCGTTCTTTGTATTGGAAAAGCAGTTCCTGCAGTGAGGCAGTTACAGGCTAAGAAATTAATAATCTATTGCTATTGCATGTCTCTTATCTTAACGAATTGTGACAATAGTTTATGCTATGGTGTAATAATTAGCCACCCAGCGAGGCAGGGACTAGAACCGGAGTGCGCCGAAGACGTACCTACACATTTTAATATCATAAATTAATTTAAAAAACTACAGCATTTTACACAAACATTTCAAAGGTCTGTGTGTTTGGACAGAACGTACAAACAGACAGAACAATTTGAAACCACAGGAAAAACAAAAAAGCATCTCACGTTCAAAACTACTTTTGACGATGTTGTAAGTATTGTAATGACGAGAAATTTCGTGTAATCAAATGTTGAGTTTCGATGATGCAAAATGACTTTTGTTTTATTCGGTACTTATAATTTTGGACGAGGATTCCTTTTGTCAGGCATGAAAAAAATTTGGTAGGTAGGTGGCGAAGTGATCTCCGAGTGGTAGCTAATAACCACACTTCCCAAATAGTTTTTTTTCGGTTTGTAACACTAGAGATAGCCAAATATAATTATTATGAAGATTTGTTCATCATTTCAGGTGAAAGACGTCCACTGCTGGACATAGGCCTCTTCCAAGCGCCCCCACTTCGACCGGTTCTGTGCTTCCCGCATTCAGTGGATTCCTGCGGTCTTCACAAGGTCATAGATCCACCTTGTGGGAGGCCTTCCAACGCTACGTCTTCCAGTATGCGGTCACCACTCCAAATTCTTTCGGCCCCATCGGCCATCTGTTTTACGAGTGATGTGACCTGCCCACTGCCACTTAAATTAGCCAATTCTTCGGCTTCGAGGAAGACTTGATATACAAGCTCAAAAGAAGATTTAAAACACTGGCTTCTATTTGTAATAACAATTTTCCAAGACTTCTAATACGGAATATCTAATGGCGTGGTAAGTATATTGCCAATCAGCAAAGTGGTAGCAACGGTGAAGGAAAACGTTGTGAGGAAAACGGCATGACGTAGAACCAAAAATTCGAAGACATTTATTTTAACATGTAACAATCCGCACTGGGAACACGTGGTGGATTTATAGCCCACTCCTTCTCACAGAGAGGAGGCCTGTATCCCAGGAGTACGTCATAGGCTAATTATACTTATGCTGATGCTAAGGTGGCAGCAAGCCTAACTGTTCAGAGAGCGCCGGACGCATACTTAAATTTCGTTACTTGTGAAAACTTTCCCTAATGCAAACATTGCTAACACCGTACATTCCTATCTATCCGTTTAACTAACAACCATGATGTTACTGATTATTTCCCCCATGAGGTGTCTATTTTTCATAATAATTCACAGTGCATTAATAAAATGAACAATGCTAGACAATTCGCGGCTTGCCGCCTAGTTAACTTAATAAGCCATATCAAATTGTGCGCAGTCGTACAGTAGTGGTAGGGTTGTGAAACATTTCTGTGATGTACCTAGGTAAGCTAATAACAGGTAATGTGGTTGTTAAATATTGGTATGTTTCGATTTGGTATTCGACATATTGGTGATGTTTTTCAGAAAGGTCAAGTGCGTAGTACTCGCAACCGGCGTGCGTGTATGACCAGATGTATGAACGTAAACGAAGAAAAAGGAGCATGTAAGGATTGTAGCAGGTGGCGTTCTGTAGTTTCTGCCAACCCCCATGGGAAGAAGGTGTGAGTATGTATGTTTCGATTGTTGTTGTGGTTTAAGTAGGGACACCTTCATTAATTGCTTACTCTCATTTCTTACGTATCAAATTAATGTCTAGCTTTTGTATATAAGTAATTTTCAGTGGAAGAAGAAAAGCATCTTTAAGATTTTAAAATAAGAACTAATGTTTTGTTCATTGCAATCTGGACTTTCAGACTGTTTTCATTTTTACCTTTATCATCTTGCAACCAATAGGTAACTACAAACTTATCTGGAAAACTGCAAAAGCTCTGTTAAAGATAAGCTTTTTCCAACAAAGCGTCAGTGTTTGACTACTCTTTTTATGAAAATTTAAAAATAAAGACAAAAACAATGCAACTAAACATTTTTTTTGCAAACACATCTAGACAGCAACCCTACAGTGACGTAACGAAGTCACGGTGCGCATGCGTCACGTGCGACGCCATATTATATGAATATATCGTGATATTTCATCATAATAAGCTCGGACTTACCTACCTTCACGCTCGATCTCTTTGCTATGAATGAGAGTTCATGTGATTAAGGTGAAAGGGTGACAGTCATGCGCCTTCTATAAAGATTTGACGAAGTTCAGTAAAATAAACAGTTGTTTTGTAACTTTGTCTCCAATCAGTAATGGAATGAGTTGGTATTGCAGGTTTAAAAATGCAGGCGTAAAGGTATCAAAGTTATATCTGCTTTAATTTATTTAATACTTAAGAAAAATCTCCACCGTGGGCCTATTTCTAGTCTTTTGGCTAGAAAAAAGAAGGTGCAAAGATGAAACTTCCCAGATAATACGACTGTCTGTTAAATTAAAACTAATCTGTAATACTAAATGGTGCCTGTTCTAATTGCACGTTAGTCACCATCAGGCATCACACAGTCAAGTCAAGTCATTAACAGTTAACTCAGGAATTCAAAATTAACATTTCTCTCCACCATCAATCCTTCTTAACGCACAAACAATAAACAATATTCAACAAGCTAAAAACACTCGACTTCTAGTCGCACCTCGTCCGCCATTTCGTTTCGCGAACGCAGAACAAAATGGCTGCCGCCCATTTCGGTTACAGGAAACGCGTATCTGTCAACACGGCTGCATCGCAAGTGAGCATTGTATGATAATCGTGAGCGCCGACAAAGTTTTAGTGCGTGGCTAGGAAGTAAGCGGGGTGATGTCGGGCTTTTTAGGGTTAAGTGGTGGGTAGTGGGTTTGGTTTTGAAGAATGCGGAACATGGAATGATGAATGGTTGTTTGTAAGAGTTTTGATAAACAATTTGCGTTTGTAAGGGGGTGGTTAGGAAAAACATAACATTTCTGACTGAAATTTAAATACCTAGAAAAGTTATTTTATTTTTTGGAAAGTGGAGTTACGGCGCTACTTAGCTGAGTTCTTTTTCTTGAAAATAGCAGGAGGATATCGGAGTTACATATATTGTATGCAGTAAAGCCTTCAACTTTCACTATTCATTGAACTGTTCCTAATTATGACCCACATATTTCTGCCTATTCATAATTATCGTTATAAATAAGTCCTGCATCAATTAATTCATCAAAGTAATCGAAGGAGGATATTGGATACATCAATTTCACCCAGCGAATTGAATCTCAAACTTTCACCATTCATAGATCCATTCCTGCTTGTGATTTACCTATATATTTGGTACTAACCAAATCATATAAGTCCTACTTCGATATAAAGGACCCAATAACAACAAGAGCTCAACATTAATTACCCTATAAATCAATCCAAACAATTTCGAATTACCCAAATGTTTAGAAGATATATTTACCAACCTGACAGCAAGCTGAGAAAACATTAATTCACTTAACAATGACATAAATAAACCCGGGACTCGGTTAGGTAATGCTAAATATAAGGTCTTTCTAAGAAACAGTTACATAATTTTAAAGGCCTAAAGACCTGCGATGCGAATTCTATGTAATCTTAGGCATATTATTCATGTTTCCTCGGTGATGCTATTACTGGGCTTGTGAATTGTAATTTAAGGAGTAAGGTGTTATGTAAACGGTTAACTATAGTGTTTGAAATTGGTGCGATTTCAATGCGTGCAACCTCCAATGACAATGTAATTCAACAAGAAACTACTAGATTACTTCTCGATACCTTCTGCAAAATATTATTCAGGCCGCGATATCATCTGTCATCATCCTCCTTATCCTTTTCTTACCCTTATACCAATTTATATGTCTTCTTCCATACTTCTCAGGAGCCGCCCCTTTTCTCGGCAATTCATGTAATAATTATCATCGAAGTCCTGTCTAATATGAAACGTATTAAAAAAAACCGAAAATGTGAAAACAAATTGGGTATCACTTGTCAACCTTTCATTTTGGTCTTCATATCCTATGAAAAAATGCCGTAGTGAAAGCTTGGTAAAGCTAGTGGTAGCAATGGCTTACCGACCGCCCAAGAAAAACATTACAAAAAAAAAAAATGTTACTGTAAACCAGCGCTGGGGCTCTGTTTCGCATAGGGTCACAGCATTATGCTGAGCGATGGCCGTTTTGCGTGAATGTGACGCATGTTTTCCTCCATATTATTCTTTTCGTGTATTTATTCTTTCTTTGCGTCGTGTTTACCTCAAATAAACGTATTTTCTTTCTTCTTTTTTTTTCAAAATGCAATACTGCCACTCGTGTGGACTATTCAAATGCATTTTTGTGAACGAGCCACAAAATATTGATTTCTTCCCCACGCCCTTCTCCGAGCCCCATCCTAATTCTCGTCTCGGCTCGCGTTATTCCCTTATTCGCAACAAAATATGGATATTATTGTTATAAGAGCCAAGTTCGTGACGAGTTCAGTGATTATTGGCTGTTTCGACTATAACAAGGTGTTAGCTAGTTACAAGGGACAGACAGACAGAATCTGTGTGTGTTGATTTTACGAATAATTTCCGTGTAAAGTAAGATTTACGACCGCGAATTGTGTACTGTATAGTCAATTTAATATTGAGATTAGGTTGTGTTGTAATTGATTGGTGAGTGGACACGTTCTTTTACTATTGTGTAATGTAAGGAATTTGTTGGGACGAATTGTTTACATTGCTGAAAGTATTTTGGTTTAACAAAAATATTTTGCATGGACATTGCATGGACACATGCAGGATACAGTTGTAAAATGAAAAAAACTATAAAGCAAATCAAAAGTAATTGCAAAATTGGTATGACCATGATAAATACTATGTTCCAATAGCAAAATTTCTAGAAGCTTGCTAACTTACTATAATAAGTAGCAGACTGACTAGCAGCAAACTATTTATTTGGCTCAGCCAATTTAGCAGTGTATCAACATAAGAGAGTTAATTTAAAAAATAACTGTCTTCTTCTCACACTACAAACTACATAGAATTACTTTATTTTTTACTCCTTATTATTGTCTGTGCAATTTATTTAAAAAGAGCACCAAGTTCGCTGATTCTTCGAATTATTTAAAAAGTAAAGTCGTAGCCTTTTTTTTTTCAATCAGCATTATTCGGTATCCAAGTAACTTCGCACAAAAGGTGATAATGCCGTGAAATTAAAATACTTTAAAGCCTTGATTCTCTATTTTAAACTTGGCTACTTACATTGGAATTACACAATAGCCGCCATCTTGGGTAAATTGTTTACTAAAGTAGATAATAATTGTCATTTAATTATATCCGTTTGTATTCGAAGAATGCTGATACTATGTTAATTTTATCAAGGAGTAATAGGCCGACTATTATGTTATTGAGTACCACTCCAAATCAGGCAAATCATTCCATAGATTTTGAGTAATAAAGCTTTTGGAAATATTGTGATAAAACTTGCTTGCTTTTTTAACACAGTACTGATATGGTGGTTTCATCATAGGCAATTTATTGGTGTTTTCTGATTCGATATTTTAATTTGTATTAATTGTAATTGGCTTTTGTTCAGCAGTTGTTTTATAACGAGTTTATTGATTAATAGAAAATAAATACTTAGTCACGAGCATAAACACCTTATCCTTATGCAACATTCAAAAACGGTTTAGAGTTTTGAGAAAATATTTATTTCACAATAGTATGGTTTTGATAGATTTTTTTTACCAAAAATCTATAAATACTGAACCTTACACTTAATTATGTTAAGGTGTGTGGTATCGAAAATGATAAAAGACGAAAAGTTCGGCACCTTATCTTATGAAAAAATGGATAATTATAGCTATATTCACAGCTATATCTGGTGTGCGTCTATGACCAGATGTTGGCACGTAAATGAAGCAAAAGGAGTATGTAAGATTTGCAGGCGGCGTTCTGTAGCTTCTGCCTACCCCCATGGGAAAAGGTGTCACTTTATTTATTCTACTTTACTGCGACCAATAAAATTCCTCGCAAAGCGGAAATCGTGTCAAAGTCAAATAACAGTAAGGTAATTTACCTTTCAAAGTTTTCCCGTGACACCTAATCTATTGTATACCTAAGTTAATCACTTACATATGTAACGAGCCCTCGACATACTAATGTTGACATCCGGCGTCGCATAGTACCGCGCGCATGCGTGCCCGCGATTTGATTTGCAGATGCGTTTGCGCCTTAGAGGTTGTGGTGCAAGTTTAAGGTTTGAACTTGTGTAGTGTCACAGTTAAACTTAGACGTAAGTTGTTGTGTGACGTGTGTTTTATTATTGTGGTAACACAATAATACCATAATTAATTAATACTTAACTTAATGTCTGCTATTGAGAAAACGAGAGTATGTCTATAGGAAAATCTGATAATAGCTTTCTTCTTCTTTCTTTTCTTTTTCTAGCTTTGATAGTTTACCAGAGCCTTTGCCAGTCAATTATTTTATATTGTATCCCGATTTGGGGCGGAACCTATAAAACCTTTTTACTAAAAGTTGAAAGAGCTCAAAGGGCGATCTTGAAAGTCATGCACTTCAAGCGCAGGGACTTTTCGACCAATCAACTTTATTCAGAAACCGAAGTATTGACTGTAAGACAGCTTTTTGTGCTCCGCGCTGTGCTGCGGAAACACTCTACGTTACATCTGTATCATGATAAGCTGAAAAGACGCAAAGGCACTCCCGTGTGCGATATGGTCCAATGTCGTTCCAAGTTTGCTAGCCGACAGTATGCGGCAACTAGCTCTCGACTGTATAATAGAATACATAAACTTAGTCCCATATACTCCCTGACTAAACACGAAGTTAAAATCAAAATTACTAATTGGTTGCAGAAGTTAACGTATGACGAAACCGAGAATCTTATTACAAGTGTCTCTTAATATAACTATACTGTATTTAAATTAAGGCATTGTTTGTTTCATTTATGTTGTTTTTTATAAGTACTTGCACGACACTTAGTATCAATTGTATGCCATTATACCTGGAGGAACTTGGCTCCTAAAACACAGGCTTCTGGTCTAGTTTAGGAGGCAGCAGTTCGCCCTTTAATGTGACTCTATTGTACAATATTTATATAATCCTTGTGTACTTATGTGTGTTTTTCTAACTGTGCAAATAAACATTTATCTATCGTTTCCCAATGTTTTTATTATTATTTTTAGTTTTTAACTATTCTCGGGACCATGGATCCCGATCCTTTGGAAGGCGTACGAGGGGCCGAAGCCAACTCGTAGAGGCCCGTTAGACGCTTTATTATTTTTATTATTAATTACCAGTGCCAAAATTTGGATATGAAAACTGACAGTACATATACGATTTGTCTATATTTATTTTCAAAAAGTCATTGCTATTTGCTAATTTTGTAATTCTGCTTTTGGTAGGTAACCTCCCGTTGTGGTGGATTTATCGGCTTTTAGGTAACTTTGCTTTAAACTTTCACACACTATAATAGTGTCTATATTTCTGTTCCATTTCTCCTTTCGCAGGTCAGCTGGAAGAAATTTATGTAGAAATAAGTAATACCTTTGTTACTCAAAAGCTGTAATATCGTTTCCCAATGTTTTTTTGCTCAGTGTTCATCTTGTGTAAATAAATATTATATTTTTACAAATAAATAAAATTGAAGTATCTGTTTGTAACGTCAAAATAACGGCTTTTTACTAAATAATAATATAAATATATGTCGGAGACGAGTATGTGACTTTCATTATTATCAGCGATATTTTAACTACTGTGGGCGTAGTGTGGGTAGTGTTGGTTAATGCGCAATAGAAAAACAGTTTGCAGTTCAGCTTACATTATAATTTACTATCAAATGAATCACACTAGCTAAATTATACACACAGGGTGCGACGGCGTTTATTAAAATCACCAATTAACACAATGATCACAAATTACAACTAACACAATAACTGAGCACCACGAACAGTTCCGTGACGTCTTCTCTTCGATGCGACCAGAGGCTGAATGCCTCCTCGCCGTGGCCTTAAAACATCACGCCTCTGTAGAAGCGCGCCTTCTGGTGTGGGTAGATCACTTGATGTCGCCAGTGGCACGCTTGCGATTCGTTTCGTGTCCGTACTAATGACCGGATCCGACATATATATTATATAATAAAATTAATTAGTTATTATCGCTTTTCTTGAAGCTAATTGACCAAACCGTAATCTTCTCTAAAAACTGTATGAGGCAGTGCCTCAAAAATCAATTTTCTTTTACCTTACTCCCCACGCCAACCAAAGTTAAAACAAGTCTCAGAACAAAGGCACTAAATTTCGCAGTCCACGCCCTCTAGAAGATTAATTAACTGTATTTACTATACTAATATGAATTGCAGATGTGACAGTCTTGTTCGTTGTATCCGGTGGTTTTAGCGACTCCGCCCTTTTTAAGAGATGACAGAATTAAGGGAAATTTTATTCAAGAGTTTCTTGACAGTTTGAGTGATGAAACATGATCGTTCTGTTGTGAGTTTACTGTTTAGAACTATTTTTATATAAATCTAAGTATGTTGGTACCCACAAATAGTAATCAGTCATTGTTAATATTAATTTTATATAATACCTACCTATTTCATTTGCATTCATTCATTTTATCATAATCTGTACTTATCATAGTAGAAAATGTACGTGCAATGATCACCATGCTTTTTTTACTGACCTTAATATTTTATTGTTTACAAGTACAAATTTATGATAATACACGCACTTTATATTCATACCCATTGGAATAGTAACTCAATGTAAGTTTTAATTTTCTTAATTCTTTAAGTTTACATCCGTCAACATAAAACACGTAACAATAATCAAAAATACCCATTTCAATACATTTAAAAGAACTTGGCGGATGCACTGCCGTGCACACGCCGCGCATACTAAGTGATAACCTCACTTGTTCGCAAATTCTTCACAGTTCGTCGACATTACACAGCACTATTATAAACTGTAGATCGATCGACGAACTAGTGCTGGGCGAATCACTTGTACAATGCATACACATTTAGAACAACACTAGCTTCAGCCCGTGACTTCACCTGCATTCTGTTAAGCATCCTGAATAGGCGCTATCTACTATTTTTTACCTTTTGCTGTCAAGTTGATCTATTCTGTAAAAATATGACTGTGAAGTATCCTTAAAGTAAGCTGTCAATGGAGTCAATCCCTAGCATCAAGTGGAATGATAGCTCACTTCATCTACTGCTTGGTTCCTATAAATTAAAACGAATCATTTTGCTTACCAATGGTAGCATTTTTTATTGCCAAACTGGGCATAGATTAGATAATAGATTCGTAAGCAAATTTTACCTGTGATAGCTACTTCCACATGGGAGGGTCTACTATGCAAAGCTATGAGGTCTTTGCTTCATTATTAGTAAAGATACAAGAGACTTAATTATAACCAATAACGGTTCGTAAATTATAGGAATCGGCCATAAGTCTTCACGGTGACATTTTTACACAGTAGTTTACAGTTCAAAGTGTTGGCAAAGCAAAAGCAAAATTTGATGACCTTAACCTGTCGATCTGAAAAGGCTGTACTCTCTAACGCCATTGAACTTAAAGTAGGTAGTCGTATCAAAACCCTATCTATCCTAACCTAAAACTATTTAAAAACGCAATGAAACAAGTCTTGATAAGCAAACAAACGCCTGAATACTTCCACTATTAAATGTATTAAGTCTCAAGCATTTACCGTTGTTATATTCAATGAATTGGTCTATTTTTTCGTCTCATTTCATTCCAATAGAATATAAATTTGGCGATACTAATGGTTTCAGACTACAACGCAGCTGTGCCAAAACAGAATGTTAAAAAACTGCACAAAATAATAAATTCGTTTTTGACAAACTGTAAATGTTGGCTGGAAAAATGATTTAGTTGCGCACTTATTGAAAATAGTTTTCTGAATTCCGAAATCTTACATAACGGGAATTGTGAATTTTGTGATGTTTCGGTGATTAACATGTTCTGCGATCAATTAGTATTATCATAATCATTTTTCATTGTTTGTACCTATTGTGGCCTATGGTGGTCGATCCATCAGGTTAAGCTACGCTTGCCGGGGTTGGTCTGTGGATGGATGATCATCTTTAGATACCGAGACTCCTCTGTGCCTCGGAAAGCACGTTAAGCCGTTGGTCCTGGCTGTCATTCTCATCTTTGACAGTCGTTAAGGGTCGTCAGAAGCCCGAAAGTCTGACAACCAGTCTTACCAAGGGGTATCGTATTACCCAGTTACTGGGTTGTGGAGGTCAGATAGGCAGTCGCCCCATGTAAAATAATGGTATTCAGCTGCATCCGGATAGACTGGAAGCTGACCCCAACATAGTTGGGAAAAAGCTAGGCAGATTGATTGACCTATTGTGGCATAGTCATTTTATTCTAGGTGCATCTTCTTCACATATACAGGGTGAAATTGAATTCATGGGCATCCTCTTAAGGGGTCATTGTACTCATCATTATGAACAACTTTCACTATGGGACCAAACCTGATATCGTGAAAAAAATATCAGCTGTTCCCTACATTTTGACTGGCTATGCAAACTTAAATTTAGGGAACAGCAGATTTTTTTTTCGCGATTCCAGTGTTGGTCCCATATTAAAAGTTGTCCACAATGATGAGTACAATGATCCCTTAAGAGGATGCCCATGAATTCAATTTCACCCTGTATATAATATATAAATTAAATACACCTCATTTTAAAAGTACTTGCACGACACGACACGATACAAGATATTGTAAAACATTTTTTTAAATAATTGAATTTTCTGCCTGTTGCTTTTGGAAGGAACCTTTTGCTTATATAGGTAAGCTGCTGTTACGAAATTGATAAATTTAATACTGTGTAAAAATTTAATATTAATAAATAATAGTATATGAAGTAGAAAATCACCTAAAAACATAGTTTTGTCCATAAATCCATATAGGTAGGTAAGTACATAGAAGCGTGGTAAGTATATTTTTGTAGTTCAAAAGTGACGGTAAAACAGACAAGATGTTTAAAGTTTATATGATTATGATTGATCGTGACAGTTGGGTCATGAGTCGAGCAATAACAACTTATACAAAAATGTACCAATGTTCTAACCAAAAAACTCTAAATTGAGTTTAAAGTTCGTTTCTTGATAAAGATAAAACTATTAGAATACTGCTACTGCTATTTATTAGGTAACCTGCGCCTAACCCTTCGGGGAATACAGGGTTGTTGTTTATTTGAATTCCTATGTCAGAAACTTTTAAAGCTAAAACTGTAAAATGTGTTTTATCATTACTAAAGACATGGAAACATTTTATACGTGAATTAGCCCTCGAACGATGGATCCCGGAGAAAGGGCAATGACAATGATGTCAATGTCTACAGCTAGGCCTATATTATTATAAATAATCGTCACAGCACTGCGTAAAACAGTGACGTCACTTAACTGGCGGTTTGTCTATAAACGACAGATTGATCGATCGTAAGACTATACATAAAACAAAACTAGTAAGTGTACCCACCACTGTTTAGTGCCCGACACCTTAACTCATGCCTAAATAAAACGCACTGTTAGATTTGCAACTTTCAGCCCTGAACCGAGCTTTGAAAATCCAACAATGCGTTTTTATTTAGACATTCATTTTAGGTGCGCCCTAGTGTTAGTGAAAATGGGTCATGAGGCTTCGTTGAGAGGCTTTATAGTCACTTCCTACGGCACCTATGACCTATCGTAATATACTGGACGCAGTAGGTTTATGACAGTTTGATCATAAATGAAGGCTATATTTCGTCAAGATGATGACATTAACGTCCTGTTTATAAAAAAACTTGTTTTCAGCAGCAGTCTCCGATTGGCTGAGTTGACTGCTATGATGTCCCACAGCTGGGCAAAGAGCTACCCGAAGTCCTCTCAGGCAATCTTTTCTCAAATAGATAATCATCAACTAATGTGACGATATTATCAGGGTCCGCGTCCATAAAATGTATGGAAATACGTGCACGTTATAACGTTATCGTGGACGGAAATTTAAAAGAATCTTCTTATAACTCCATACATTTTACTTCCATGTGTTATCGTGATACCGTGACGTGACGTGGACGTCCACGATAACATCGTCACGTTAGAAATTATAAAACCGTACATTCATTCAAACGTTTATGATAGTAACATTTTGACAAACGTTTTTGACAAAATCAAAGTCATTTTGCATTAAATGCGGTAAAATAAAAGGTGTTTTTTTATGCGATGACACATTTCAGCACTTCGGGGTGTACAAGCGTGATGTTGATGTTACCGATAAAAAACCGGGTAATTGTTAAGAAAATCACGAGAGTTTTCAATAACCGTCAACCCAACGATGGCTGTGGCGTGAACTTTCCAGTGTCAATTTATTTTACTCACGACTGCAGAAAGCAAGCCAATATTTTAATATAACTGTTGATAGTCAGCCTTATAGTGGATTTCACCTGGATGTTTGATGAAAGCAAGCTATTTTGTTGCGTTGTAAGAATTTAACTTACTTTTCTCAGAACATTATACAGGAAAAATGTCCTACAGTCTGGTAATTTGTCCAAAATTGCATTTAAATTGTCAAACTAAAGGACACACTTTTACAAATAAAATATATGTCGGATCCGGTCATTAGTACGGACACTAAACGAATCGTAAGCGTGCCGCTGGCGACAGGACGTGACCTACCCACACCTAAAGCGCGCGCTTCTACAGAGTCGTGATGTTTTAAGGCCACGGCAAGGAGGGATTCAGCCTCTGGTCGCATCGGAGTTAAGACGTCGCGGAACTGTTTTCAATTCGTGGTGCTCAGTTGTTGTGTTATTGTGATCATTGTGTTAATTGGTGATTTTAATAAACGCCGTCGCACCCAGTGTGTGTATAATTTAGCTAGTGTGATTAATTTGATAGTAAATTATAATATGAACTGAATTGCAAACTGTTTTTCTATTGCGCATTAACCAACACTACCCACACTACGCCCACAGTAGTGAAAATATCGCTGATAATAACGAAATAGTCACATACCCGTCTTCGACATATATTACCACGTTTGCTTATTCATTTGGATTTATTTATATTCAATCGTAGCTCAAAAAAGGCTGGTAAATCTTGATAAAATGTGGTATCGATTATTTAATAAATCACAAAGTTTAAAACTTTTGGTCTAAATTGTGATAGTTATTTGTCGTGGTTAATTTGGAATCAAAGGCATAAGGTATCCGCAAATTATAAGGCCATTATCTTTATGTGAGTGGGTTATTCATCTACCTAACCGGTAAATCATTATAATCAAAAGTATTCTTCACCGGACCAAAGAATCCCATTTTACACCACACACTAAACCGATTCTCGTAGTTTTAAATTAACACTTTTCCTTTTTTCTCCGCACTTTGAATGCGCAGACACATAATGCTATTGTGTCCAATAAAACGGAGATTATGCAATAACACGCGGCTCGTGAATATTTATGTCTGTCTGTGTGTTCCTGAGGACGCAGGGAATTCTATGGAGTATAGGCTTGTTGCTTTAAAGATGGGTGGGATTTGTAAGTATTTTGTGGGGAAAAAGAATCAGTTGCTGTGATAATTGATACACTTTGCAGTTTTGTGGTGATTTCTGGGCTAATATATAAATTATTCGTACAAACTTTTCGCAAAAACATAAATATTAATAAGATTAAAATTAGCACTTTAATAAGTCAGGATGAGGTATGGAGGTTAATAGCAACACTTATGTTCAAGATAAGCATTTATTACCAAATACTGATGATTACTCCTAAATACATTAATTTATCCACTTCAAGGAGTTTGAAATTTCAGAGAAATACGAGGCTCGTTTATAATTTGGGCTGTCGTTAAACGTAAATAAATACGTATACAAGAGGCTCGTTTATAATTTGAGCTGTCGTTATACGTAAAGACATACGTATACAACGAGGCTAGTTTATAATTTGGGCTGTCGTTAAACGTAAAGGCAATAACCGTAGCAAAAGCTAGATTCATTAAATGACATCAGTTTACTGCTGATAGTAACCGCTTTAAGATGCTCACACACTGCTTAAATGTATCTTTTTTAGGGTTCCGTACCTCAAAAGGAAAAAACGGAACCCTTATAGGATCACTCGCGTGGCTGTCTGTCTGTCCGTCTGTCACAGCCAATTTGCTCCGAATCTAATAGATCGATTAATTTTGGGGGCAAACAAGAAAAAAAAAGAAGTTTTGCTAACAATACCGTGTGATATGTCAAATTGAAGGGCTTGTTGCAAGGATTTAAAAATATTTTTTACATCATTTTAAAATAAACACTTTTAAAGATATTTAAGAAATTCGATGAAAATTGATCATTCCCCCCCTTATCTCCGATACTACTGGACCTAAAATTTTGAAAAAAATGTGTAGTATGGCTCTTTATTCATAGATTACAGGAAAACTATAAGAAGTCTATGGTCTTAAAATAACATGGTAAATCTCTCAATATTGTGCGTACAAACTTACATTTGCAGTTGGAATGTATGTTTTTCAACTACAATGTTAAGTTTGTTCTTGGAATAAATAAATTTATTTCAACTACGGGACCGTGCGTAGTCCGAAACGCACTTGGCCGGTTTTTTGTAAACGGACTTAGCATCCCGCTAGGGGGCCTAAGCAGAAGTAGTCCACTTAGAGCACCCGGGTGCTCTTCGTGGATTAAAATATATTTTTACATTTTTGTCCACGAAGAGCACCTATGACTCAGTAGGTAGCCTACTGCTGGGATGTTTGTTATACAGGATGTTATTAAATTAAAAATATCGATAAAAATCACTAGAATGTTTATTAATTACACATATGTACTTACGTACAACTACATACTAAAGTCTAGGCGACATTTAAAAATGAAAATAAACTTCTTATTTTTAATATATCACAATCAGTCTCCACATATCACTTTTATTGCAAAATCAGCCTTAATTATATCTTAATTAATAATAACACTTTCTTATTTTTAATATATCACATCATAATCAGTCTCCACATACCACATTTACTGCAAAATCAGCCTTAATTAAATCTTACCTAATAATAACACAGGTAAAACAGAAGTATAATTTAAAAACTAATTATGTTATAATTATAGGATTGCAGCAAGAGAAAGAGAAACGAGTAATCTGCTAAGTATAGGTACAGTACCGACCAAAAGTCCATAAGCAATCTCACAAAGCAATAGACTGACGCTTCGGTTTGACTTACGACCTTCTTCTATAAGTTGTTACAATACTGTAGACACGCACATTACACACACACACTCACTTTGTCTGCAACCAATGACTAGTTCGATAATCATCATTCGTTTTTAGTTTCATTCGTCTTGTTCACATAAATATTAAAGTTTAGCAGGTAGACCACAAAAAACTAAGTAAATTATTTCGATTTCTGTGGGGTAGATGCAGTTTGTTACAAGTATTCAATTAATAGAACTTTGTTGGTTCGTGCCGTGATAACATTGGTGACGAGCATTTAGCGCAGTGTTGTGGTTATTATTATCAAAAAGCAGGCATAAAATATATTGAAGATATCAGATCAGATCAGAGAATATTATTGCGCTGCGTAAAAGTGAAGTGAATATCTAATAAAACCGGACTAAGTGTGAGTGTTATCATTTATATATTTCATATTTTACTAAACATAAATCTTAATCAAGGGTATTGTTGATAGAACAGAGGTATTGTTGAGACAGAAGATGCCTTTAAAGTTTTAAATTCATTGTGAGGTTTAATTCGATTAGTGAATAATAAATAATTAGGTATTATGTGTAATAAAAACAATGTTTTTCTTTATTCTAGAGAAATACTGTGACGGTTAAGAGATATGAGGAAGGGGCTTATTATCGAGTAGCAGCGACGTCAAATGGTGAATGAAACAAATGGTTTCATACCAACGAGATATTTTGCTGAATTATTAAAAACACGTCATTATGAACCGTTCGCCGTGCACTCTGAAGGCTTGCATCACTGAAGACCAGCTAGAAAACCGTTTTTGACCTTAAAATATTGACCGTACCAACTTAATAAACAACAGATTCGTTATTGCATGAATTTATGGTAACGAATTTTTTAAGCACGTTTCAATAGGGTGTTTGTCGTATTTCTTGCAGATATACCGTAATTGTTTAATATTATTTTAGTAATAGTATTATTTTAGGATTAAAATTTGAGGTTTAGTTTCAATCTTCTTTTCGTAAAGAAAATGAATACTTAAGCTATAACCTCAATACCAACCAATATTTACTAAAGCCAAATAAAGTTTAAAATAATTAATATGAACAACTGCCTTTAACCTTAAAATCAACAATTTTGTCAGTAGACTTTTTTACATTTTAAGTAGTCTAATATTCTTATTTATTGCTTAATTACTTAGACCATGATCAAAGCTTTATATTTATGGTGCAAAAAAATCCATTTAAAATTTAAAACATTTCAAAATTTAAATATGTCAAAATAATACAAATTGCTTCTAAGTTTCTAGACATCTATTTCACATATTATTCAGGTGAAGTAATGATAAATAATTGTAGCAGTTTGATAACTAAACTTAAGTAAAATAAACATAACGAATAAATATTACCTATTTATTTTTTATTATAACATATCACGCATTTTTATTCTAAACCCTTTATTGCCATAACAACATTAATAAATAGGCAGGATATTTAAAAATATTATTATTGCAAACAAAAATAATAATATTTGCAAAAACAGCGCTGTGATTTACGAGATTAGAACCTTAGCCATCTTGAATCTAAGACCAACGCTTAACGCCTTCTGCTATCTGCACATATAATTTACTTTCGAATTTTAGCAATGCGATACACTGGCCAAGGTCACGCGTACGAGTATGATGCGTGCTAACAAAAGTTATGGAAATATAAGTGCGGCGCCCGCGAACCGTGACGATACGATAGTGTGTAGTTCAAAACTGCGTTCTCTGTGGTGTGTGTACGGCACTCACACCACAGACGTCTGACTGTTTACACATACAAATGTACGGACTATACCGCGTGTTCACAGCAATACGACTCTTAGCGTGCTCATGCACTTTTGAGCGCTTACTGTACCTACCCATAATCCATTTTTTTAATTTTTAATTTTTTTTTCTGTGGTACCTACCGCACACAAATTCGAATTCCACTACCTGCTATGTAAATAACAGTGACAAGAACATATCATTATTATCCACATACTAAGTGGGAAAAAATACGTATTATTGAAGCTAACTCAAAAACTGTCAAAGCAAATTTAATAACATTTATGTGGAACTACTCGTACCTCGAGAGCATACCCTTTCAAACAAAAAATATTTTTTTAAATCGGTCCACAATTGACCGAGAAATCGGTGGAAATAAAAAAAACACAAACATACGCTACGAACATATAACCTCCTCCTTTTTGGAAGTCGGTTAAAAATAAGAAGTGTCATTATTTGGTAAGATTAATAATTATTGTCATAGTGATTTTCATTTTTAAATGTCGCCTAAACCAATTTCGTATGTACGTAAGTATGTGTAATTAATAAGCATTCTAGTAATTTTTATCGATATCTTTCTTTTAATAACGTCCTGTATAACAAATACATCCCCGCAGTAGGCAGCTGAGTCATAGGTGCTCTTCGTGGATAAAAATATAAAAATAAATTTTCGTGGACTAGTCTAGGTGCTATTCGCGCAGGTGCTATTCGGACGGGTGCTCTAAGTGGACTACTTCCCTAAGCATAATGCTGACGCTTGACCCATTTGCTTCCGGTGTTATATTTGTGTGTATGTACTTCTACTACTACTAGCTATAAGACTGGAAACGGTAAACGTTTTATTTTTTATATTATTTAATTTATCCTCATTAAAATTTTCCAATTACCACGATTGAAATTGCTTCCAACTCCTCCCTGCTTCCAACTCCTTGATCCTTTTATCGCCTCTCCAGCGTTTGTCAGGTGGGATTGGTTTATCCTTTGTCATACTGAACAAAGAAGATACCACAACCTACAAATACTAAAGGAAACCTCACTGAGCCGACCCACTCGTCAGTATTGTGAATAGGTACTATAAGTTAATGTAAATGGTTTGAAGCGGTTACGCCATCTGTCAAGTCAGACATGAACTACTGGCGTGACGCGGATACATTTGACTAACTTTATAAACTGATATTATGTAAGTTGGTATTTATATCTGTTGAGATAGAAGTGAAGATAATTCTGTGGTTAAAGCTGTTACTTACTCAGAATATTGCAAAGGTCTACCTTCCATTATGCAATAAGCACTTGACTTAATGCACTGCATTCGATCTGTAACGGATCGGATCACAATAGAAACGGTTCAAAATCTAAATACGGATCCTCATCAGCACCATATCTGTTTTCTGTCATTCCAAGGAATAGCTTCATCTGTGTAATAGTAAAGATTTATTTGGAGAATTCAAATTACTCATCCAGCTGATGATAACACAACCCAATTCAAAGAACCTTGAATCGGGTTGTGTAAAACTTTTTTGCAATCATTAACATTTCAGCTTTCTTTTACCCTATTATCCTATCCCCTATGAGTGTTGCCTATGATTAACTCTGCTACCCAATTTTAAATCTCTTACAGTCACAATCGCTTGGGTTCTTCTCCTATAATCTCTAACTACAGATCCGTAAAGAAATCGCAACATCCCCATCTCACATAAAAGTGAATCAATTTCCCACAAGCGGTGAAAGCGGAGGTCACACTATAGGAACCGTTGCTTAGCAACGCGTAGGCTCGGCTAATTTACGCTACGATCTGTAAATCATCGCTAGAAAGTGATTGTATAGGTACCATAATACGGTCTGACCTCTGCTTTATGCCAGCTAGGATTAGTGGTGTAATCATGTAATTTGAATGGTAATAGTTTGTAGGTGCAGGTTCGGTTTTCTAGATGTTGCGTTAATAGGAAAATAAATAAATATAATTTGTTAGTTTATCATCTTAGATTGAGCGTGAAAGTCGGGTATGAGAAAGGGTTGCCTAGTATGAAAGTTAAGAGAATAATTATATTTCTAACGAACTACTATAAGTACCACGAACAGCATCATGTCCGTGTCTTTTTTAACGCACGTATTTCTGTGAGAATAAAACAGTGTTTCTTTCTTTCTTCTGTTGTCACTAAACTCACAAACAAAATAAAGTGCATTCATTGCAAAAAGCTTTCAAATACCTACATAGAATAAAATTATTTTATCTTGCGAAGTTCGTTTGCCTCACGTTAAGCAATCAGTCTCGGTAACTACCGGCACTGACTCAGTATTTTCACTACAGAGAAGTCCTTTATCTACTGTAAGACGTTCTTTCAATTGGGTAACTATCTCACTTTGAAAACACGCAGACAGAGACCAAACACTTCATTATATCCAAGAAGCTCTCAAAGCAATCACTTAATAATTTCTCCATCACTTCAATTAGCGGGAAAAGTTAAAAAACTTAACCTGATCAACGCTTACTTTTTGTTTATGATACTTCATAGTAAGTGCAAAGTAGACATTAAATATACGACGCAGAATAATATACGACAAATAAAGTACAAAAACTCGGCTCCATACAACTAGCGAAAACGCACGCACACATAGACACGCTACACGTACAGTGACTGCAAGCGCATTCGACCGGGATCACCTGAAGGCTTGGTTACATAGTATGACAGTAGATAGCTGCTGCTTCTGTGTACTCGCACGACAGTCGCTGGGCTCGCATCGACGATGAGAGTATGCAAAGTCAAAGTCAAATAATTTATTTCAATTAGGCACATAAAAGGCACATTTGAACGTCAAAATTTACAAAAATAGAATTGATACTAGTCGCCCCTTCCAAAAAGTAGTTTTCGTATGGAGAAGAATGGGCAAGGAACTCCACCGTTAGGTACTCTTTTAAAATGTTTTACAATATTTTGTATACATTTAATATATAATTATATGTGAAGACTATGCACCTTTTTTTTTTGGGTTTGAAATTATCAAATAAGATCTCCCGCTCTGGGCGGCGCGGGAGGGCGTGTCAGACTCTTACTGACTGAAACCCACCCGTGTTCCTTCGGTTGTCATATTGCCGGGGGCCACGATCTCCCTTTCGGACTTCTTCGCAACCCCGGCAGGCATCGGCCCCAGCGGACCCCGTCAATTCTGCTGACATCTCTTTTAGGCGCGCGTGGAACACAACGCACCGTCGACCCAGGCTTGGTCCTTATCGGCGAGCTACCCATTGCTCACCGACCGCAAGCCCGCGCCTACGTGGCCGGAAATCTTCCTGCGATTCCCAACGCCCAGGGCGTCTCCTCCTGCGGCACTTAGGGAAGACTATGCACCTGAAATAAGATTACTTTACCAGAATAGGTAAAAATAATCAAAAATGAAGCAATGACAGAAAAATTAATTATGTGATGGATACATGGTGCTGACATATTTACAAGTATTGTAAAAGTACCTATACGATATTCCAAATTTTTTTACAAGTACCTAATACTAATTTTGTTAAAAAGATGTAGATTTTAGGTGTCATGACACTGGCAAATGGCTACTGTCCGAGAGACTGGTGGGGGAAGGCGTGAGCAAAAGCAAAAACATTTTGGTAACGAGCTACTGACCGACTTGCACAGCACAGTAATTTGTATGATGCAGTCACGAGTAGCTGCACTGCTGTGACAGCCACCTCGCACACTAGATGGCACTGTGTAACCAAGCCTCGAGATCGCCGCCGTAGTGTGCGTGGTTGTATGAAGCTGACCTTCTGTAGGTACTATTCTATGTTCCGACGCACAAGATTGAACCGTTAGTTTTTCTCGCAAACACCGAAGGAAACTCATTGACAGAATACCTGAATGATTATGTCTTGATTCAGACTTTTTTAGGATTACTACTCGTTAAAATAGTTACGAAGAGTTTTTATAAAACGCTCAATATGTAGTATTTGATCGGCAATCTAGTTCTTACATAAATCTATGTTGGATAGTTAGTTACTGTTGTGTCTGTCTGTATGTTTGTGTTGGTCATGTTGGGAATAGCGGGATTGATTTTGATGAATATAATTACTCATTGATTTTAAAAATGGTGGCCGGAACTAGAGTGGAAAGGAAATAGAATTCTGAATTTTCTATCAGAACAATCGTGAGTTATACATTACACGGTTAAATAAATTGTGAAGTTAAGATTTAAAAGATAAGTACGTTCCTACCTTCGCTAAGCATTTTATTGTTTGTAATTGAATTGTTTGAAAATAAAACACTTACCTACCAAAGATAAAACAAACCAGAGCTCTACTCACAGCTAAGCTACGTTCGCGAAGCTTTCTTCGTAAATCGCAAACCACCAGCTTCTCAATCTAATTTGACTTTGACTCAAGAATATCGTAATTAGTCAAGCAGTGCACTGGACAGTCACCCACAAATATCAAAACAGTCCACCTCGTATAGAGATACCTTTTTTTTTGGGTGGGAAATTTTCAAATAACTTCTCCCGCTCTGGGCGGAGCGGGAGGGCGTGTCAGACTCTGAGGGCTTAGACAAGTGAAAATCGCTTTTAAAGCGTTTCGTATTTCTACAATGACTTTCAACAGGATTGAAAGGAGATGGAAAATGTTGGGCCCAAATGTAATAAGTTGAGATATGACCTAAAAATTAGTCACATTTTTTTATCCTTGAATATCAAAAATCTGCTCAATTCGCAGCCTGGAAGCGGAGAAATATGATAAAAACTAGCTGCGCCCCGCGGTTTCACCCGCAGAAGTCTCGATCCCTTGGGAATATCGGGATAAAAAGACAAGTATCCTATGTATTAATCCAGGTTATAAACTATATATGTGCCAAATTTCATCCAAATCCGTTTGAGCGTGAAGAAGAGACAAACAATAAATAAAAAAATAAACAAAAAATTGTTTATTGGTAAAACAAGTACGGTATAAACGAAATTTTTGATTGGATGATGTGTACATACACACACACACACTCACAAACTTTCGCCTTTATAATATTAGTGTGTTGTGTTGAGTATTAGTGTTAGTCATATTTTTTTATCCTTGAATATCAAAAATCAGCTCAATTCTCAGCCTAGAAGCGGAGAAATATGATAAAGATAGTTTTCGTGAGATCATCGATTAAAGTAATCGATTACACAACTACAAAAAGAAACCCACTAGGTAGCACTATGTAATTTAATTAACTCAAAGTAATTAAACGCAATATATATACTCGTACTTTTATACAATATAGTGCATTTAATTTAAATAAAACATCACTCATTACTGAAAAACCAAAATAATGATTATCAATTTCATATCGATTAAAATCAGTTTAATTTTTTTGTCTATGTTACTGGCAGTACATATTCTGCAATGGCAGACTGACATTGACAATTTGACACTACACATTAGTGGTGGGTCATTCTCGAATTTTTGGCGACCGAAACCGTTTTCCCGACGACGAAAACGGTTGCAGAAAACGGTTAAAGGACGAAACTTATCCAACATGGAATATTTGCGTTTTCGTCGAGCGCAGTTTCTTAAAACTATCAACGATTTGAAATGTATGAAATGGTTTTTTCGCATCACGAACGACGGTATTGACAACTGATAATACATTACTAACTGTTTTTTATTTCAAAGAGTTCACTTTTTAAGAGTTAACTTTTCATTGGATGGACTGTTTTACGAGTGTGATAGATAGTTGTATTATTGTACCCGACTGAATTTTCTTAGATGTAAAAATCGCACCAAGTAATTCGAAGACTGGTTTGTGAAATGGAGACTGTTTGAAGTTGAACTCAGGACGTAAAACGGTTTCATCATCACAAAACGGTCTTTGTAAACGGTTCGTTGTCGCAACGCCCATTCTTACTAGAACTAGACAGCTGTCACTTATTTCTTGTTTTCCGATGTGTTTTTTTTTCATTTTCAACGATCACTGCTTTGATTTTTACGGATTCTGACCCTGCCGACCTTGTACGACCCTTGCTTTCACACTGTACACTGAAGATCGCTCACACGATTGACTTGGAATTGTTATTTTGGATTTTACCGCCGCTTTGTGGATTGAATATTGTTGAAACTATGGATCGCTGTGTGAATTGTGGGATAGCAACTAGTCACTGCAATACACTTATGTATGTATGAATCTATAAATTCACACCATTTACATCTCGTTACATTCAGGCCCAAGAGTGTATGTAATCGTTACCGTTTCCTTTGGTAGCTTATGCGAGTCCCATTAACTTTTAACTTTTCCATAATCGTTAAGCTCATGCAACAGAGGAGCTCGTAGCTAAATGAAAACAGCCACACAGGTCGATAGAAGGTTAAGCTACGCTTGCCATGATTGGTTCGTCGATGGGTGACCATCCATTACATATCGTGACCCCTCCCTGTCTCGGAAAGCAAGGTTAAGCCGTTGGTCCCGGCTGTCATTCATAGATCTTTGACAGTCGTTACGGGTTGTCAGAAGCCACCAGTTACCAGTTACCAAAGGGGTATCGTGTTACCCAGTAACTGGGTTCTGGAGGTCAAATAGGCAGTTGGTCCATGTAAAATACTGGTATTCAGGCATCCGGTTAGACTGGAAGCCAACCCCAATAAAGTTCAGAAAAGGCTAGGTAGATAGATAGTATATCGCTTTGTCTAGGTGCTCTGGGTGCAACTTTCATTTTCTTTTAATCTAAATCTTATCTTACGCAGGAAAAGATACATTGGTGCCGATTTTCTTGTACACCTAACTAAAATAACTAAACTATCACTAAAATTCCTTACTTTTGACTATGAAAATCTTAAAGCTATTCTGCAGCAAAAATTCTCTTTTAAAAATTATTTTGACCCATCTAAAATCGAATTGGAAAATGGCGAGTCCACGTGGTAGGTACTTGTTTGTCCTACCCCCTGAATTTTTTTTAGAGCCGGAGGCGTGCAGCGGAGCAGCGTGCAGCCTTGACGTGTTTTATATGGAATTTTTCACTTTTTGTGTGGAAAATATGAAAAATTATTACCAACATGTTGAGTTTTAGGGGGTTATGCGTTTTACAAAGGTGGTCAAAATTTTCATTATTTTTGCGACAGGACACACCATTTTCGAGATATAAGCAAAAGATAATAAGAAGATATAAACAAATACAGTACTGTTTTTGCACTTGAAGTCGAGGTGTTGGTGTGAATTTTAGTTTATATTTTATTCCACACCTTTTTAGTCACGATTATAAATAGCCAGATTTAGTTAAACAATCAAAATTTTTGGTGAAAAACGTCAAATTAAGAATAGTAAAATTGCTATTTTCACTAAAATAATAACACAGTGCCATCTTAGTGCTGTCAAACTAAAATTTAGTTAAGTTGTGTCACTTTGGTCTATTTCAGAATGGATAATCGTCGTTTGACAGGAATAAACAAAATTTTGGTGAGTTTTAGTGTAGTTCAAAGGCATTTGTGACGAGAGTATTTCCAAGCGAAAATTCTCCGCGCATTGCTAATTCATTGACACCTGCCTTACTCAGCAGAAAATTCCTAGGCAATTTAGATTTATTTCCAGGCGGTTCACATACTACGGTCACACGCAATCAGTAGTAAGTAGAACACTATTATTAAGAGCGGCTTCATAATTGAGGTCTTAGGACTAGTATCTAAGTAATTTCAATTAAGAATACTGGAAAAGGTTTTATTGATTTTAGTGCGGTTAAGTGTGAACTTGTGCGTATTTGTAGCTATTATGGTAATCATGTGATGAGGAATTGTATTTTCATGTAAATGAGGTAGTCGGGCGATGACTTCTGGATTTGTATAGCTTCTGACGTTTCATAATTAGGTGCTCAAATAGATTTATGTGAAATAAAACATTTTGAATTGTAAATTTTTGAGTGGACTAAATTTGCGTCAGAACAGTTTTTAACTGTCAGCAGTCAGGCCTAGGTAAACATAGGTAGGTCTTAAAAATAGTCAGAATAAAAGAGCTATAATGTTTCAGAATAGTGTGGACTACCACACTTCTGAAAAGAAATAAAAACATATTCCGAAAATCTCATGAACCTAAACATAAAGGACATGTCCTAAAATGGTTTTTTATTATTCAATAATTCTAACCAGGATAATTTAAATATATTTGAATAGACATCGCAAAAACTAGTGGTTCTAACTATATAATACATTTTTAAAGACCTCCAATTTTGAGAATTTTTATTTTTATTTTAGTAAGAATTTACTCCTAAAACGAACAAACCTTTATAATTATCTAGGTTTTTATAGTGAACACACCCCATAAAATAGTAAACTTGTCAAAATTGACATATGTTACTGTCATTACTGTCAATTCATTGACAGTTATGACAGTACTATGTGTCAATGTATGTCTTATTGACATAATCAAATAGTAAACTTGTCAAAATTGACACATGTTACTGTCATCACTGTCAATTGATTGACAGTAATGACAGTACCGTGTGTCAATTTATATCTTATTTGTCATAGTTGCCATCAACAAATAAAATATTTGTACTTTAATAGTTTATAATTTTTCTCATAAATGGTCTAAAAATATTATTTCAGTGGTTCCTAGGTCCATATTTTGTCGTTTTTATTTAGATGTAGTTTGATGCTGGTTAGATTTTTCTCAGAATAAAAAACCAACGTCCCTACAAAAAGCGGACATCTCCTTTGGAAATACATTACTCTCCTTTTGCTTATGGCAGTAAAAAACCTGTATTTGTCGTCCCACTGACGTAGTGTTGGCTCCTTCCTGTACTTATTGGCAAATGCTGGCCGGAGCCTCGCAGTGCTGGAGCCGTGACAGAAACAATGCCTGCTGCATATTGCATGCTCGCTTGCATGCTGCATGCATGGTGTATGCTTATTTGCATGTTTGAAAAATATTACGTCAGCAAATTCTGTATTGATTTTTCGGAATTTTTAGTATTTTATTCGGTCATTTCTTTATTTGTATTCGCGTATAAGTTGTCGGAAAATTTGTATTTATAGCGGTTTTCATATTTTGAGTATGCACATATTTAAATTTTTTTCCGGGGCGTTTATTACTACCCAAAACTAAATAGGAATGTCTATAATCACCATCGATATAAATGGTAAAAAATAAATTGCTCCAGATATTTGAACCAACATTGGTTATTTGTTAATTAATACATAACTTGGTTTTAGTAAAAACCTGACTGGAAGCGGTAATTGTCAATAAATTGTATTTTAACGAAGTAATATTTGCCAGGTATTTTATTAAGTATGAAGCTGAACCATAATTATGACCATAAATATAATACGTTGGAAAATTTGGTATTAACTCTATTCAGTAGTAGATTATGATCTTTTGAACTATCAACAGTAGATACCTATTAACTATATTTTGATGCTATATTTGATACGTGGTTTTAAATTAAATGATCTAACACGTCTGATTATGGGCTAAAACACCTGAAAAGAAAAGCAGGCAGGTATCTATTTGAAATTGAAAGATTACGCGCTTAGTTTATACATATAGAATCACTGATCTATTTAGGTAAAATCAAACATTGCGCCAAAAATAGAAAAGCTGGACTGGCAAGAAATAAGTCTTAAGTTCGACTGCCATCCGTTGCAACTTTGTGTGAATCCACTCCTCATAGGTACTTTTATATTTAGCTTTATACATCGAAGACAGTAATTCTTAAAAAAAAGAGTTTATTTAATTTAACCGACAGGCGCAAATTCGAAAAACTGAAAAAAAAGTTTTTTTCATAATTTCTGCTTTAATACGTAAAAATGTGACAATTATTCAATTTATTTCAAAAATCTAACTCTGACTGAATTATATTTTACCACACTAGGTATCGAACATAGGCTCGAGCACACTTTACAACTCACACAGCAGTACTTTACAACTCTGCCTACCCCTTCCAATAATACACGCGTGCTGTTAATTACGACCCAGCAACAACAACTAGACCAGTGAGATGCCTACAATATCTTAGTCGGTCGTCACTCAACACTCTATTAATCGAAGAACACTTTCCACATCCTAGCTTTTCAATCAGAATCTCTTAGCCAGCTGTGCTAACGACTAATTATTATCTTTGCACCATCCTTTGTACGGAATCACTTGACCACTTTCTTGATGCAAATGTAGGAGAATAAAGGGTTGGGCAGACAATTGATTTTTAGGGCTCCGTACCAAAATGGTTAAAAGGAACCCTTTTGGTCAACACAGACGTTGAACTTGTAAATCTACTATTTTCAATATTATTTGTACGATTCAATGTCATAGTTAAAAGTAATTATAAAGTTGGATAACAAAATCGTTCTTTTTTTAAAGTTTACCAAATTTTAATTTCACAAAATAATCTTTGACTAGGGGAAAAATCAGAATTACAAGCAACACTGAATAGTTGACTCAAACAAACGTTGAACAGTCATCATAATGAATCATTTTAAACTTTTCATAAGTTGAAAAGCCATATTCCAAATTAACTAGAACCATTGACTTTTGTAGTTAATGTGCTACTTGTCCCTATCTCAGATATTCCCATTCAAATTCATGTATCCTAATATCAATCTGACAGTATAAACCAATCAACATTACAAAATCGATGCAAAGCGACAACCCCAATCAATTTCGGCACTACGTCTGCCACAGCCTAACACGCTTTTAAACTCGCTATTTACATAGCATAAATAAATCAGTCACTCGAGCCTGATAAATTGTGAAATCATTGCACCTATTATCGCTTTGGTGGAGACACAAGTGGAGCAATGGAAATGCGATAAATCCTCCATGTACACAGATACTTGGAAGATGATTGGCTGTCAGCGATGATGTGATAGGTAGGTATACTGTTATTAGTTAGGCTGTTGAGTGCGCGGAAGGAAAGCGGTTCAGTTAGTGTGTCAGTGTATTTAATTTCATGGTTAGATTGTAGCTTCTTACAGGTTGAGTTTGCCTGCAGTTTCCTAAGTGGCGACCCCGAACTTGTGATTATATGGGTGTTCCATGTAGTTAGAGTGTACCTGATGTCTTGCTAGACATAGGAAACTGGAATTTGAAACATTGAATTCGGGAAAAGCGCAGTCGCAGGGTGTTGTAACATAGCTTGGGAGAGTCCTGCGTCCAGCAATGGACTGCAGTAGGCCGAGTTGCTTGGGTTCACCAATCTTCAGAAACATTATTTTGGTATTTAACTAGTTTATAAATGGTGTACTTACATAATAAAGAGTATTCTATTCAATTCTAATCTAATTGTTCCCTGACATCATTTGTATGTTGTTGTGAGTAGACATTAGGAATTTACTGGTGTGTATATATTGCCTTTAGCTTTATACGTGTGGATATTATAAATATAGGAAAACTGGGTTACAATTTATTTATTTATTTAATACTTTAAGCACGTACATGTACAGAGGCGGACCATTCTCTTACTCATTTTACCCATAAATGCCTATATAATTCTTAATTTAGGATGCATAGATTAAAGTATCGATGATGATCGGTTGTCAACTACCTCCAATGACAAGCTAGCAACTGTTATTAATACTAACAAGCCAGTTAATGATCCCGTTTAGTAAATATACAGTTTCTAGGAAGTCAAGTTGTTACGCGATTATAAGAGACTTGTCTTTGCTCAGTTTTTTTCGAATTAACTATTTTTATGACCATATTGGTGTAGAGCTTGAAATGAACCGCAGAAATGGTTGAGAAAACCTATTTATTTATTTTTTGTGATAGATGATTTTTTTAAAAATTGTCAATATTGTGGTTGCTTCTGATACATACCTAATATAGTGAAATCTTTGACTCTTGTAGCTACAACATTATGTATTTTTTACACAATTTACGAAAAATAACGTTTGTTTGTGGATTTCAGGTAATATCTGATTAGGTAGTCAAGTTTTACATTTACCGATACCAATTTTGAATAAATTTCATAAATTGACAGGATTGAAGTAAAAGACAATTTAATTGAAATTAATTTTATTTAATGTATAATTTTAGTATTAAAATGTTATGCTAGATCGTATTTTACCCACACAGGTCAAACATGAGTCCTTTAATAATAATAAATCATTTGAGTGTTTATGAATGAAATGATAAATCATAATAATAACTGTTAATTAAGTAATAAATTATTTTCATGATGAATGTTGGTGTGAGACATTTGAGCACGATTTTAGAAAAGCAAGCATTAGCAACATAGAAAAGTACACACTGATATTTATTGCTTAGGAACTTGGCACTTGCGTTTGATCCTCGAAGATGTCAATTTGACATAAAATAGGTCATTCTATAGAGCTCCTTACGAGTCGGGCAAGGAGGCTGATCGGTACATTTTGAAAATGAAAAGTGAAAAGCGTATTTGTCTAGGTTCATATACATAATAACATTTGTAGACCTGAACATCGATCAAATTATTTCAAGATGGGAACTAAAGGAAAATTTTATGGATAAGCTTGTGTGGATTGACTTTTTCTTGATAGACAGACCAGCCACACAGCCACATATTTATTTAATTGATTGAGTTTGTTCTTTTAATGTTTGCTTGGATCGTTGTTTATGTTTTAAGCTTAAAGTTCTTACTCTCTAGTTTTCGTATTCGTGCAGTACGCATTGTCTTACAATTATGTATTTGCCTCCACCAGTTACATCAATTGGGAGAGCTCTATGTCCAATCCTTGCCTGCCACAGGCTTTGTTGGAAAAACCAATAATTTCAAGTATTCCCCACAGAACGTACTTCTACAATTTAATACTATGTATATCTTTTAGTACACAAAACATAGCTCATCTCACTCTAAACTAAACCTACATTACCTAACAGCGCCACAATCTATACCACCTGACGCGCCCTACATTCCGCTCAGATTTATGTCTGCGCCCGCGCCGCTCCGCCCGCTTAGATCTCTCGCTTTGCTACTAGCGCTCAATGCAGGGAAATGCTTAATTTTATGTGTTCTAATATCGTGTTTAACCTACTTCAGAGATTGATTTAGACGTTATTTTTGCTTTTATAATAAAATATTATGGTTGTTGCGGCTGGGGTGAATTTTTTTGTTGTTTTTTTTTTTTAATTAACTGAGTAACTATTGAAGTTCATACTTTAAGCTGTAATTTTAGTAAGATGTTCCTAACTGATTCAGAATTTAAAGAGCTTTCTACCTACCTAAGTAGCTATGTACATTGCATAAAACTACAGCAAAACGAAAGTAGCAACTGTGAACAATGTGAATCAATCAATATTTTAATGCGAATATTAACTTTTTATAAACGATGCTGTCACAAGTCACACCTTGTTCAAGACTATTTATTTTTTGCCTTTGTTAAACTATTTATCTTTGTTTTTTTATTTTTAAACGATCCTCTTATCTCTCACACCTCTAATGATTAGCAGTCTAAATGATCACTTAGCCACAAATCAAAATGGCGGCGTGACTAATATATTTTTTAACGCCAACCACATTTAGAAACGGTAACCTGACATTTAGACAATTTAATTTATAAATCCGTTGACATTACCCAATAGATACTTTAATTGAAATGGACTCCTATAAATATTTATATATTTTATCACGATTTCTATTGAACCGCTCTGAATGACTGATTTAATTTCTCAACACCTTATTCGGTATACTTGCCTGAATATTGATTATCATTGATAGGTTTTCCTAGTACTCACTCTAAAAGCCTAGTACTGAGATAAGTTAACATAGGACTATTAGCAGTATCAAGCTTCCTTACTCGTATAAGCATCGGGATTAAGGCTTGTACTAATTTTCTGGTCAGTTCAGTTGTAAGTTTGATGTATGGGTCTGGATGGAACAGTGAAATATTGAAGGTTTTCTTCCAGGTGTCAAATTTAACGATAAATAAGTTCTGTTATCAAATTATTTTAATTTCTTTCCTCGAAGCTTTTCGATCCTCTTAAATCTCCTTTGTACGGATAACATGCTGCGAAGTTTTACAACTGCTTATTAATAACAAATGGATTTGTTTGTTCTAGGGATAAGTTCTATCTTCAAATCTGTCCACAGTGTTTACTCTCTTTTCTATTTTCCCATATTTTCTTCAGATATCTTTTTCCATGTTTCCAAAACTAACCAATCGTAGTCCGCTGCAGGACACAAGGTCACTAAAATGTAGTATTTGCATAGATAAGCGTAGGACCAGCCATTGGAAACCGCCACCGCAGCGCAGCTACAACAGTTTACAACACTCCTAAAAACAAAATCTCCTTAAAAGCATGTCCCACAACCACATTACTGCACAACTTAAGCGTTAATTCGATTTATTAGCTACGAAACTAGATCGACCGTTTAGCGTCCAATCTAAGTTATGTTCACGAATGTATGAGAACTTGTAAGATTGCCGGAGAACGAGTGAATGATTTGGCAGCCAGCAATTAATCGGCCGTAAAGGGAATTCAAGGACGAACTAGTGAATGGTTCGAATGATTGAAATATAATGAGTGTTTGATTAAATTAATGGGCTTGTACCTGTCACTAGCTGGTTTGGTAGTAATTTTTAGACGATGGCTTAGACTAGTGATGCTTTACTGATTTGCTTTGGATTTTAGAATTTCGGGGCTCGTGGCTAAAAGTAAACAGCCGCGCGGTTTGATCGAAGGTTAAGCTATGATTGCCACGATCGGTTCGTGGATGGGTGATCATTTATTACGTATCGAGACCCTTCCTTGCCTCGGAAAGCACGTTTATCCGTTGGTCCCGGCTCTTAGATCTTTGACAGTCGTTACCGGTAGGCAGAAGGCCAAAACTGACAATCGATCTTATCAAGGGGTATCGTGTTACCCAGTAACTGGGTTGTGGAGGTCAGATAGGCAGTCACTCCATGTAAAATATTGGTATTCAGCTGCATCCGTTTAGACCGGAAGCCGACCCTAATATAGTTGGGAAAAGGCTAGGCAGGTTGATTGAGCAGGTATTTAGGATTTTGTTTAAAAAAACAGGATTAGATTTGTAAATTCTAAAGCAACTTCAGTCTTTACATTATCTTTTTCGTTATTTACCTAGGTGTCCAAGAATGTGTCTAAAAGATTACATAGAAAGAGATAATAAGATGGCTGAACAGAATGGAAAACAACTGACTGCGTTTATTATTGTTTTGCAATGTTTTGTCATAATTTCTGCGAACAAAATGGACTTTGTAATGAGAAAAACTTTGCTTTGGTCAAAAGAAGCCGTGCTTGAAAATGATGTATAGTTATTGGAAACAATTATAATTATTGACGTCAAAACCCTCAAACACACAGACGTAAAACCTTAATTTTACAACTCTCAACTATTACTTAAGTTCCTTTCAAATCAACGTTAATTTCCCAATGTTTCCTACACAAATTATAAATGATTAAACAATTACAAAACACAAAATAATAACGATCTACAATTAGCCTAACTAGGATCAGTGGCTCAATGAAGTACGGGCAGGTGTTGTGGATGTGTCGATAACTCGTTATCGAGTAATTGATGTATCGATATCGATACGTTTCGATTCGGGTTTTATTAGCCGTGTTCGAGATTACCGAACATTAGACTGAATCGGATTCAGGTATTTACTTAGATAGGTGTAACAAGAAACTGATAATGTCTGCTCGTATGCCGGCTGGTATAAGGTGAAGCCGGAATTGGTTGAAAATAGACGATTCTTAGTTCTATAGGGCTGAGTTCAAGAGTTTTCAACGTTTCGAGTAGTAACTCGAAACGTCAAAACCTCTTGAACCCAGCCCTGGAATTTCTGGGTAGTAACCCAGAAATTGCAATGAGGTATATATAAATACATATTTATGAACTCACGCACGTACTTCATACTGAAAATGTATGAAGTACGTGCGTGAGTTTATATTTATTCAGATGTTTAAATGTTTTTTTTTTTAAATTTTGTTCTCAATAAATTTATTTAAGAATATTCAAGAAAACCATCTACAACAAACTTACAGAAATTTTCCTTACGAAGAGAAACGGCATAATTGAGTTATAGGCTCGTAAAAATCCAATACTGGTTGATAGCTACAAGATCTAGCGAATTTCCTGTACTTTCTATACATCCAATGATTTTATGGAGGAGAGCTTGCTGAAATATTTTAACAATTTCAAACTTTATCTACAACTAGCTATTGCTCGCGGCTTTGTCCGCGCGGATGTCGGAATATATCTCACGGGAATACACTACCAGGATTTAAAGTACCCTATGTGTTAACCAGGTTATAAATTCAGGTTATAAACTCAGAGTAGAAACCACAAAATATTTAGGCGTCATAATTGATCAGAACCTGTCTTTCAAAGCACAAATTCAAACACTCGCAAAAAAGACTCGCAAGTTCATTTACATTGCGAAACTCTTACGAGTCACTGCTCCTAAGAACATCTGTTTAAAAGTCTACATCTCGCTATGCCAATCTGTCCTACAATACTGTATAAGTGTCTGGGGCAGTGCCGCCAAGACAAGTATGCTGGAACTGGAACGGGCCCAGCGGGCTGTCCTCAAGGTACTTCTGGGTAAGCCGCGGCGTTTCTCTACTGACGAACTATATTCAGAATCTGGGGTTTTACGTGTACGTCAGCTATTCATCCTAGGGTCACTTCTAAGCCTTATTAAAGTCAACACAGAACGTTCTAGCAGCAGTAAGAGGGGTAGGAAAATAGCTGAAAGATTCCCCCTTCCAAAAACAAAAACCCTCTTTGCGACCCGGTTTTCGTCGTATTTACCCAGACGGGTGTTTAATGCTATAAGCAAAACGTTCACTGTACCGAACAACTACTCTGAGGCCAAAACTAAATTAAAAGAATGGTTGCTGGGCCGGACTTATGAGGAAACAGAAAGTTTACTTTGCTGCACATGTTAATACACACTATTTGAAAGAATACATACCCTCACTTACACTCACACCACACACTTACTCACCTTAACTGTTTTTGTATGCATAATTTGTGTTATTTGTCTTTTTGTACTTAAATTATTGTAAATTTTATATGAACTATGAATAATAATATAAGCAGAACGCATTAAGTTGTTAACTTTGTGTAGTGTTTGGGTCACCAAGATACAGGCTGTGCCTAGTTTGGGACCCGCTGTCAAATCTAAGTCTTCTGTTAGTGAGAATTTCATACCATGCTACTTAGGTTGTATATTTAAGAACTTTGTGTAAGCTAAATAAATGAATTTGAATTTGAAATTATCTGTGTACCAAACTCCAGCCCTCCCAGTAGGCCTGACTTTTTCGGACATCTTCTACAATCATCGTTATGTTTCAGCCAATTCACACAAAACCTTAATGAATGAAACACCTGAACCTTTTTCATGAATCACTTCGTCCATTGGTGAAAACCGTATGAAAATCCGTTTGGTAGTTTTTGAGTTTATTGCGTTCAGACAGACAGACGCGGCAGAGGACTGTGTTTTATAATATGTAGTGATAGTGATGTCGTGCTCTATCACGATAATAAAAGGAAACTAGACCCACTTTTGTATACCACAGTAACTCGCAAGTACCGACGCAACCCAGTTCCAAAAGTAAGTGCAGTACACATAGGTACATACACCCGTCAATTTAATCTTTCACACGAGCGAAGCCGAAGGCAACAGTTATGCGGGGCTTTATCAAAACTATTACCATACAAAGTCACCGGTCGTGACGTCAGATACGAACGTGCGCAGGAGTCGAAAAAAAACAAGAAAGTTCTACGATTCTGCCAAATGTATGCAAGATTATATCTGGCTGGGGAACTAGAAAATGGGTATTTTCAAGTTGTGATTGCGTATTTTGCACGTTATTGTGGTGACAAGATGTAAAAGGTTGCTACAATGACGTGGTTTTCGGTTAGAAATAGGAGTCAGTGTGACCAATTTAGATACCCATTTTTTTTAGACACCAATTTTGATCAATTTAGAGGCCAATTTAGATTGTTTTTGTAAAATTCTCCGATTTCAGCCATATTATGTTACTATGCAGTTGCAAATGACTGTTAAACAAGGTATTCACAGTCATATATTTCTCCTAAAATAAACTAACCATTTTTCTAGTTGAAAGTTCATAAAATCACACAACACTTTTCTACATTACCATCCTTTTCTAAACCTAACCCTAACCTCAGAAAACCATTACGCAATTCTCTTACTCAACCACGATCCCAATCTAAAGTTAATATAAAAAACAAAATAGGTATTACTTTAGTTGAAATTCCAAGAAAGATCACGTTGGAGAGAGGAACCGCAATTTACCTGCCCTCCCCCTCCTCTAGAAGTTAATACTTTATGACTGCACAAGCGCAGCGAACCACTGTTTAATTAAAAACGGGATTCAAAAAGATGCAAGCTTTATTTGTAAAAGTTAATTTTATACAACTGAGGCGGTTTTTTTTGTTGTTTGCGGTGTGGTTCGTTGTCTAAAATTATTTTAATTATTCTCTGGTCTATGTTTGCGTTTATGTCGCTTTTATTATGGGCTTGTAACAATTATTTAAAGATAATTGTGTTTATAGTCGCTCTGTGTTTAATACAGAAATTACGACTTGACGTCTTATAGTTATTAATTTTTCAATAAAACATTCCAACGCAGAACATTCGAAACATAAAAATGCGCAAATTGTCACCTCTCATCAAAATCTATTTAAAAATAATTGAATACCGAAAAGTCTTGTTGTTCGTTTTTAAAAATGCCTCAAGGTGATGGGCTAACAGGCATCCTTCCCTTTCCGAACTTGACGGGACGTATTAAAACGTAAAAGCCAACAAGACAGCCCGGTTACCTCTTGACATGCAATTTTCGGATATCCATTTATCAAGTAACACAGCTCAACACTAATATATCGATAATTTTTTGTCGATAGTTTTACACCACCGTTACATATTGATTTAATATTTTAATAATTGTGTACGGTAGTCAGTCTCAGTTTCAATTAAAAATAATCATTTAAATAACTCAACGTGTATTTATAAGTTCTGTGCGAATGATAAATCTTACAAAGAATCTTTGCGCGTAAAAAAAAACAATTTGATAGAGCTATAATATTTTACGAGTTAAAAAAAAAATTACGTTATCGGTACTCACATAAAACGTTAATCATAAAGTACGCGAATGCTTAATTTTGTGACATAAATATTGATGGAACAGTCTCACATTTACTGTCTGGTATCGATAAAATAAAGAATGAAATCGGTACCAACCTTGTTTAAATCTGAGGTGAGATCAAAACAATTATCTTTGTGTTACCAGATTTGAACCCGACCTTTTTTGAGGCAGCTAATTTAATCAATTTGCAAACGATACCGGCTGTCCTTAAAAATAAGATTGGATTATGCATTGTTCTCAAAATTCCAATCCGTCTTGTTGATTGTCAAGATTATAATTTCGTGTGCATTCAATTTCAATGCAACGTCGAAGTGGCAGATGTTACCTTGTTGTCATGTAGTTCAAATAACATGTTTTTTCGCAAATTTACTACAAATGTGGTTCGCGTCGTTGATCTCTAACGGGCAGATAAACAGACATATTTGCTTATTTATTACTAAAAAGATGTTTGGCATACATGTTGTAGTTAGTTTACAGTGCCTAGCATGTCAGCCTTTCAGCTATCTATAGGTAAGTAACCTTTCGCTGGAGTTTGTTAAGCTTTACTTAAAATCAACAAAATTCTGCCATTCTGCAAATCGGAGTTCTATCACAATTAAGTTTCTCAGGCGAAAATGTTAAATGTTTTATATGTTTGAGGTATGTCTGAATATAAATGGAACAATCATCCACGCCAACTTCACAATCCAAACCGGGATTAATAACGAAAATGTCAAAATAATTATACATCAACCGATATCCGAGACCAACTTCAAACATTAAAAACGAAAAATCCCTAAAAGTAAAAAAAATACTAACAAAAATAATGACTCCGCGAGGTTACGCTTTGTAATACATTAATAATAGTTTTATACTTACACAAAATGACCCATAATCATATGGGATAGAAAATTGTTTTCAAAATGATGTCGGAGATGAAAAAAAATTGATGGAGTTTCACATTACCGCGCGCTGATGAGACCAAAAAATAGCGAATGTGAATTTGGTCGCAGTCTGTTGATACATTCGGTTTCTTTGATTAGTGTTGTGGTGTCGGCCGATGACCCTTTATTATTAAGTGTCCATGTGAATGGTGGGAAGTGTGACGTCACTACTCGATAGTGAGCCCGTTGACTCGCGGTAATTATACACTGCTTATGTACCGTGTAGCGGCGGTTCTTTTGATTGTAATAGCTGGAAATGTGGAAATACGTGCCTTTTAGATGTGTGAGTGTGTTTTTTTTGTAGGCCATTAGTTTTGAGTAATTTAGCTTCTTTATTAAATGTATGGATATTTATTTTAGTTGGGTATTTACATTTGAAAATCACATCTGTGTTTTTTGCTTCTTTGAAAGATAGAAAAAAAAAGCGGTGACACGAAGGGTTCCGTACTACCGTACAATATTTAACACTAAATACTTTTTTATGGGGTCCTTTAATTTTTAACTTTATTTTATTTTAATTATTTGTTATAGTGGCTATAGTAGTACGTACACCTCTGAGAAAATTTAAAGTGTCTGCCTATTACAGTTCAAAAGATACAGCCTTGTAACAGACGGACAGACAGCGGAACCTTAGTAATAGGGTCCAATTGGCACCCTTTGGGTACGAAACCCTAAAAAGAAACATCTACAAAGTTCAGAACAATACTTTTTTACTAGAATCTAATACAAAAAGTCCAGCTTATTTTTACACAACACTGTCGGTTCTTAGACCAGCAGCAACGGTGATTACAGACCTCCTTACAATATCAAACATGAAAACAGCAGCTCTCCTTATCACCTATTCTTAAAAGCACGACTATCACTCCACAAAAAATATCAATAGAATAGAACCTCTTCATAAAACATAATCATGATGACGAATTTAATTGTTCAGGGTTTGGTGAAAGTCAGTACCTACCTAACAATAGGAGCATTCCATCTGAGAGACGGGAACTTTTCAATTATCTTCCATCATTGTGTTAAAGTGGACCGTAGTAGCTATTATTTTGTTTATGGGATATGATTGTTTTTTTTGGGTGGTATCTGTTGTGGAGTGATGTAATGTTGAGGCTTTTTGTAAAGTTGGCATTGCATATCCGTCGTTTTTTAAACTTTAGAACACAAACTAGGTTAGGGCACGTGACTTTCAGGGAGATGATTTTGGAATTCCTCACTCTTTTCATTTGATAATTTGGTCAAGACACCTGACAAGGCGTAGTGATGACAGGTGGAGTAAGGCAGGGACCGAGTGGCGTCCATCGAATAAAAGATGAAGTGTCGGGTCGGGGACGACATCGGTACCGTCGCGGGTAGAACCTGGGTGAGGCTAGCACAGGAACGTGGGAACTTGTATGAGAAAAGAGAGGCCTATGCCCCCCAGCAGTGGATGAAGTCGGGCTGTGTATGATGGATGATGATGATATCTACGTACACTAAAATCAGGAATGGGTAACTGGTTAGCCATATCTGGTGGGACTAAAAGCCTATCCCAAATAGGCAAATTGGCTGTAATAGACAAGATATGCAATGTCGGCGTTTACTAAAGATACTATGGGGAGCTCAGATTCTTTATAATGTAATTTTTTGTGGAAGTAAAGGAAACAAATTATATTGAAAACAGATTTGCAGCTGGTTATCATAGCGTGAAAGTCATAAACATTGAATCGTAGAAAAGGTCACGGTTGTACCAGTGTAGATAGCAGATGTACTAGCAATAACTTATGTAATTTTATCACTGAAAGTTTCTGTAGAAAACTTGCTTTCTTAGAATAATTCTGTGCTAATAAAAACCTGTCTGCTCGAAGTATGTATAATTTAATAATTATACTTACATTTTAAAAGCTTATAAAATACACTTGTTAAAATTTTACGAAATAATGTTAAACCAGATAATGTCAAAGAAAAGAACAAAAAAATTAAGTGCCATAGACAAGAGAATTACAAACTTTATTGTGTATGAAAGAAGACGGAAACGATTACATACACTCGTAGGCCTGAATGTAACGAGATGAAAATGGTGTGAATTTATACATTCACATCCCACAATTTACACAGTGATCCATAGTTTCAACTATATCCAATCCACAAAATGGCGGTAAAATCCAAAATAACAATTCCAAGTCAATCGTGTGAGCGATCTTCGGTGTCCAACGTGAAAGCAAGGGTTGTACAAGGTAGGCAGGGTCAGAATCCGTAAAAATCAAAGCAGTGGTCGTTGAAAATGAAAAATAATTGGGAAAGCACTCAAAAGACATCGGAAAACACGAAATAAGTGACAGCTGTCTAGTCGGGGTGGGCGTTGCGACAGCGAACCGTTTACAAAGACCGTTTTGTGTTTTGTGATGATGAAATCGTTTTACGTCCTGATTTCAACTTCAAACAGTCTTAATTGCACAAACCAGTCTTCGAATTACTTGGTGCGATTTTTTATTTTACATCTAAGAAGTCGGGTACAATGATTCAACTACCTATCTATCACACTCGTAAAACAGTCCTTTCAATAAAAAGTGAACTCTTTGCAATTAAATACAGTCAGTAATTACCAGTTGTCAATGCTGTCGTTCGTGATGCGAAAAAATCATTTCATACATTTCAAATCGTTGATAGTTTTAAGAAACTGCTCTCGACGAAAACGCAATTCTACGAGTATTCCATGTTGGATAAGTTTCGTCCTTTAACCGTTTTCTGCAACCGTTTTCGCCGTCGGGAAAACGGTTTCGGCCATCAAAAATTCGAAAACGACCCACCACTAATGTCTAGTGTCAAATTGTCAATGTTAGTCAGCTCATGCCAGTGCAGAATATGCACTACCAGTGACATAGACAAAAAATATAAAACTGATTTTAATCGATATGAAATTGAGAATCGTCTACTTACTATCCCACACAGGTCGAAAATGTAAAATGAGGTATCTATGTAGTACTAAAGTGTTCATAATTAGTAGTCTAAGAACCTACCAAACCTAAAATACGACTATTATTCGATCAATGACTTTCAAAAGACAATTAGTGTATCGGACAATAAAAGGCATATGAAAGACGATGATGTAGAAATCAATGAGAGATGTTTAGAAATAGAAGTTTAATGATGAGTGTCATATAAGACGGTGATAATAGCCAGAAATGCGAAAATACCCTGAAAAACGGTAATTTCCATGTAAAACTGACTCTATCAGTATGCGAACCTGGCTAAGTTTCCTACAATGCACTTGACCTTTAAGGAAAGCGGCCAGCAATAGGCAAGGAAGACGATAGGATACAATAGATATGTAAAGGTTAGTGTATCGATATCGATCTACTAGCGAAATGATGAGGGCACCGCCATATTGAGGTCATTACTACGTACCTTATCGTATTGGAACTAGGGATGGGACATCTTATCTATATCAAATAGAAAGTTAATAGCTACATTTTAGAGCAACTTAGAAAATTATTGTTTTAATGATTCAGAAACAATTTTCTGGCAGCAAATGAAACTGAAATTGAGAAAAAGACTTTAGTAGTCCATTCTCATTCTCGAGTCCGTTAAAAATTTGTGAAATTTAATAAAACTGTGCTGTGACACTGAACAGATATAATTTATTGCATCAAAGGCTCAAACCATGCTATCTTAATCATAAATATAACAGGAAATTTACGACAGACAGATATCATGTACTTACAGAGCAGAAAAATGTAACGAGACAGCCTACACGTTCACAATAAAATCTAACAAGAGTACCTCGAAAATTGCACATAAGTAACATCGCTTACAGATACATTACAACAAAACAATATCCCGAACTATCCTGTCGACATTTATCGATATTTCACATCACTGAGCCGGCCACCCCGCCGTGTCAATATAAGCCAGCCAATTGTGTATGAGTCGGCTACAATTCACGGCTATTCAATAACCTCTTCGCTCACCACAGATTGGTATCGGTAAATACCAAGCACAACACTAGCGTGCGGGAAATGAAACTTTATTTTTACTTCACTAAGGTCGTTTTAAAACGCAAATACAAAATTGTTAAAAGAAATAGTTTGTGTATGAACGTAGTGAAATTCTCTATGTGAGAGGGTAAAAAATTGGTGAGAAAACCTAATGACTTGGAAGGAGCTGTTTAGAAGCAAAAAATAGAGAATCGATTTATCAATTCAAGTTTTGCGGACTGGTATCGGTATCTATCTAGACCGTCACTATTTTGATAGAAATGTAACGCCTCTTGCTATTGAAATTTTTGATATTGTATTTTTTTATGTTTCTTGGTATCTTTTTATCGTGTGAAGTGAAATAATGAGCGCATGACTTGTGAATTGTAATAAATTGCCAGTTTTTGTTAAAGCTTTTGCCTTAAAGATTCAGCTGTGCATATTATTTCTGTATCAATCACATCGCATCTTGCTACTGAGAAAAAAGTCTCACCTACACATAGGCCGAGATTTATAAACGTCACTTAGCATGTAGGTACTTTACCTAAGCGTTATTCCTATCACTGTCACAACTGTCAAATTTCAAGTGTAAGATAGAGACGGAAACACGTCTAAGTCAAAGAACATTTTTATGCTAAAACATTTGTTTCCAGTTTCCAGTAAGTCACCACCTACACACGACACAAACCATAACCCTTCACTTCTAATCTGATAAACTTAACCGTTAAAGTTACTGTTCAAACAATATAAAAGTAAAACAAATCTTGAAACAACTGTTCCAACTACCTTTTTGGCCTTAGACACAGCCGTAGCCGTCAATCGTGAGGTACAAGATAGAATTTCTGGATTGGAGAATCTGATGGTATTATTTAGGTTGCTGATGACCTTAAAAATATCGCTGGAATAGACTGTATGCGGAACGTAGAGGTCAGGGTGTTGTGTGGCAGCCTGGAAGGTGCCTATGCCACAGAATTATCTGTAGCATGGGTAGCAACACAGATTTTATATTTGTGTAAAAAAATCAATCAGCTTAGCTTATCGCAGTCACCTTCTGAACATAAACCTCTCCCAAGTTGTGCCACAAAACCTGATTCTCCACAAATTTGGATACTAATATGGAGACTCCCTATTAGATAGGACTTAAAACCGTCACCGAGTAATCTGTCGATATTTACAATTGTAATAAAAATGTTTCCAGATAAACCTTAACTTAGATTTATTTCATCGTATGTCAGCAAGTTTTAGTTCTAATGGTTTCTGCTGAAAACAGAGAAAGATTGGCGACTCTCCAATGTTAAGTATCCCATTTGTAAACTTGAAGACCAACAGAGTAATTAATAACCGTTTGATAGACATCTGGTCGACATCAGCCATTTATTATTTTGAACGGCTCTTTATTTGAAGGCACAATGCCAACTTACTATATTTTGTTTCTACAGGGCAATCAAATTCCATTTGTGTTTTGCCTAATTTAGAAAACAAATTCTCAGCAGCTGCTTGATATAATTTGACCATAAAACTTGGCCAATGAGCGATTATTAAATATGAAATACCATCATAAAAATTTACATCGGAAACAAAAGAATCAATTTTACTTTTTCAAACGTTCGGAACACGTTTTCTTTCAAAACAGCATTCCATTAGTCTATACCTTGTGTTAGTGATGTGCGCATTATCGATAACACTCGCTTTCGGCCGCCAGTGCAGTGCCCCGACCTCGGCTAACGGTACCAGCCGTCAATCTTACATCAACCATTTTACGACTGCTGTTGCACATCCCTATTATAAAAACATAATCTGTAATTCTTATGTCATAAAGTTCAAATTAGGAACAATATATTTTTGAGCTGTTCTTCAATTGGTTCGAATATTTCTAGGTGTCAGATTGACGTATCGGGTGTACCTATACTTTGATTTGTTCCTTGTTTTTTTACGACGCACATAACGAAGGGTTAGTAATAAAATCTCACAAGGATATTGGAACGGTTATATCGTTTCGTTACCCTTTAGAGATACCGCCTCGTTTGAAAACAGTGGTATTTAATTTTGAACTTCCTCTCGACCGCGCTAATTAAGTTTGATAGGTTATATTGTAATTTACTTCGTAGGACCGATGGCCAACATTATCGGTAATCGGTCGACTTTAATTGGTGAATCAAAACGGACTTTTCTTAATGAAAACTTTAACTGGTTCGACTTGTTACAAGGATCGATGTTACCAAATACCTTCAAATAGGTTTACTTGTCGTACAGGCGTTAATATTATCATGTGGATGGGCAGCATCCGGCACACAGGTAACATCTTGCAACCCAAAGCGTTGAAAACACCAGAAATTCAATGCTTGAAGGAACATCTCCAGCTTACGAATGACCTCGCAAGCAGATTGAAAACAAAAGTTTTCGTAATATGGAAATGTGTTAGCTATATACCTAAATAAAGTACTACTACTGAGTAGTGACGTCCTCTAGGTTTCAAACTGGAAAACGTTATTATTATAGGTAAGAATAATTACATCACCGAGGACAACTCTAAATCAAAGTCACAGAAAAGTATTAAAAACAAACATAATAATTTCTCAAAGCTGTGCTTATGAAATATCATGATAGCTATTTCCATTTCATACCTACTTTCTAGCAAATAATTGGAAAGTAGATGGGAGCCGGCGCGGCGGCGGTGGCGATAATAAAGCACAAATGAGTGCGCGTGCGATTACACGCGACAGGACGGCGACAACCTCACCCGTCGCCCGCACATTTGGTTAAGGATGGCAAGACATGTACGATTTTACGATTATGTAAGGGCAAGGTTGCGAATGTTATCTGTTTTCTTTTACACTAACGTGATATAATTATGTTATGGCTAGACAGGGGTTGATTAGTGAAATGATGATTAATAGAGATTTATGGAAGAAGAAAACATTAAGCCCAAAAAAACTTACATTAGTGCAGGTGAATGATAATATGTGCTTGAACTAATTACAAGTTAAGATTTCAACTGATAGGTATTAAAAATTCAAAGTCAAAGTCAAAGTCAAATCATTTATTTCAAATAGGCCCATGTATGGCACTTTTGAACGTCGAAATTTACAAAATATTAAAAATGATTCTAGTCGCCCCTCTTCCAAAAGGTAGTTTTCGTATGGAGAAGAATGGGCAAGAAACTCCACCGTTACTCTTTTAAAATGTTTTACAATAGTTTGTATAGGTACGTACATTAGTTAAATAATTATATGTGAAGACGATGCACCTAGAATAAAATTACTATACCACAATAGGTAAAAAGAATTAAAAATGAAGCAACGACAGATAATTTAATATGTGATAGATACATGGTGCTCACATATTTACAAACATTGTAAAAGTAGACGATTTTCCTAAAATTTTGTAATTAATAAGTCAGTGTGTGAGAAAGTAATCACAGAATGTTAAATCAATGTCATAAAACACAAAATAATCAATTTTACAATTAAATTAGCAACCAGTTTGATTTTGTCTTGATTCTAAATTGTCCTATGGAGCAGGACCAGCATGTTTCCAAGCACTCTTATCCTGGATATAATCCTCTAATTTGTAATATGCTTGTTTACAAAGTGCACTTTTGATATGAGTTTTAAATTTTCTTTCATTTAATTGCAATATGTCACAAGGTATTTTGTTGTAACATTTAACACAGTACCCCATAAAAGATGTATGTACTTTAGATAATCTGTAAAATGGTTGATCTAGTTTATCTTTATTTCTAGTATTAAAATTATGTCTATCACTTATTTTATTAAAGAGATGTGGATTTTTCCTTACAAACATAATATTTTCATAGATGAATTGGCAAGGTACCGTCATAATATTAATCCTTTTAAAAAGTTCCCTGAGAGATTCGCGGCGACGTAGATTATAAATGGCTCTGACAGCTCTCTTTTGCAAAATAAAGATGGATTCAATGTCAGCAGCCCGACCCCACAGTAAAATGCCATACGACATAATGCTGTGAAAGTAGCTAAAATAGACCAAACGCGCGGTTTCCACATCTGTTAACTGTCTTATCTTTCTAACAGCATAAGCGGCCGAGCTTAACCGCCCCGCAAGAGATGTTATATGAGGTCCCCATTGTAATTTCTCGTCTAGCGTGATTCCTAGGAAAACTGTTTGATTAATAAATTCCAGTTTTTCTCCATTCAATATGATGTCACATTCGCTACTTTTAACATTAGGTAATTTAAATCTAATGCATTTGGTTTTTTTTTTATTAAGTACCAGATTATTTACCGTAAACCAATCTTGGACTTGCAGAATAGAGCTATTCACGTCGTCAAGATTTTGTGACCGTCGGTTTATTTTAAAGATTAATGATGTGTCATCTGCAAATAACACCATCTTCGGTTGATTTTGAAGTATTAATTCATTCATTCAATTCATCAAATAATTTAATTAATAAATTCTGTTATTAATTAAATTATTTGATGAAAATATATATACGTTTTGAAAAAATCTAACTTCACTCATTTCCGCTTACAACTTTAATTCAAACCCCAACATTAAAAGTCGCACCAGTATTTCCAGCCTTAGCAGTTGGCCTGCGGGTTCCGTGTGGGCCGCCCGGTCCGCTGTACCGTTAAGGATATTCTCTTAATCTTTAATCGTACAACTGTAGCCGGCCTTAGACAATGTCGGATGAGTAATGTCCCTAGTATTTGCTAATGTCACATCTTGTTACGAAGCCGGTTTGTGTGAGTGAGGACCTAATTGTTTTGATTTAAATGTTTTGTTTGTTTGTGTGTGTTTTTTGTGTTTTAATTTTGTTTTAGAAAAAGCTTAAGCTGCCGAATGGGCTTTTGAGTTAGATTTTGGGATGATACTTCAGCCAAAAAATAATTTTCCTAAAGATTTTAGGGACCCAACTTGATCAAATATAGTTACAAACTGCGTTAAGAACTGCGATACATTTGCGGTTAGCAAACCTAAAAGACAGAGTTAGTATGTCCTATTAGCCCCAATGTCACCAACACCCATTCAGCTCAGACTGTGTCACAGCAATGCATCATTGAAGCAGAAATAGGCATAGCTATTGTGATTCCAAGGAAGAAATGTTGACAAGGCATTGTAGTGAATACTTGAATTTTACCAACCTGAGGGCCCAGACAATTGACATAAACTTTTCTGTAGCTTATGTTATCCAATACATTTTTGACTTCTCTATCATCTTTAACGCAGATAAAATATAACTTTGTCTGGGCCCTCGAGTCCTTTGCTTGTACTTAGTTTATTGCCTTGAGACCTTTAGACCCATCATTATCGGCAATATTATGACCGCCTTATCTTTGGCAACTACTGACAGGCGTGCAAATTAAGTAGGCACTTACCTACTTAGCAAAATGATTTGATTTTATGTTCAGCCTTTAACTTCTCATAAACTGTGCTAGCGTTGAAATTATAAGATGGAGGTGTCCTGAACTTTCAACCTATGAAATATCATTCTGTGATATTTGGAACTATGTGCTTGAGGTATGAAAATAAATTGTAGTAAGGCTAAAATCGTACAGGATTTATGAAAGAGTATTTAATGTTCATTTATTTTGGCTGACTTCACAATTATATTCTTTGTCTAGATGTAGTTAATACTGCAGTGACTAAAAACCTGCTGATATCTTTAATATTTGGTCTGACAAGTCCTAAGCTTGAGTGTCCTCTTATTTAATTATCAATCAAACTACAGTCACCAATCTTTCAAGCACGATAATTATCGAAATCTGCATGTTGACCAATCCCTAGCTGATATTACAAACCAGACATGTGATATAATGATTTGATTATCTAACTGTCGGTATGTTATTGCAATCCAATCAGTATTCATTTTGAGCCCTGTTTACTATTTAACATTCCAGTATATGCACGCACTGGCTTCATTTGTAAAACCTACGCGCCGGGTAATTTTATTAATCGCTTATAAGCTAATCGGAGTGTAAACGGACTACTAAACAAGATAACTAGTTTATTCACTATGAACGGTAAAGCCTAACGATTTAACTAATTTATTGTGTCATGCTGAGTTACTGTCAGGTAGTTGGTTAACACCGGTGTAGTTAGATAAACCATGTTTTTATATCGTCATATTCGGCCTTCCTTATTTAAGAGTGTTGAAATTACTGATCTTGTCAAAATCACCAACCTTGGCAATAGGGTTGGTGATTGCAATCTTATTGATTTTTTTATCCTCTAGGGGGAAGCTCTTGGCATGGTAAGTGATGATCAGGTTGAAGCGAACTTCACCCGGAATCCTCAATCACAGAGGAACTGGCTATCACAACAATGCTGTGAACATTGTTGTTGTGATGAGAGACTTAGATAAGAATCTAAGTTCTAATTGTAAGTTCGCCTGGCTAGCTACCACCAGGTAGCTAGCCAGGCGAACTTAGAACAAGCCCTACCATCAACCAAACGGAGCAGAAAATAATCTCTAGTTATATTTTCTTTTGACATTCACGGAAAGAGCCTAGCAGTGCTGCAGCGTGCTGTATGATTTTGAAGGATAGTGCTAATCCATTGCTTCATAATTATGTTCCAAGAATTTGTCTGCTCAACAACGTAAATAACGCAATGAATGTTGTCGAACTGTCAAAATTAAAGCCATTGCTACAGAGTGCGCAATTACCTCGCTGCATTACTAGGTACTTTGTTCTTCTCCTTGCTTACCCATCCTCCTACAGTTATTCCTTTTCTGCATAAAACAAACATAAGCCATTTCAACAAGACAATCTTTTCCGTCAACTCCTGTCAACAATTTATTATTAGGAAGGAATACCACCCAAGTGATGGGCGGACCGTAGTATACCGTAAAATTTACGCGCTAGTGATGCACCTGCGAATCGATACTAGATAATTATCGATGTATCGAATGGTGCAGCCTTTTCCTTGTTTGATCTCCGGACATAGCGGGCCGCAGAATTTATTGCTGATTTTAATTGGCAACACTGTGTAAACGTATAGTTTGTGAGAGGATTTATTGAGTGTTGCCAGACTTACGGTTACGGTACGTCAATATTTCCTTTTGGTGTTGCTATGACTGTTAAATGTTTTTGTCGTCTTATGTTACTTCTCGGTTTCCGCAGTTATTGTCAGCGCCTGGGTTGTTCCCAACTTGGTAGTGGTTAGGCTTTCTGCTTAGTTTATTATCTAAGACTTTCGCAGTGTCGGCTTTTCAAACATCTATTATATCCTAAAACTGTGGTAGCCAAGGCGTTCCCAAAACTTTTTCTTGTTCACGTTTAAACTTTGTTATGTTTATGAATTGATAGGTAGCTCTTGTTTACTGCGTCGACTTTCAACAATACAATCTTGGTAGCGAGATATTTTTCTTAACCTTAGCTCAAACAACATTACACAACATGACGCCTTGTTTCCCCAAAGCGTTGAGCAGAGGTGAACGTATAGTAAACCCATATTGCGCCAGTTATATTTAAGTCCCATGTAATAGGGGCGAGCCTATTGCCATCAACTAGGCACAAATTCAGACTGGGCTGCTACTGAAAAATTCCAGATAGGTAAACCCAATAACAGTTTGCTCAGCAGGACCTCATACTCAGCAGTAGCTCTTCCGCCCACTAGACCAAGAGGCTCAAACATCTCTAGATTATCTTATAGTGGAGGTACTTACATTATGACATTGTTATTCCCGTTGGCACATCTATTGCGAGCTAGGTATAATATTATTAAGCTGTCAGTTCAGCAGACAATGTGTGTTCTGGAGAACAATGGCTCGTGTGAGCACAATTTACAAGTAGGTACTTAGGGTAGTAAAACAGTTCGTATAGTATTGAAGCTTTGGTAATAAGTGACGATGTCCTTATTTTGGAATGGTCTGTTTTGTGCTTATATGATTATTGCAGTATATATGTATTGTAGGTAGATTTCTTATCAGTTATAAAAAAATTAGTAAAACAAAATTACGTCCTGGTTACATTTTACTTGGATATATGTATTTTTCTTTCTTTTCGAAACAAATATAAAATACAAGCATACCTACTTACACAAATTCTAAGGTGCCAGCCCTAGTGGGGCAGAATCCATCAAGATTTTAGGCATTCCACCTTGCCCCATCAGTGTGGCGGCTTGGTGGGACAAAGTGTAATGATGCGTTTAAACCTGTATATTTACTTCGAGATTCAAACTACATATTTCAGAATAAAGATTAGTAATAAATATTCTGAAATGGAAAAGTTTGTGATATTTCTGCACGTATAAGTACCTACCTAACTAAACGCCGAGATTTCACCAAAGTATTTAAGAGTTAAAACTCGAAACGGTAATGTTTTCAGTCCTGTGATAGTTCTACCCTGATCATCCAAATTATTCAAACTCAAAAAACTTTCACAAAAACATCGATACAAAGGCATCCTTAGACAACATAGTCACTGACAAGCCAACAATGCTGTTAGTACATTTCCCGATGACGCAAGCGCACCGTTGTAAATAATATTAACACATCGCGGTTGAGCCGTGTTCGTCGGCATTTGCAGAAAGCACGATGACGGTATTTCGGTATTGGGGGCTATGGCGTCAATGCTGGCGATTGATTTTAATAATTATTTTGATTTAAAACTGTTTGGCGAAGAATTCTGGCCTATTGAAGTGTTTCGGTTTTCAAATATTTCTAAGCTCAAGGAGCACTTACCAAATATACTTAAAAGCGGGATATTGTTAGCCCAAAAAAGCATTTGAATAATCCTTAAGAAGCTCAATCCTGCTAATTAAAATTATCGTAAGAACACTTCAAAATATTTGTCACTCTGACACATTTATGTTTCCTAGGGTCAACCGTTGGAACCACGTCAGTTAAAAGAGTTTGCATCCCTGGAACTCCAAACACCTTTTCGTATTACTGAAACTATAAAGCAATAACTACTTAACTCAACCAACCGCTATAACTAAGGCCCTACAAAATACACAACGTTGTTTTCCTTTGATTACAGACGAAAGGAGGCTGCCCTTTCATTCGCTCGCTCATACATAGGGCAAATATGAGTTAAAATAACAATTTTGTAATATATTGTCACTTGTAAACTATACGATAAACATTTTGCAATATAGCGGTTGTGAATTTTGAATAGGGTAGAAGTGGGAGGGCATGGGTATTGTGTACTTACATCTATATCATTAAATCTATTTACCGCATAAATTATGCAATTTTTGGTTATTTACTAGTTATACTTTTTTTATTTAATCTAATACTACTTTGGCTGCATACAGTAAAGTGTTGTATCAATAGCATACGTACTTTATACTTTAGCATTGTTATTTTCTAAAATAAAAGTTAAACCAATAAAGCACCTTTTATAGATTTCCACAAAATCACCAACAAATAAATTTATTCCAGCATTTCACTAGATTTCATTTTACATGCAAAAATTATATCGATAATAAAATCGAGTAATTCGATCTATCGGTATTGATGGGCCGCGTCGCGACCCTCGCGACACTAAAGGCGCGTTAGAAATACTACGCTCATTTACTTGGCCCCGCCATTGGAATTTTGTGCTAGGGATGGACAACGTTTTGTGGAATTGATCGACTAATCGACTGTAGAGTTGCATTTCAAAGATTTTATTGGATTTCACTAAAATATTACTTGGTTATATCTAATTAATTACTACGTCTTAAATGGTTACAAAATGTTTTAGTTCTCATAGGTACTTCCTTAGGATATTAACATTATTAGAAACGCACCATCTGTAGCCCGACAATACTATAAGTTTTTAAGATTAAGTTATTCGTGAATTTTCATTTACATAATTTAGTATTCAGAAATAAGAAAACCTAATGCATACTGACAGTTTTATTTTTAATTAATCATATCTTGCTAAAAATTATGGTGTTAAAATACCGCAGAAACCACACATTTAATAAGCTAATAAAAGCTCTTTAACACATAACTACCGAACGATTATTATTCGATTCAACATAATCGACTAAACGTAAAAAAACGTACTCTAATTCATTTTCCAGCACATCTAGATTTATTTTAAAACAGTTGTATAAACGTCAGCACTAGCAGGTCCAAGGAAATAATTTAATCTACTCGAAGTCATAAATATTAAAAAGCATTCACTCTAACAAGTGCTTAAGAAACGGTGTGCTTTAATGGAAATACAAGATATGGATATGTTTAAATTATGTCATTCCTCGGGAGCCAAAGATTCAACGAATTCGGAAAAAGGAGGTCGGCATAAATAATAATACTAGCATATTACTGTCCCACTGCAGGGCAAATGCAAATAATCAATGCTCGTGCCTTCTCATACAGAGAAGGCACGAGCATTGATCACCACGCACGCTCAAGACGGGTTGGCGATTTCAAACTTTTAAACCCTATCCTAACTAATATTATAAATGTGAAAGTGAGATTATTTGTTTGTTTGTTACGGTTTCACGCTAAAACGTCTGAACAGATTTGGATGAAACTATGACCTTGATTATGACATAGAATACTTTTTATCCCGATATTCTCACGGGATCGAGACTTATGCAGGGACACCGCGGGGTGCAGCTTGTTAACTACAAGCACAGACAGGTTTCCTCACCATATTTTCCGTCACCGTTGTCAGTAATCTGGTCAAGGCAGTATTCATTTAGATAACGTGCATACAATTTTTTAACAAAAAACAGATGAATGATTTTCACCACAGACTCGGCACGGACTATACATGGGTCAATGATGTCAAAAAGGCCTTTTTACTTAACTACCTGGACACTAACGCATAAAGAAAATAGTAGTTTTAGTCTTATTGATTAGGCTCCCGTGGTGTATGTTATAAAAGGTGACCAAGAGAGCCACTAATTGGCTCCTGATGGACAACACCATCCTCCTGTGTGCTAATAAAACAATGCGATCATCAGTCCATATGCCAAGCGATCAATAGCACTTATTCATTTTAACTATTAATTGTAACAGCTATTGGGAGGTTTAAGTTCAGCAGTGGCTTCTGTAATGTGTTGACGAACATCAATTTCATGCCGAAATTTTGTGGGTCAGCTCTAACAGCTTACTTAGTTTCTTGGCAAAATCATCGGCTTCCCAAAGAATGGGTAGTAAATACTTGTCCAGTTTGGTGGTCTGTTAGACGCAATGTTTAGGTCATGTATCTACTAGTTGAATGGCAACGTGTCACGTCGACTATCACTTGTCAAATTAAGATTAACTTTCGAACATGCTATGACAGTAAAATGGTTGGCTGGTATATTCATAAATCTATTTCAATTTTAATTTAACAGCCTAGGACGTTATTGAAACTTTGAGTAATGTTCATGCATTACCTAGATTTTATTGAAAATTAATCTGATCGTTTTACAAAAGAACTTTAAGTGTAGGATTGTAAGGTTGAATTTCGCTTGTATTTTCCAAGAGCTCAATTTCACATAACGAAAGCACAAATCCGCATTTTCTTCCCTAATAAGGGCCAAAAACATGTAATACTTATTTATAGTAATAAAACTAAATAACCAAAGAATATAACTTGCTATTGTTTCCTACGTTACATAAAGTAAATAAATAGTAAAGACCTAAGGAGTTAGGTCAAAAATGTAATAGAAATTGATATGAAAGTGTCGGTTTGGTCGTTGAGGTTATAAATCGTTATTGTTTACCCCGTTGGCGTATTGGCGTGAAATCTGACTGTTCATTGGAGGTCTTGACTTTAAATACGGCTGTGCGCATACGAGGGGGGAACGTGCATGGCTTGGTCGCGTTCGCATACGAGGGGGGAACGTGCGTGGCTTGGTCGCGTTCGAATACGAGGGGGGAACGTGCGTGGCTTGGTCGCGTTCGCATACGAGGGGGGAACGTGCGTGGTTTGGTCGCGTTCGCATACGAGGGGGGAACGTGCGTGGCTTGGTCGCGTTCGCATACGAGGGGAGAACGTGCGTGGCTTGGTCGCGTTGGTCGCAAAACTTTCGAATCGGTGTAACTTTTCTTCGACTTTTTGATTTGCTTGTCAAGCAATAATGGCAGAATCTCTAAAGTTCAAAGCATCAGTTTAAATTATATGTAAAGAGAGTATTAAAATAAAATGACGAAATGGCGGATTATAATTTTGACCAATATTCCAATATTCTTCAATAAACCAAGTTGCTAGACTTTGGTCATAATACTATATATAATACATTGATTACTGGTCACTTGGCCGTAGTTGTTTTGGTCGCAACTTCTTAGCGATTCAGTGAGAGAGCACCCTTACCCAAACAAACCTCGGTTAAAAACAGTGACCGTGTGAAAGCGTTCCACGTTTTATTGAGTTTTATTCAATAATATACCAACTTGGAAGGAATTTATTTTATTGGATATTTTGAAATTTGATTTAAATAGACGCACAGAAGCTTAGAGTTATTAGTTTATTATTGTTTGTAAATGGTTCACTTTATATGTGATTTCTAGTTATAGTAACAATGGTAGGAACACTGTACTCTTACTCAATAACGTTAGTAAAAGCACACTTAAAATTCCTTATAGGGCAAGCAGAGTTCAAACTACCAAAGTACCTATTTTGCAACTTCTTGTAAACTTATAAATTCAAAAAAATAATGAAATAAAAAACTGTATCTACTTACAGAGGGCAGTTACAGATTTAAAAAAAAAAATTATAGTTCTAGATATTTTGAGACTAGATCGGTTTCTATTTCTACTCACAATCAACTCTTATTAATTATTAAAATTTTCTCATGCCAACCAAAAATTTTTTAATACCTACCTACCTATAAATACACTTTTAGCCAATTTATATGAAGCACGTTTTATATGAGATAAGAATGGCATGATGCGGTCCACATCAAACGTTTAAGGGATTTTACGACGGATGCATACTTAATTTGGCTTCCAGTGCATTTTTATATGTATTCACAAAATTATACTTACTACTTAGTTATCTTTTAAACTCTTGTTCTCTGTGCAGTAAAAGGATCTGTTAAAATAATTTCTGATTTTAACAGCTCTTTTGTTTGTTTATTTAACCTCCAGAAAATCAAAAGCTGGCGTAGGAGCAAGCCTACCTATGTATATCGATGTATGTCTTTGAAAATCAATTTTGAAACTGAGTTTGAATTTAAAGTTCCACTTGTAGTGGTACCTACCGTATAGCTTTTTACTCATTTACATTTAAATAACTAACTTCAAACTATTTCTAGTGCTAAATTTCGAGAGGCGCACTGCGTAGCAACGTTAAATGAACCACAAACCATAATTTCAAGTAAATATAGACAAACTAAAGCTATTATAAACCTATATCTACCAAGTCAACATTTTGACATTCAGAGAACAAAATCCCTTGCCGTGACGTCATATATTCACGACTTTACATTTAGCATGCACACATGCACTTGCGATGAGAACATTTGTTATCATACCCATCGTTGTCATAAAGATATTTTGATGATAAGTGGAGATTCTTCAACCTTTTTGTGTGACTAAAAGTTATTATAACATTTGAGTCTACCTATTGTTTCTACATACAATAATAAATTCCTACACATCTTGAGACTACCCGTTAATGACGTCTATAGCAAATTCTACAATTCAACAGATGCAATGTTCACACGACAATCACTGAATGATGTTAGCAATATCTTTACGGCTACGACAACGACAACGACAACGATAATTGTTCTACCGTGAAGTTTGCTTAGAAATTGTTTTATTAGAGTCGCGTCGCGTTGTCGCGTCGCGCCTGTTTGCGAATTTTAAATCGAATGAAATTAATGTGTGTACCAAGCAAAGGGCGAAGGCAAATATTAAAAAGTCATAAACGCCATTGATATGTATAGCCTGAGGTTATGACGAAACAGATGCACAATGTAAGTGGAAGTTTGCAAAGGGCCAGAGGAGGCCAAGACTGACCTATCACGAGCATATTGAACGTATTTGTAAATTACATTCAATATTTGTGTGCTCGGAGATTAGGGAGTCATGGAATGCAAGCATAATCTTCTGCTTACCCTGTTTTGGTTAACATGGCAAGAGGTATTAGGATATTTGACTGTAAGTTGTCATGTTTATTGTAAAAATGTAGTGTCGTTTTTTTGGTCACAAGTGCTTTTTTTTGTGACGTCATTATTAGCAAACTAAACTAAATTACTTTTGGATTTTTAAATATCTAAATAATGTGTATGTAGCTACGTTCTGTTTAAACCTTATCAAAATGACTAATGAATAACTAATTCTTGTTTCAGGTATGCAAATGCGAGAGAAAAATAAATCCATTTTACAAGGTGTCGTAAGTAAATTGACAAAAAATAATTTCGATAATTTAATCAAACATAATTTATCTATTGATTTAGTGATATTTACTTATTACTTTATGAACTGTTAAATGATATTACAGGCTCTTAAATATTTATGATGAACTGTTAAGACGTAAATAATAGGATTAAGTATCGTTAGGCCGTTTTAATCCTTCGCATCTATCGGTGACGATCTGGAGACGAGCAGGATATAATTTATTGGATGATTTATTAATCATTACTTTCGATTGATGGACATGCTCAAACTGAACTGTGGGGAACATTCAGGCAGGATGAAGCTAAAGGAAGTTTTAAAAATGTTGGGAAATCTATAATTTATAAACCTGCTCTTACTAAAAACATTTGTAGACTTTGAGTTGGATAACTTTTGATATGAGTTTATTAAAAAAAATAACATGTAAGTTAGAAATCAAGGGAGAAATCTTTGGTTCAGCAGTGGGACACATACCTGTTGTATAAAATAATGTACTTCTAGAACTTATACAATCTGCCCGATTAAGAACTTTCTCTCAATCATTCGCTCTACATCGATCCTAAACCTTCACCAGACGATCACTCGACAACAACGTGGTACTCCACGAACCACCTTATCTGTCTATTTCAAATTTGACAACCGAGATAAATGTGACACTCCACGACACATAAGCGCCAAAGCGGCTTATCTACATGAAACACGTCGAACCAAAAAAAGTGAATGATTTATAAATATAATGTCTTAATTAGCTAAAATAAGATTAATTAGATACCAGATCGCGGATGTTTGTGAAACTCTTAAAGTGTTAGTCGATAAAAGGAAGTTATTAATTTGAACTGTCAATACTGTGCCGTTGAACTTGGCCCGACTTGTACAGGCCTAAGATGGTACAGTGTGCTGCTTGCATATCCACCTACTTTTTTATTTTTGTTGTTTATTAATTATGGAACAAAACAAAATATAAACAGAAACATCACAAAAAACCTCAATAGGTTTGTCCGGATGTTGCGAAAATTAAGCGTTGAAGCACTTATAAAAGGTAAAGGTATTATGAGGTGTTATAAATCTGCTAAGTTGTACAAGTCGCTAGTTATTCTATACCTCTTATGGACGATATCATAAATTCATTATAACATTCAAGACAGTTAAATATTACGCAATGACACGATAACATTGCTTTAAGAAATTCCAGAAAAAATGTGTCATTTTTCAGAAGCCACAATCCTAAAATAATTATTGCACTTTTCTCAAACATGTTTAGAATTTCGAGCAATATTTTGACAACCTTTTTTGAGATAAATGAAAATGCTGTACTGGGCAAATACATGCGAGCCGGTGGATGTTAATATGAAAATATATATCTGTCGTGTTTAGCAGCCGAATATAAAATAAATAAATAAAAAAGCCTTCCATTTCTGACAAAAAATACAAAAAAAAACTTTTTTCTAATTATCTTCTACGAGTATTATGTTTAAAGTTATACCTTATATTTATAGATATATAAATTACATTTTACTGTTTATGTAAGAACCGTTCTCGAAGGTGAAAGCCTCCTCTAGAGATTTCCGTGCTGCTGTCTCCATCCACTGATTGCCAGCCGCTTGTATAATATCGTCAGTCCACCGGACAGCTGGTCTACCTCTCTTTCTGGCGCCTGATGGGCCCTTCCAGGATGTTAACCTGGCGGTCCATCTGTTATCTGTTAGTCTGGTTATGTGTCCAGCCCAACACCACTAAGCTTTTTGCTTTGAATCAGAGCGTCTGTAACTTTTGTCTTCTTTCGAATTCTACGATGGGGTATTTTTTTAATTCTTTTGATTTTTAACGTGTGTTTTGTTAACGTGTTATTTATAAATGGAAGGAACTTTTTACATCAACATAAGACAACCAAGGAGGTAACTTATCAAAAAATTTACTTAAATTTCGAATTGGCTTGCAATGATTATGTAGAGCTTTTTAAAGTAAAAAATAACAAATGAAAATATTGGCGCGTGAAAAATATCGTTGTTCGTCATTGATTCTGGAATTTATAATTAATTTCTTTAGTGAATTTCCGCACATTATTTTAAAAAGTACATTAATGGACTCACGTAAGTGTACCTTGGTTTCGCCTCGGCCCACATTTTCACGTTCATCCATTAATACCCCTTTTGCATGCCGCGGCAGTAATGTACTATTTCTGTAGAATCTTGCATAAAAATGTTTCGAATGCATTTGTATTAATTCACCTTTTAAAAACCAGTCGACACAAGTGAATAAACACATACCATTCCCACTTAAACAGCCATTGAAGTATTTTTATTCAGCCATTATTAGCAATATTATTGTCTCCCATAGGACATGCCAACTCACAGGGACTTACGAGTACTGAGGCTCCTGTCCGACCGACTAGGAAGCGACTAACTATCGACTATTTTGACCTTCAAGAAACGTCCAATAGATGTATGTAGGTCCCGTGTCAGTTAAAGATAAACATGTAATAGTTGATCGCTGACTTCACACTACTGGCGAGAACTCTCTCTGTTGTAGATAAATTTCTTGAGCGAGAAAATAGTCGATAGCTAGTCGCTTGTTTGTCAGCGGTGGGACAGGTCTTAAGGTACCTGGGGTTCGCATCTTGCATCCCACACTACTACTTGATGTTGAGAGCAAACTTCAAGAGTAGGTACCTACCTACAGGAAAAAAGATGGCGACAGGACTCAACAGGTAGCGGTGTGTCAAGATGTTTATGATTTACGATATTTCGATTGTCAATGACCGAGGGGGGGATTACAGTAGTGTGTTGTTCTTGTGGTAGTTTCTTGTTCTTTCTTGATGGATAGGTAGTAAATTGTTTTATTTTGGAAGTTTCAAAACATTCTTTTTTTTGACCTGGCATTTGAAATTTAAGCTAGTAAGTGCAAGGAATTTGTGTATATCAATGCCATTTGGTTTTGATAAAATTCCCCCTCATTTTCGGTGATAATTCATCGGTAAGGAGTTTCAAGAATTACATACAGCATAAGACATTATATTTCAATTATAAAGAAGTTGGGGGGTGGCAATTTTTTTAAATTGTTTAAATAAGGTGTAGCGGTTACACCGCCACATACGAACTACACATCATAGACATGACGTCACACAAATCCTGCATCGCGCAGTTAGAGTTTACCGAGCGATCGACATACATACAAGATTTCAACTTCAAACCGATGGGCAGTTGCCCGCCAGACACAACATCCGTCTGGTCGGAGGATCCTCCCTTTTCTAAGGTGGATGAGTGAACTTTACACCCTGTTCCTCATATCCCTCAAAAGGTATACACTTTAAGGCAACCGCACTGCATTTCCATCCGGTTGCCTTTCCGATAAAATTTTACGTGCCATTGCTTGAACTAAAAGAAGATCTTGTTGGGTTAGTACAGGAGTTTATGTTGTTACTTGTTACAGTTAATGATGTTTAGATTTCGATACCCATCACGTCTGAGTTTCGCTAGGTAATTTATTTTGACCCTGTAAACTCACCGCGCTACTTCTATTTGTTGTAAGTGCCTGCTTGATGTAACATAAAGGCAGGGAAAATGATTTAAATCTAATGAATTCATTAAATTTAAATTTTCTCTTTAACGAACAACCGACAAAACTTCAAAATTGAAGTTATCAGACGACGACTTGCATTTGACTGTACGACGATATTATTTTAGGCACTTGTTTCCAAATATACATTTTGCCCCGAACCCAAATAAATTGGGATGAGCAGGAGAATGATGACTTGCTCCCAATCAATACCAAAGTCGTGAACGTGTCGTCCCCGTCCGATGTAAGTCCTAGCACAGAAATGCTAATAGATCGCTATTTAAAACTCCGACTACAAATATAAGTCCAGCAAATACATTTTTGCATTCCACTTATTGAACTGGCATTAAACTTGAAAGAATCTCAGGAATACCTTTTAAATATCTTAGCGAGATGATAATTATTAGTGATTATTTAAAAAGTATGGTTCTGGATACCGTCAAACTGGGTTAAGTTAAGGATCCTCACAAAAACCGAATTCAGAAAATTAAGATACAGCAAAATAGAGCTTTTAATGAAAAGTGACCAAGTTGTAAAATATCAAAACAGCAACATACATGAAACCTCAAGTAAGTACTTACCCAAAAAAATATAAGAAAACTAAAAAGTATCCTTGAGCAAAAATAAAAAAAAGTGGTGGCAGACTCCGGGAGTGCCGACAGAAGTGAAAACTTGAACAAGATCCCCAAGGTGGAAGAAAAATACTTGTATAGAACATTGATCCAGAACATAATATAAATAAAGAGCACAATCGCGTTTACAAAAATGAGGTGTCGTCATGGTGTCGCAAAATTAATGGTTTTGTCCCAACTCAAAAATGCCCAACGCGACTAAAGAAGTTTTCACTTCAAAAAAAATCCCCCTTCTTTTACGAAACTAAAGAAAAATACTATATTGTTAATTCCTATTCGAGTTTATGTATAAGGTTATGAAAGGTTGAATTGAAAAGATTTTATTCATGAAATATTACGAGTATGTTGTCTGTTATATTATATTTTTAAGTGAAGTTTAGTCTGAAGTCTGGAATAGTCTTTTAAGAGTCCATTTTACAATGTCAATGCAGCCAGCTGTAGGTTGATGTGTTAGTTATAAGCTGTAGCGATTAGGTACTGCTAAAATTAACTTTATAATAACACTGGATTTTTTTAAATAAATTACTTAATTTCTAACCAATTTTGTTGTGGTAAGAACTTACTTAATGCAAATTATAAATCATCAAACCAAAACATTATTATATATATTATTTTTGTTTCCAATATTTAACAGAAAATCTTTCATCTTTGTTTCATCCCTTGAAGTTGTGATTCAAAACATGATAAGCATAATCACCCTATAATGTTCCCTTTGCCTGAACATGGACCTCCTTTCTGTGAGAGGTACTGTGCCATCCACCAAGCGAGCCTAATGCAGGTTGGTGATTCAAAACGGTGAAGTTTAAAAAAAAACAGAAAGATGAACACAAAATAGTAAATATGTCTATACTAATATTATTATAAAGAGAAAAGACTTGTATTTTTGTTTATAATGAATAAACTCAAAAACTGCTGGACCGATTTAAGAAAAAAATTCACCAGTAGAATGCTAAATTATCACTGAGTAACATAGGCTATAATTTTTAAAGATATCACGCGGGCGAAGCCGCTGGTAAAGAGAGTCTATGAATAAAGGAAGTCTACTTCTTTCTCTAATGGTTTTTACGATCCACTGACCAATGCCCACAGCCAATAATTTTGTAGCGACTTTATTTAAAAGTTTATCGAAGCCTGTAATTGAAACTCTAAATGTCTATTACAATTGCTTCTGCTTATAACACGAACCACAGTCAACAGCAGCGGAGTAACAGCGGTCATAAAAACATGCATTTACAACGTAAATACAGAAAAGAGGATGCCTGTGCAATACTCGCCATTCTCGTTCGAACACCGCTGAAATATTACATTTTAAATGTACCTACCTATAGCCTGCGAGTTTAAAAAAGTTGCTGGTAATAATAGTTGTTCGGTTACGTTGCTAATAGTCAGGTTTAAAATACGGACGGTAAAGATCTTTTGTTGGCGATGAACATAGCAACAGCTGTGATTAGTGATCACCAATCCGTCAAAATGTGGTGATTTCTAGTTATTATCGGTTTTAAGTAGGCCCTGCAGTGAACAGTTGATAAATTATTATGCGCAGGTCCGAAAGTCTGACCATCAGTCTCACCAAGGGGTAATAAATGTTACTCAGTAACTGGGTTGTAGAGGCCAGAAATGTTGGTATTCAGCTGCATCCACTTACATTGGAAGTAAACAACATAGTTTAGAAAGGGCTAGGCAGATGACGAGGCTGATCAGGTAGACTGGTGACCTGGTGAAGGTTGCGGAAGTCCGCTGAATACTGATGGTAGCGCAGGACCGGTCGTTTTGGTTATCATTGGAGGAGCCCTTTTGTTAAATGTCTTTCGGCAAACATATTGGACCCTAAGTTGATTTTTAGGGTTCCGTACCTCAAAAAGAAAAAACGGAACCCTTATAGGATCACTCGTGTGTCTGTCTGTCTGTCTGTCTGTCTGTCTGTCTGTCTGTCTGTCTGTCTGTCTGTCCGTCTGTCACAGCCAATTTACTCCGAATCTAATAGACCGATTAAGTTGAAATTTGGTACACATATGTATTTCTGTGACCCAAACACGAATGTGTAACGTAAATAAATAAATTTTGAATATAGGGGTCACTTTTGGGGCGCAAACAAGAAAATTTAAAAAAAAAGTTTTGCTAACAGTACCGTGTGACATATCAAATGAAAGGGCTTGTTGCGAGGATCTTAAATATATTTTTTATATAATTTTAAAATAAATACTTTTAAAGATATTTAATAAATTCAATGAAAATTGACCATTCCCCCCCCCTTATCTCCGAAACTACTGGACCAAAAATTTTGAAAAAAATACATAGTATGGCTCTTTACTCATAGATTACAGGAAAACCTATAATAAGTCTATGGTCTTAAAATAACATGGTGAATCTATCAATATTGTGCGTACAAACTTACATTTCGTCGCTCGGCATCCAATAGGCCTATCTCTCTAGCTAATATAATATCAAAATATCAAAAGTGTTTGACCGTCTGCTTAATACACAAATAAATAAAACTGTATATGTTCATGACAACCAATTTGGGTTTGGGCGTGGTTTGTCAACAGAAAATGCAGTGTTGTGTCTTAAGCATACTATCACATACTTACTATACACAGCGTGGGACGCCGATTTATGCTAGCTTCCTCGACTTATTCAAGGCTTCTGATCTGTTTGCTTATGACGTATTGTGGAGAAAGATGGAGAAGGATAGGTTGCCAATGGAGCTTATAAACATCTTTAAATAGTGGTATGGTAACCAGATCAATAGTGTACGATGGGCTGGAACTTTTTCCAGGCCATACAGGTTGGAATGCGGGGTGAGGCAGGATTCGGGCTAGATATACCCAAAGGTCGTGCAACGCCCTTCGTGTCCAATACAACAACGCTTTCAGGGTATAGGTGGGGCTGCCCCGTTTTTGTAGCGCATCGGGAATGTTCGCGGACGCACATGGGTGACCACTGAAAATCAGCGCTGTGCTGTGGGTACCCATAGCACAGCATCATGCTGAGTGGAAGCCTTCTTATCACAGTCATGACGTGCCAGCAGCTGCCGCATATTTCTGTTTTGTGCTCGTGATTATATTTAAATCTATTTTTTATTTTATTTTACTATTCTTTTCTTTTATGCACTTGTTTCTGTGACAATTAAACTTATTTTTCTTTCTTTTTTTCTTTCACATATTAATTGCTTTTACGCAACGATGCGAATGAGGTGTGCATCCCTGGTGCGCAGAGTGCGGGCCAGCTCCAACAATATCCTAAAAAAGATCGCTAGCAGGCTGGATTGCATGTACATCAATCACTGTAGTGCCATCTCCCATGGGGTGAAATAAATTTAAACTAGATTACGTGGGGCACTCAGAAAAATTTGTGATACTAGAAAAAAATATAATACAAGTTATAATTTTTTTATTATATCTTTTCAAAGAACTCTCCATTGGCGTCTATACACAGTTTTATACGTCTAAACCAATTTTTATAACACATTATCCAGTCCGCATTAGACACCTCTCCAATCTCCTTCTCAAATGCAGCCAGTGCATCTTCAGGTCATGAAAACTGTTTTCCTTTGAATTGATTTTTATTTTGGGGAAGAAGAAAAAGTCACACGGAGCCAAATCGGGACTGTAAAGAGGATGACCTATAAATTTGACCGGTGTGCTGTCCAGAAAGTCCCTTGTTTTGAGCGCCGAGTGAGCCAGCGCGTTGTCGTGGTAAAGCAGTAGCCCACGGAGGCCAGTGTTCGGTCGCTTGCTGCTTGCAGTAGTAAAAACTTCTGGCAAACATTTGGTAACATACCATTCAGTATTGATGCTCTTTTGATCTCGTCAGGGTACTGACACCAGATAACCCGGCAAAGAAAAAAAACTTGCATCAAAATTTTGCCTGCACTTCTGGCTCGTTTCACTTTGGTAGGCGTTGGTTCATTTTGAAACAGCCACACGGTCGACTGACGCTTCATTTCTGTATCATATTGATAAATCCAAGATTCATCACCCGTAATGATATCTGAAACGCGCTGAGACGAGCCTGCTACAAATTTTGCTATCATGTCTTGGCACCATTCTACCCGAACCTCCTTCTGAGCCTGCGTTAGATTTTATGGTACCAGCGTGAAACTATCTTCCATAACCGAAGATGCCTGTGTAGAATTTCATACACACTTCCCGATCCAATCAGCAGTATATGCTGAACCTCTTCATATGTAATTCGCCTATTCTCTTGAACTAAAATTTTCACAGCCAGCACGTTTTGTTATGTAACAACCGTCAAACTTCTTTCTTTGTCCGCCAAAATTACTCGACCACCCATAAATTCGTTGAACCAGCGGAAAACAGTCGCTTTAGCAGGGCTTTTTTCTATGAACACCATTCGAAGTCTTTCAAACGATTCTTCTGGTTTTAGTCGACATTTGAAATCGTACAAAATCATCGCGCGAAAATGTTCTCGTTTTAAATCCAGTTTTCAGTAAGACAGAGTATTTTGATTTTGCTCGTAAACAAATGTGGAGGGAATTTCGAATTTGGAATGTTATGTTTTTTTGTAATAAATAGTCATAGTTTAAATTGTGACAAAAACTGTTAGTCGCAAAACTTTCTGAGTGACCTAGTAAAATAAGCTAACATAGTTCATAAGTTTACAAACAGAATGAGTCCTTTTTACTTGAATAAAGAAAAATATCTGGATGACCATTTTTTTTTAACGACGTTTTCTAAAAATGACACCTAGCTAGATCGATTTATCGCTCCCGAAACCCCCTACATACTAAATTTAATAAAAATTCTAGGAGCTGTTTCCGAGATTCAGATTATATATACATACATACGAGAATTGCCCGTTTAAAGGTATTAGATTTAGATTATTAAGAAGTAGTGACAAAAATTGAAAAGGGTATGCTGAGATGGTTTGGGCATGTTGAGAGGATGAATGAAAGGCGACCAACAAAATGTATTTACGAGGCTGATGTGAAGGGAACGGCCGGGCGGGGACGCCCTAGGAGGACATATACTGACCTTATTGGTGATGTTCTTCAGAAAGGCCGGGTGCGTAGTACTCGCAACCGGCGTGCGTGTATGACCAGATGTATGAACGTAAACGAGGCAAAAGGAGTATGTAAGGATCGTAGCAGGTGGCGTTCTGTAGTTTCTGCCTACTCCCATGGGAAGAAGGCGTGAGATTATGTATGTATGTATGTATGTATTATTATATTAATACCGCGAATGTGAAATTTTTAACGAAAATCAGATTTTTGTTTTATTTCATTCTACACGTTCAAATAAGTGATCCTGCAATTAAAAAAAAACGTAAAAATGTCACATTCGCGGTATTGGATGCCGAACGACGATTTGCAGTTGGAATGTATGGGAGAACATGTTTTTCAACTACAATGTTAAGTTTGTGTTTGGGATAAATAAATTCATCTCAACTACGGAACCCTACATTGTGCGTAGTCCGACACGCACTTGGCCGGTTTTTTGGAATCTGTTCCGAAAGTAGACTAGTTCGTATTGAGTAATTAAAGAAGCTTTAAACTCGTAGTTCTAACCTTCATAAATTTACCTACTTCACGATCCGATGAAACTCAGCACCTCAATTTCCGAAACCGCGTTCACTAACTCCAGATTTCTAGCTCCACGCCTCCTACAATATTATTAGGTATTGTAACAAAGTAAAAGCCTCCCTACACGAAACCCAACAAATCTCGAGTCTATGTTATCTCTATTCATTCCCAACAATAGGAACAGTCTCAGACATAGCCGTTTCTCAGCATAACATTAACTATTTATGATTGCTTATCTAGACTAACGGTCCAGCCAGTCTGCGGTTCAGCCTAGAAACGTAACTTGGGCCTTGATTTAGACACATAATTTTATGGGACTAAAAACAACAGTTTCTGATTGGGATTGGCAACTGGAATTACGTTTTTTGGAGTAGCCTGAATGTAAATTGGTATCAAAGTAACGAGTGCTATATCAGTACCCTAATTGCGTAACTTATTATCGTAAACGATTTTGTCAATTTTTTTTTTATTTTGACAGTTCAGCAACATTCATTGCGTTATTTACGTTGTTGAGCAGATTTTTTTTTTCCAACTTATGAAGTAATGGATTAGCAATCTGTTTCAGATCGAAACAAATTGTGATTGATCGTGTATAACGTTATTAGGGTACAGGTCGGTGGAAAGTTCTGGTTCTCTTTTCAATGTTAAGTATAAAATACGCGAATTAACATTATTAATTACCGTTCTTACGTTAAAGTAAGCGTCACGCCTTATTTTAATGAGAGCTAGAGAAAACCAAAACTAGTCTATGGTCGACGTTGACAGCTTTTTTCTCCTATTGCTATGAAAAAGCATTCTGCTTTTTGTGTCGCGCTTCCCATGTTTGTCTATTATAACCATACTTACCCAACACATTGCAATTATGAAAAACACTAATTGCTGTGTCCCTCCAAAAAATATTGCCCAGAAAACTGATCTTCAGTTCTGCTAATCCCCTTTAAATCCGCTACCATAAAGCAACACATACACGACAATTCGTAAGTGGATGGCACACAGGACTGTGGACACAAAGAGAGGTAACGCGCGCAAAATTCCACGATAATCCAGTTTAAATAACTTGGAGCAATTACTCGGCATAAACGTCTTGCCGGCGTTGTATCGAAAACGAAACGAGAGGTGTATGTTGTGTGGGGTGTGAGGTTCCGTAGTTGGTCTTTATTGGAAATATGTAGCGTTTAACTTTTTATAGTTGCAGGCAACGTTAGACGTAATTTTATGCTTGTAGTTTTTAAATTAAGAATTTTCTTCTAACTTTATCAGGATTGAGTTTGGCCGAGGTTCGAACAACACAAACCACAGTTTGACTGACTGATTTAATTCTGTAATTAATTAGGAAATCGAAATCACCTTTACACGACATGTTTAAAAAAAAGATAAAAATAAACACTTTACTAACTCCCAGGTCATGGGAACCACCACATTATTGTTTAAAGATTTCAAATTGGATCGGGATAGCACTTAATATTTGGAACCTGGGGCTATCATTGCTACCGTTTAATTAACATTTACTAAAGTCTCACTCGGTAAACCCATACTGACAACTTATCTCCAAGCGCCATTTTGAACCTCTACTCTTCATTGAACGTGACTGCAGAACCCTAAAACAAAAAAGAAACCACAAAAATCTCGATAAGACCCGCGTGGGGCGGTGACAACAGCAAGTAAACAAAAATAATACAAAAAAGCCTTAACTTGGACCTCAGAGGTGTCGTTGGGACCTTGTTGCCTTATCTCGAGTTGGACCCAAATCGATCAACGTTCCTTTGAGGAAATTTAAAAACTCAACAATGAGGTGTGTAAAGTTTGATTGAGAAAGTCGGTGTTATTAAAATGTGTTTATTATTATCTTGGATGCACAAATAATAATAATAATGAAGATGCAACGTGTCCTGTTTGAGATCTTTGGCAGTCAGCCAGAGAAGAAATAGGTCTGCTGAGTTAATGTGGAGCCGTCTGTTCCGGGATGAGTTAAATGAAATTGAAATTAGAATACAGTAGATGCGTAAATAATTAAATCATAAAAAGTGGAAGTAGTTATAATGCCCTCGCCCGATACGAACAAAGCATACTACAGTAGGTATTTCGGAATTTATAACAGACAAAAATTTAATGACAGAATGATGACATGCTAAGAAAATAAAATGTACTGTGATCCTTGACATAAATTTTATTTATTGACATTAGTATTATTGACATCAGTTTTTGTATATTAACTTTAGTTTTGTTTAATGATAGCCTTATTATTTGTTTTCAGTCTGTGTGTTGTCATGCACTGTATTGACATTTATATATTTTTTTTTTATATTGACATTGATTTCTATAATTATTGCTATTTATTATTAATTAATTTGTATTATGAAATGTGTGATTTTTTTTAATTTTAATTTTTTTATTGTTCAGGCTTATTTAATTCAATAATTACTCAATTACAAACATTTGTACGCCCTCTGGTATAACATAGCGAACTCTTTATCTTTATATACCATTGCTATTGTACACCTACATATGTTAAACAAATGAATAAATGACGTATGACTTACGTTTTGTCGGTATATAAATACCTATCACATTTATATTCCGCATCAAAAATGACAATATCTCTCCAAAAAAAAAACAATGAAAACGCAACTGTTCCGGTACCATTACACTCAGCATAGTTTTCATAATAAAGCGCTATATTTTAATTAAAAACCACTTACAGCCGCAACGCGCGCGCAAAAAACGGCGAGGATCAAGGTCCGAAGATGCCCGAACGTCGACGATGTTACCCGAACACTCGACCGCCATTACGCGTAATTACTCAATCGCCGAAACTTGGAATGCTTTCGGCCAACTTTGAATGTGATGGGTTTTGTGTTTAACGCCTTATATGGCCAAGAGATTATACTTGAATCATTGATAATGCGAAAATTGGGATTTCGTTGCGATGTCGTTAGCGGTTGGAAAGGATGGTGTGAGGATATTTGGCTGAACATTTATACCTTTTTATGCTCATCTGACTAATAAAGGTGACCAAAAGGATCGTCAAAGTCAATATAAACAAAATATTTTCAATTTTGGTCACGTTGCACACTGTTCCAAGAGTAAAGACATCAAATATATAGTAAATGTCAGTCGTTAACCAATAATACAAAACCAAAACGAATAGCAAAGGGTTCTTTGCAAATATAATGCTGATTATTAAACCAACAATTACTTTAAAAGTTGCTTCAGCTAATATTGCAAATAACTTAACTTCAAAAGATCTTTACCCTTGATTGATGTGTAAGCAGCATAATAGGAACTTTAAATAATATGCAGATTGCAGATCTTATTACTATTATAGCAATGACCGTGCATGGAATGTAGGCTTCCAAATGCCAAACAAAATTAACCAACCAACAGTAGAATTCTAACTTTGTGTCAAAATTACATTCAATTTGCAGTAACAACGTATTATTAGGGAGCACTGTTGAGTCGTTGACAAGTGTTTCGCCGGTAACTCCAGATAGCATCAAATGTATGGTAATTTATGCAGTTCTTAATTACTAAGTCGCTGTTATACTCAAATTTTATTGTAAATATGAAATCATCAGAGCAAAGCTGAGTGGCTGTTCTGCTTAGTCATGATCTTGATTTAATAATTGTGCAGCTAGACGTGGGTTTGATGAAAAGCAATTACGATAGAGATAGTTTTTAATGATTCGGTCGTAAATTATGTTGAAGAAATAAATAAATGTTAATTTTAGAACAAAAACGCATCGTGGAAGATTTTATTGCACTCAAGCTAACCTCTGTCTATGTTTTTTATATTACTAATGATGTCAATAATTTTAACAGTAAATAAGTTGAAACGAATCCCTGCAGAGTCCAAACCAAAAGCTTGTAGACACCGAATAAAAACTATCCGCTTATTCATATTAATAAGCATTTTATCAATGGCACCATACAACACAGGGTTGACTGTGACAAATCGCGCAAATCGAAGTGCCTTCGCAACTGGTTATTAGAATTTATCAAAACCAATGCTACGGACGTAAACCATAGTTAAACGTCGGGTTAAAAAATGAGCCAGGAAAATGTGCAATCGAACACTGTTATTGAATTATGATTCATGCTTGTGAATGGTATTAATTTTGGTTGTAACTTTAAGAGCTTTTTCCGTTATGAAGATGACTCCAGGAAATGTCTCTTCGGTTGTATCATTTTCAATAATAGGTGGTTTCTTATTATCAGGGTTTTTAGAATCTAAAGGTGGTTCAGATACAATAACTTTTATACCTCTTTGTCTCAGTATTGATCAAATACAAGAGCATGTCTAGATAATAAAAAAAATATTGTATGATTCTTCTTTTCCATTAAAAATATTTTAAATGGTTTTGACCATTCTTTGTTGTGTGAAATGAAACGAAACGACTTAGGTAAATAAAATTTGATAGAGAGACTTTCAAAACCATTCTACTAAATCCTATTATAACATGGTTGAAAGGCTTTAAACCAGTCAAAAAAACAACCACTTTTAGAACACACAAAAGGAAGTTCTAAACAACTAACATTAATACCAGGAACACACTATAATTTACTCCGTAAGTACTGCAGTATAATTGAAACGGCTTTCTGGCCATAATTCTGTTGGTCCAGTCTAGCTGTCATCGAGCGAGCGTCGCATAATCCCTTGAAACCAGTAGTGAAGGGAAATAGCAATACATCGTCAGTTTTAATTGCACATTATTTGATTAGAGAGGAACGTGTTAGTTGGTCTTGTGATAACAGTGATGTATAATGAAGTGAACAATGAAGTATGGTTCCTTTGTAAAAACATTTGCTGTTCAATTATACCACCGTATAATGAATGATTTTTCTTTTGCTAGCTCGTGTTTACTTTGTAATAAGCTTAATTCAGAATATCAGTGCCTAAGTTTAGTGTGTTTGATGTTTTTGAATTGATTTACGCCATTATTGATGTAATAATGGAAATTATTTGCTAGCTATTTACACCTGCAAAATATGTACACGATGGGTCAATTAAAAAAATAATGAAGGTGTTATACATGTATCAGATACAATAAGCACTATGTAGTCATAGTGCTTATTGTATCTGATACAGTCTAGAATAGTTTCTAGACTATGGATCTGTTATCGAACACGTCAAAGACAGTTATACTATGTAGGATAGAGCAGGAAGTAAGTCCAACGATAAGTCCTCCGTACGATTAAATTTTTCAATTCGCTTAGTATTCAACAGCTTTAATTTAGTTTTTATTTGACTCTCAGATCAAATCAACGTAGAAACTAATTATATTTGATGCACACAATAAAATTATAGTGGCCATCTCGTAGTATGTTCTTATTTGAATGCAATGCAATTAAATATAAACCTTCTCTTAATGGCATAAAGTGTAACCTTGCTTGAAGAAAACAAAAACTGGATGGTAGAGGGGTGGGCAGTGATTGTAGCAAAGATAGCAATATTTATGTAGATTTGTAAGTGTCGATTTAATCTGGGACAGGTGTTAATGGGTCTTTTCATTTTAATTGAAAATAGATTTACCATTGCAAAACTGGGTAAGCTTTTAGCCAGCTTAAATTATTTCTAATATTCAAATATTGTCGTTTTACTAGTTATTAATGGTTTAGTAAGAAGTTCTAAATTCCTAACGCCATTTTAAAAGAGACTGACTATAAAGTTTTAATGAAGATGAAAATGATTAACTTTAAACAATTTCACCACAGACTTAAACGTCTTATGATATTGAATTTAACTCCAAAACAAAAAAAATACTTTTTACATAAAAGAAAACAACCGACTTCATAGTGTTTTTATTGGAAGTCAGTTGTTTTTATGTAAAAAGTTTTTAATTTTTCTCTTTTTAGTTGTGGTACCTACCCCACACAAATTCCAATAACACTGCCTGCTATGTAAATAACAGTGACATGAACTTACTCGTATCATACCATCCACTTACTGAGTGGAAAAAAATACGTATTATTGAAGCTAACTCAAAAACTATCCAAGCCAAGTTAATAAAAATTTTATGGGGCCATCTCTGAAGTATGACCTACCAAACAAAAAGAATCATTAAAATCAATTCATAATTGGCGGAGTAATCGCGTAACAAACACACACAAAAAAAACATACAGTCGAATTGAGAACCTCCTCTTTTTGGAAGTCGGTTAAAAATAACATCGAAATAAATCCTTCAAATCGATTCTCTGTATCGATTCATCCTCTCACAGTAAACTCGTGTCTCACCACTACGCTACCCGTTCTTACAGAGAATGCGCGGGCGTGACGAAGTCCCTATCTGCCAATAATCTAAACGGAATAACTAGTACCTCCACTCGGATGCGCTCGCTATTGATCTCTGTCTTCATATAACTGGAAAGTCCTCCCACAGTGGATTATATTTCGTTTTTATTTTCACACTTGTGTTTTATGAGATGTAATACAGGGGTGTTGCCACAATTGCGGCGATAAGACCCCTCTTTGAGGAGTGGCTAGAGAGGCGCCACGGCGTCCTCAACTTCCGCCTGACGCTGGTCGTCACCGGACACGGCTGTTTCGCGAGGTTCCTGTTCAGGATAAGGCGGGAGGAAACGCCCGGATGTCACTACTGTGTGGATCGCCCGGAGGACACGGTGGAGCATACGGTGGAGGTCTGCCCGGCTTGGGCGGGGCACCGCCGTGTCCTCGTGGAGGCGATCGGCGGCGGTGATCACTCGCGTTCGGTCCTGATTTAGGCCATGGTACGGAGCGAGAGGAAATGGGAGGCCGTCACCTCCTTCTGCGAAGCAGTAATGCTCGCGAAGGAGGAGGCGGAACGCGTGAGGGAGAGGCAAATTTCGCACCCTCATGCCCCTAACTGCCGCAGGAGGAGACGCCCTGGGCGTCGGGAATCGCGAGCCAATTTCCGGCCACCGTAGGCTCGGGCTTGCGGATAGTGAGCAATGGGTAGCTCGCCGTCCGATAAGGACCAGGCCCGGGTCGACGGCGCATTGTGTTCCACGCACGCCTCAAAGAGATATCAGCAGATTTGACGGGGTCCGCTAGGGCCGATGCCTGGTGGGGTTGCGAATAAGGCCGAAAGGGAAATCGTGGCCCCCGGCAACATGGCAACTGAAAGAACACGGGTGGGTTCATAAAGTACTCCTAATTAAACATGTACCTTAAATGCACTTCTGTTTATTATGTCTTAGTGTGTTTTAAATTATTTTTAAGAAAAAGCTCCGTTAAACCACACACGGTTAATTTAACAAAATGACTTGTACAATCGTGATTACATTTTCAGTTTATGATACCTACCATACTTTTCAATTAACCAGAGATTCCCATCGGTCAGTCGAAAATAACATAGAATTAATTTCATTCAAATATTTCTGAGCAATTGAATAATCTGACCTCATATAAACTCTAGTTCACGACCGCATGAGGAAACGTTCTCAAAATACCCTAATTACCTCATAATGACGCCAAATTACAGTACTCAATCATTTAAACTATCTTAAATGGCAGTTGTTATGCAAATTGAATATCAAAATTGTAAGTAGCAGTAGTGGGAGATTTGAGAAATACCGTTTGGTAAATTAAATAAAATGGATATGTGTAATTCTTTGTGGCTTATTTATTAGATTTATTGACTTACTATTACTATTAACTTTTCTTACTTTGTATGATTTTATTGATGATTATTTAATTCGTTTTTTTACCATACTATTAATGCTGTAACTTCCATAAAGGACAATCATAATAAATGATAAAAGATCATAATAATATATAGCATTACCCAATGCTAGGAAACCGAATTCTAGGAATGATTGACAGTTCACCATGACGTGTAATCTCAGTTCCATCAAACCACTGACTGGCCACTCTTAGTGCAGGAAAAAAGCGCTTTACATGAAAATGGAATTACAAAAAACAACTCATCGCCTGTCATTATTTCGTGTACTTGTTCAAACATATCCTGTAGTAATTGTTTAAGTAATTGCCCGTTTTAATGTGTTTTAGAGCTGATTACATCAACAGGGGCTCTTAATTTTCATGTTATTGTACCGTGGGAAATGCATTCTTTTGATCAGTAGATATGCTTGATGATACGACGAATGCTGAAACGACTTTTTGATTTAGTCACAATTCTAACAAGAGGTTATTTAAATGAAACTAGGCAACTGTGTAACAAGAAAAATATTAGTATCATGTATTATAATACAGGGTGATTGGAAGATGGGTGCAAAGCTTTAAGGCGAAGATAGTACAGACAATTTAGAACCATTTAAGCCATGGTTGTCTTAGACGAAGTTTTACCAAATATTTTTAACCAAATTTTTAAGTTTTTTTTCGGAAATTCTCAAAATTTAATGTAAACTGCATAATTATGGCCAAATTGAATGATAAATGAATTCATTTTTTATTTATTTAATTAAAGTAATGTGTAAGCAATCAAGCAAAACATGTTTTAGGCTTCTGTGTCATTAGACATTTTTTTTACAGACATTTAAAGCTCAGAAAAAATAAAAAATTTGTACAATACGTCTTTTAAACCTTATTAAAAATTAAAAAGTTTGGTAAGACTTCGTCTAAGACAACCATGGCTTAAATGGTTCTAAATTGTCTATACTATCTTCACCTTAAAGCTTTGCACCCATCTTCCAATCACCCTGTATAATGCAGTGCTTTAAAAGTAAATAAAAATTGAAGACGACGAACGTCTATACGATGACTGTAATGTTTAGTGATAAGCTAGTAAAGCGCAGTAAATTATAAATGCCATGCCAGCTTCTGTTTATTTTTACAGCACGAACTACGTTTTCAATGTAAATCATCTACAGAATCACTACGCTATAAAAATCCCAGAAACTACTAAATACTTCTAAAGACATAGCTTTCAGAAGGCTTAACAACCAAACAACTATGTATTTTAATAGGTACTCCACAGGCGCCTCTACTACTTATAGTGCATCTACTCTATTAAAAAGATATAAACCTGGCAGTATCCATAGTTTGAGTCCAGTCATCGCATCAATCTAGAAACAACAATAAAGAAACCTTAGTTAGTTGATTCAAAGTAGTTTTTAATGATCTGGTATCTAGGTCAAGTAAAACATCTCTATTCACAACTAGTTTCATTCTGTCACTAATGTTGAGAAGTTATTAAAGTAGGTACTGATTTCAAAGATAAAGAAAAAATGACCTAGCTGGTGGAAAGGAATATTTTCTCACAGGCGAAAGGAGAAATTTTATACTTATAACCTCGTAGTTTGTAAGTTTACCAAACTAATGTTCATGAATTCTGTAATCTTAGAAATATGTGCGATATAAGACTTACCTACATAAATTAATACAGTCATGATTTACAATATTTTCTCACACTAGATTAATATAAAAACACGTAATATCAACTAACCTAATAATACTTCTAATACCTTAGCCAATCTCCATACGTCAAGAAACTTAATAAATATTAGCGTATCACGCTTTTGAACGCCCACTGGCAATTCTCACTACCCCACATTCAGTAGACAAACAAATAAGTAGTAAGACACGCCCACGTTCGTTACTACTAGTTTTAATTAGCACAAAAATAAATAAAACGCATATTTTGATAAGGCTGACAGAAAATAAGGGGGGGAACCTAACTGTCAACGTCCACACATTTGAATCTTTTATTAATTTATTTTCATGCATATCTTCTATGTTTTACTGTTATATTGATATCTAGCTGCATGTTATACGGGAAACGTGCTATTGCTGTGTTAAGGTTTTTTTGACATTCGGTATAGTCGACCTTGTAATTGCTTGGCAACAATTGCTACTTTTAAAATGCACTATGGTTGGAACTATCTAACTGTCACATAGACAAATAGACTTTGTCGGTTTATGATGTGCAGGTGACATTGAACCTTGGGATGTTAAAAATATATCCTACATGGTAGGCTATACCTTTTTTGTTCCATATCCAATCTTTATCTACCATGTTGAATATACCAGTAAAATTTTTACTGCCCAAACATTAAATTAGACCTGATTTAAAGCAGCAGAAACAAAGAGAATCAGAAAACTGGATTTGTCAGTTAACAAAGAAAGCTATATTTTTCATAAAATAAATTATGAGAGAAAACAGACAGTAAGATAGGTAGTAAAAGTCGGAAAACAGGAAGCTATGAATCTTAGCACAAGAGACAGTAGCACACAGCACAGTTAACCTAATTAAAGAGCTAATAGTGCGTTATTATACAGAACTATGATCTTTACACCCATTGTAATTAGTACTCAAATAGGGGTTATTAACACGAAAGCAAAAAATACCACAGCAACTGAACCTGTAAAGGTGAAAAACAAGCAGCTAGCTCTAACATTATGGCATTAAGTACTTGAAGTTTTGGAAAGTGTAGTATAATTTATAACATAAATACTTTGTTGATTAGAATTCGAGCCTTAGTACTTTGTGGGTGACCTCTTTTATGTACCTCTGAAACTTTGTAATTTCTGTGCTTGTCAATTATAACTTTACCATTACCACAGCAGTAATTCACACCCAGGACTTCACAACTAGACCAGATAAATTAGGCACTAAAATCAATCTATCTAAACTTGCCGCATAAAGCTAGAGTTTATTAGCAATAATTGTGCCCTTAAGTATAATAGAAGTAGGCGCATTTAAACTGTTAGCACTTACAACATTCCTACTTTAGGCTCCTATCTACACTATCATTTCAGCCATTTTCTATCATGAATCGTTAAAAATACTCTATTAAGACCAGATCATTTACTAGTGGATTTTGAACCAGGCTAATTCCCAACTGCCTCAATCAAGAGTCCAGCGTAAACTGGTTTCCCCATACCATTTTATATAGCAAACTATATTTCACACCTAAGGACGGATGCAAACCGTATCTAGAACACCCATTGAATATTAAATTTTATGCGTATTAGATAAAGTTTAAAATAGATTGCAGATTGACGACAACATGTGATTTCATGAGGCGATAGTATTGTGTGTGGAAATTGAGTTTTATGGGGCTGGAGATAAGGTTGAATGTTTTGAGTTCGGAATGCAGGTTGGTCCTATCTTTATGTCAATTTCTGAAAGAGACCCAATATTAATTGTTGGTCATTATTTCGTAGTGTAGAAAGCGGCGAGTCGGTAGGAACTTGGTCGCCCGCGCATTAGGTATAGGGTCGCAACGCTTTAGGGATATTTGTGACTTGTATGCTGTAGCTTAGTTATTATAGACATTTGTAACACTCTGTGAGAAAGTGTTGGAGAAATCGTAAATAATCGAAACTATTTTCTGAACAATATTATAAATGGCAGGTGGAAGAACGAAAGATGACATTAAAGATGTAAGTAGAAGCGATTGGAGCTGAACTACGCTAGTAAATAAGGAAATAAAAGTCGATTGAAGTGATTTTGATAATAAAAACAATATAAAAAATTGTTTTTAAGAAAAAACTCCTGTTTGAACTTGATACTGGCATTGATACTGATATAAACGTATGCGTAATAATGACCCACTACGTGTGAATATTATTAAGATATCAAAAGACATAAAAACAAAACCATTACACAATTAACATTACTGTTTCAGAAAGTACAAAAGAAAAGAGTAGTACACGCTTATTTTCTAATCATGCGGTACAATTAAACAAATTGTGTCAGTAGCGCTCGCCAGAGTTCAATTTCCGACATAATACGGCTTAAGAACAGTAAATCTTACAGAACATTCCCTTTCATATTTGTGGTTTTAATTAAGACCACCGTTCGCTTATGAGAGAAACTTATAATAACCTCACTATATTTCTAATTCTGCGCGTGGTTTCAAGTGTCATGTTGGGTGACATTTATCGTCTTCCTATCAATTTTAATGTTCTTCGGTTGACTTAAGTATGGCATCGGTTTCGTTTATTGACTTATCTTTCTACAAATGTACATGTTTTGCAGTTATTATCTTTTCAACATGGATAAGATAGTTTACTGCTGTCTTAATTTTCGTCATCTTTATTACTTTATATGATATATACGTCTTTCTTTCCTATATCTGTAATTTAGTTATTATCTCTATCATTAACGTTTTAAGGATTTAGAGAAATACCTTTATTCAAAATACCGCTACCCATGGCCACCTTACCCAAAGTACCCATTAACGTTTTGTACTGTTGAGACATAATTGTCAATGGGTAATAGCCTCCATATGTTAGACTTTCTCTGCTACACTGTCCTGTAACGTTGCTTCGGATCCTAAGATAAAAACACATTGTGGTCTGAGTGCAGACGGTGCTAGTCCTGTACTTGTTTACTTAGTTAACATTTTTCGTACTATTTGGAATGAATCTATCTATCTGCTATTTCGCTTGTAACGTCGTTGTAATTTCTTTGCTGTTTCATTTTAATTAAGAAATTTAGTTGTTTTAATTCTTTATATGATGTGGTCGATGATTTTGGTCCACGGTAAAACTACAATGAGTTTATAATTGCATCAACTTAAATGAATGTGTAGGTACTACTGAATGAATGAATGAATGAATAAATAAATAATAAACACTAATGGAATGAGGAGTTAAAAGGTTCTCTGTGAACGATACACAATTTCTAAAACTTGACTATGGACCTTTTTTTTTTTTTTTTGCGTCCAGAGTTTCGAATCATCCGTTAACAGATATAAAATGTAGATTATTTTACATATACCAATGCACAGTATTACATACTGTTGTATTACATACTGTGCATTGGTATATGTAAAATAATCAAAAACATAAAAAAATAAACAGACGCCTTTTAAGGAGGTATCCTTATACTTGGTTGTAAACCAGCACATCCAAACCAGTGTCCTTGCAACATGAATCCTGGACGAAACATGTAAATTGTAAAAACCTTTCCGATGTCCTACCATAAAATGCCATTGCCAGCCAGACATTGAGTAGCGCCTGAAGGCGACTCTATTCATAAATCGGTCCACAATCTCCTTTTATATGTAAAACAGATGTTTCAGAATCTCCACTAACTTGGGGACGTATTTCTACGCAATTTTTATGCGCCGTCAGACTAAGTTTACGCGTGGGGCCGATATGAACGACCAAGCTTTTGCAAAAAGTCGCACTTGAATGTTCACGCTTATAATCATTAAAAGGTTTAATAAAATTGCGGTTCTAATATGAAATTATGAGACATAATCAAGGTTTATGAAATGACGTTATTTATTGACAGGATACAAGTTTGTCATAAAATTGTACCTCACTAATATTTACTACATATAAGATGCAGTAGCCTTTACATAAATAATGTTTTTCTTTGAACCATATCGGCATGCAAGTATTTATATACTTGCATGCTAATTTTACCAACATATAAGCTACGTTGCATGAAACAGCTCACATAAAGTAATAAGCGCTTTATATGGTTTACGCCCATTAAATAGCAATTTGATCACGTTTACTTCTTTAATATCACATTTACGATTATTCGTTTTAACATTAACTATGATAATAAATTTTGTGTGATCATTATAAGCTTTTAATGACATAAGGCAAATGAAACATTTAATGCATAAGCACCTCTAATATGTGATAATATTTTGTTACCTTTAAACGTTAAATAAAAAGGCCGACAAAAGTTTTATAACATTTTTTCTGCTTTAAGCATAAGTTGTTTTGATTAAACAGTCCTAATTTCATGGTAGATATTCTAATCATTACTTTATTTTAAAGTTTTGACAACTTGCAAATAATAATATTGTGATTTGATTTGTATTTTTAAAATTATTTTATGCTTCTTTATTTCGCATTATATTAACAAAAATACATACGCCAGTCAAGAAATCTTGCCAACAGCCAATACCTTGCATTCCCATCAAAAATTACATCCGAAAAAACCCACCACAAGTAAAAGCTGGTTCAATATATTTCACATCGGACTAGCTTCACAAACCGCACCGCCAGTCCATATCTGTATGTAAATCCGACGACATTTTTGCTTCTGTGCGTTTGCATCTAATATTTTACTGTTGCGCATCTTATTTATGCAGTCTATCTTGAATAAGACGTATCTGTCTATCCAGTGCGGGTTTCGGTCACTAATGATGTGGGTCTCAACCCTTTTTTGCTGTGTCTAACTAAATAATGTGGACGTGCGCTGGGTTCTTGATTCTGCAACTATGTGTACAGGAAAATTTGATGCAAGGTTAGGTTCGTTGATGGAACCCATGCTGTCTTTAATTTGGTCATTAGTGTAGTTCTGTAAAACTCCTAGCTGTTCTGGTAAAAAGAAAATGTAATCTGTGACCTGCTAAATAATACATAATTTTTGTAGATTGCTTGGGTTTCTTAGTTACTTTCAAAGGGAAAGCAGAGTACGGTACTTAAACCTGATACTACATTACAAAATTTAAATTATGTTACTAGTTGCTGCCTCTCCCTAACATAAATACATACTAAACCGACAGATGGAATCCCAATATTGCAACTTTATTACGACAAACCCTACTTCAGTAACAAAACTCTACAAGGATTTAATCCTTGCATGCCCCGCCTATACACCTCCCATACATACATTAATACAATTGAAGTGGGTCACAGTACATGCACCACAGTATGCACCAATTAAACTGTTTCGAGCAAATAACTTCAATTAAAATGGCGTATTATAAATCAAAATTGGATTTCAATTAAGCATCCCAATGGTTTGGTGGCATTAATCATTGCAGCTAATAGAATGGCTTGGGTACGGTACTGAGCCACCTACGGCTGCTGCAGCCAGGATTTAAGTTGCTGGATGTGGCTTATTTATTTTTTGTTAATGTTTGTTTATCGTGTGTGAAATTGTTACATTCTCTTCGTGGAAAGGGTGGTGGGGAAATATGTAGGACCCGAAATTGAATATTATTTTAATTTAAAAAACTACAAAGGTACTAGGTACCTACATTTGCAAGCCGCATTGTGTCTCTTTTGACGGTACTCCCTTTCTTCTCCTAAAATTGTTTGTCCGAAAATCATTATCCATAACACGTTTGCTATAAACTTCAGTAACCATAATGTTCAAAAATTCGAAATTTTGTTTTACATAAATATCTTTACTTCTAAAACTATTCTGTCATAATATCGAATACTATAATAATTGAATCTCCTAATTTTGCATGATATAAAGTCATATGTCCTAAGTATTGTATTATATAATGTCTATTATTCCAAATGTTCAACTAAAATTGTTAGTCCTAAAACTTTTGCTAAAAGTTAGGTTTTAGAGACAGAAACGAATCGCTGTTAATCCGATTCCACGCAGTCTTGTCTGCCCTACCCCTAGAGTGTAATTTAAAATCGCGTAGGCACGGAGGGGCGAGGCGGCCCGTGAGTTGAGGAACAGGTGGTTGTAACGCTTGCCGCCGCGGCTGAGGCTGGCCAGCGTAGCAAGCCAGCAAGACGAAGCTGTAGTGGTGAGCGTCTGCGACGATAAGCTCGCGTGGGGCCGCCGGAGCCCCGCAGCGCCGGAACCGTGACAGAAACCATGCCTGCTGCATGTTGCATGCTTGCTTGCATGCTCGCTTGCATGCTCGCTTGCATGCTGAAGGTTGCTGCATGGTTGGTGTATGCTTGTTTGCATGCTTCTTACAGGGAAATAAAAACCACATGTTCACAATCAACTGTTTTATTGATTAATAATACTTGTAAACAAAATTTAAGTTCAGTGCATCTTTTTCTTTCTATTTCATTAAGAAAAGGACAGAAGATAAATTTTAGTTTAGTCCTGTCAAATTAATCAGCGCTTGACGTAAATTGATATAATTTTAATAGGCAAGTTTTTAATCACGTCTAAACTTGTATGGAGTAGTGACAGGCGCTGATTAATTAGACAGGACTAAACTAAAATTTATCTTCTGTCCTTTTCTTAAAATTTAGTTTAGTTTGTGAACAAGGGAATCGGCACCAATGTCTATTAATCTAAAATCCTAATAATTAAACATTAAATAATTTAAAAAGACATAACTTTTATTGAAAACGGTTTTAAGTCTTTTGCATATTATGGATTGTTATGACAAACAAGTTTAGGACATATTGTATTTAAGGATTTAAATTTTATGGCATGTTATATTATGTTAAATTAAGTTCGGGTAAGTTATCATTCGGACAAATGATGATTAGGACTAAAAACATTATGGCACTTTAGATTATGGATAAAAAAGTTAGGGAACACAATAGAGAACCTCTTTTGACATATAGTTTTGGAAGACAAGTTTTGCTTCGTTCTGACACTTGGTTGTTTAGCTAATAGACGTACAAATACAACTTTGGTATGGAGTTTAAAAAATCAGCTGAGTAAGTTACCACACTGAAATGCCATCTATAAGCATTTACCATTTATCATTCCTAAGATCAAGAACTATCTCTTTACCCGATCCCATTTCAAACCACGCTTTGCCCAACCCATCTTCTACTCTTACCGCTTCCAGTTCCCATAACTCCGATGCATATTCATGGTAAACCAATTTAATAAAACATAACTGTATAATATTTGAACCGGATTTGAATCAATTAACACTTTCGTAATGAAAATTTACTTTATGTTCTTGAAATAACAGCATGTTCGTTGTTATCTTGATCTCTAGATCTTGTCTTTTATTCGTGTTAACCTTGGAAAGACTTTGAACAACATAATCTAAACTAGACTTAATCATTATTATCTTTAGTTTATTAATAATAGTCAGGACTCGACAGTTTTGTTCTGGTCATCAGTCATGGGTTTTCATAAAGTTAGGTTTAGAACTTAGAACCAGAGCAAGAGTATTATTTACTTGAAATTCTTGACATATTAGTATGGATAGACAAAGAATGTTCACAAAAGTAAAATTTTCTGTTTTTGTTATTGTCTCTCTATCAAACGTGCGAATGCATTCATTTGCTAGTTTGATATAAACCGATCATGACGGGAGTCTTTTTTTTCTAGTCTTGTATTTCACTCTTAGAAAATGGCTTTCTTATTTGTACATTCACAGGTACCTATTTCTAACCATGTATGTCTTGCGAATTCGTTCACTGGTGGTTTTTAGTTTTATCATAATTGATCAGCGTAAGGCCTACTTCTGAATATAAGCTTTTAAATGACCGCTACACTGCACTCAAAACGGTGAAAGAAAATATTGTAGGGACATCGGCATGTCCTAGAGCCAAACATTCGAAGACATGTGACATCCACCACCCCGCACTGGGTCGTGTCTCACAGACAGAGAGGCCTACGTCCCAGCAGTGGGAACATTACAGGCTGATTATGCTGTTATGCTGAATTACCACTAGGTACAGTCAGCCTTACAAAGATACAAATCGACAAGAATTCATTTAATTGTTACACATTGGGTACTTGATTGGACATTTAAATGTAACTACACATTGATACAATATTATGGAACGTACTCATTAGACAATAGAATTAATTCTTGTCATCTTTTAAGGCTAACTGTACAATAAACAGTCCAAAGAAAAATATCTTAATTAACAAGCTTGGCAGGCAAATTAGTGATAGTAAGTACCATACCATTAACCTATTAATAAGGTTTATTTACCGTCCACTTCCTCCATGTAGATTCTATCCGACATCATATTACACGGTCTATTTTTAGGGTTCCGTACCTCAAAAAGAAAAAACGGAACCCTTATAGGATCACTCGTGTGTCTGTCTGTCTGTCTGTCTGTCTGTCTGTCTGTCTGTCTGTCTGTCTGTCTGTCCGTCTGTCACAGCCAATTTACTCCGAATCTAATAGACCGATTAAGTTGAAATTTGGTACACATATGTATTTCTGTGACCCAAACACGAATGTGTAACGTAAATAAATAAATTTTGAATATAGGGGTCACTTTTGGGGCGCAAACAAGAAAATTTAAAAAAAAAGTTTTGCTAACAGTACCGTGTGACATATCAAATGAAAGGGCTTGTTGCGAGGATCTTAAATATATTTTTTATATAATTTTAAAATAAATACTTTTAAAGATATTTAATAAATTCAATGAAAATTGACCATTCCCCCCCCCCTTATCTCCGAAACTACTGTACCAAAAATTTTGAAAAAAATACATAGTATGGCTCTTTACTCATAGATTACAGGAAAACCTATAAGAAGTCTATGGTCTTAAAATAACATGGTGAATCTATCAATATTGTGCGTACAAACTTACATTTCGTCGCTCGGCATCCAATAGGCCTATCTCTCTAGCTAATATAATATCAAAATATCAAAAGTGTTTGACCGTCTGCTTAATACACAAATAAATAAAACTGTATATGTTCATGACAACCAATTTGGGTTTGGGCGTGGTTTGTCAACAGAAAATGCAGTGTTGTGTCTTAAGCATACTATCACATACTTACTATACACAGCGTGGGACGCCGATTTATGCTAGCTTCCTCGACTTATTCAAGGCTTCTGATCTGTTTGCTTATGACGTATTGTGGAGAAAGATGGAGAAGGATAGGTTGCCAATGGAGCTTATAAACATCTTTAAATAGTGGTATGGTAACCAGATCAATAGTGTACGATGGGCTGGAACTTTTTCCAGGCCATACAGGTTGGAATGCGGGGTGAGGCAGGATTCGGGCTAGATATACCCAAAGGTCGTGCAACGCCCTTCGTGTCCAATACAACAACGCTTTCAGGGTATAGGTGGGGCTGCCCCGTTTTTGTAGCGCATCGGGAATGTTCGCGGACGCACATGGGTGACCACTGAAAATCAGCGCTGTGCTGTGGGTACCCATAGCACAGCATCATGCTGAGTGGAAGCCTTCTTATCACAGTCATGACGTGCCAGCAGCTGCCGCATATTTCTGTTTTGTGCTCGTGATTATATTTAAATCTATTTTTTATTTTATTTTACTATTCTTTTCTTTTATGCACTTGTTTCTGTGACAATTAAACTTATTTTTCTTTCTTTTTTTCTTTCACATATTAATTGCTTTTACGCAACGATGCGAATGAGGTGTGCATCCCTGGTGCGCAGAGTGCGGGCCAGCTCCAACAATATCCTAAAAAAGATCGCTAGCAGGCTGGATTGCATGTACATCAATCACTGTAGTGCCATCTCCCATGGGGTGAAATAAATTTAAACTAGATTACGTGGGGCACTCAGAAAAATTTGTGATACTAGAAAAAAATATAATACAAGTTATAATTTTTTTATTATATCTTTTCAAAGAACTCTCCATTGGCGTCTATACACAGTTTTATACGTCTAAACCAATTTTTATAACACATTATCCAGTCCGCATTAGACACCTCTCCAATCTCCTTCTCAAATGCAGCCAGTGCATCTTCAGGTCATGAAAACTGTTTTCCTTTGAATTGATTTTTATTTTGGGGAAGAAGAAAAAGTCACACGGAGCCAAATCGGGACTGTAAAGAGGATGACCTATAAATTTGACCGGTGTGCTGTCCAGAAAGTCCCTTGTTTTGAGCGCCGAGTGAGCCAGCGCGTTGTCGTGGTAAAGCAGTAGCCCACGGAGGCCAGTGTTCGGTCGCTTGCTGCTTGCAGTAGTAAAAACTTCTGGCAAACATTTGGTAACATACCATTCAGTATTGATGCTCTTTTGATCTCGTCAGGGTACTGACACCAGATAACCCGGCAAAGAAAAAAAACTTGCATCAAAATTTTGCCTGCACTTCTGGCTCGTTTCACTTTGGTAGGCGTTGGTTCATTTTGAAACAGCCACACGGTCGACTGACGCTTCATTTCTGTATCATATTGATAAATCCAAGATTCATCACCCGTAATGATATCTGAAACGCGCTGAGACGAGCCTGCTACAAATTTTGCTATCATGTCTTGGCACCATTCTACCCGAACCTCCTTCTGAGCCTGCGTTAGATTTTATGGTACCAGCGTGAAACTATCTTCCATAACCGAAGATGCCTGTGTAGAATTTCATACACACTTCCCGATCCAATCAGCAGTATATGCTGAACCTCTTCATATGTAATTCGCCTATTCTCTTGAACTAAAATTTTCACAGCCAGCACGTTTTGTTATGTAACAACCGTCAAACTTCTTTCTTTGTCCGCCAAAATTACTCGACCACCCATAAATTCGTTGAACCAGCGGAAAACAGTCGCTTTAGCAGGGCTTTTTTCTATGAACACCATTCGAAGTCTTTCAAACGATTCTTCTGGTTTTAGTCGACATTTGAAATCGTACAAAATCATCGCGCGAAAATGTTCTCGTTTTAAATCCAGTTTTCAGTAAGACAGAGTATTTTGATTTTGCTCGTAAACAAATGTGGAGGGAATTTCGAATTTGGAATGTTATGTTTTTTTGTAATAAATAGTCATAGTTTAAATTGTGACAAAAACTGTTAGTCGCAAAACTTTCTGAGTGACCTAGTAAAATAAGCTAACATAGTTCATAAGTTTACAAACAGAATGAGTCCTTTTTACTTGAATAAAGAAAAATATCTGGATGACCATTTTTTTTTAACGACGTTTTCTAAAAATGACACCTAGCTAGATCGATTTATCGCTCCCGAAACCCCCTACATACTAAATTTAATAAAAATTCTAGGAGCTGTTTCCGAGATTCAGATTATATATACATACATACGAGAATTGCCCGTTTAAAGGTATTAGATTTAGATTATTAAGAAGTAGTGACAAAAATTGAAAAGGGTATGCTGAGATGGTTTGGGCATGTTGAGAGGATGAATGAAAGGCGACCAACAAAATGTATTTACGAGGCTGATGTGAAGGGAACGGCCGGGCGGGGACGCCCTAGGAGGACATATACTGACCTTATTGGTGATGTTCTTCAGAAAGGCCGGGTGCGTAGTACTCGCAACCGGCGTGCGTGTATGACCAGATGTATGAACGTAAACGAGGCAAAAGGAGTATGTAAGGATCGTAGCAGGTGGCGTTCTGTAGTTTCTGCCTACTCCCATGGGAAGAAGGCGTGAGATTATGTATGTATGTATGTATGTATTATTATATTAATACCGCGAATGTGAAATTTTTAACGAAAATCAGATTTTTGTTTTATTTCATTCTACACGTTCAAATAAGTGATCCTGCAATTAAAAAAAAACGTAAAAATGTCACATTCGCGGTATTGGATGCCGAACGACGATTTGCAGTTGGAATGTATGGGAGAACATGTTTTTCAACTACAATGTTAAGTTTGTGTTTGGGATAAATAAATTCATCTCAACTACGGAACCCTACATTGTGCGTAGTCCGACACGCACTTGGCCGGTTTTTTGTGTTTAATGTATCGCTGGCCTTATAAGGCTGTATCTACATCTAACACCACTGTCCTAGTTTCGCGAACTAACCTTCGGCATTATTAATTTTCTGTACATCGTCCATTCTTCCTACTAGTGCGGGGAAAGGATCGGTATTTTTCCGGGGTTTCTAACAACAGCATGCGGGTTAGGATTTTCTCAATTCATGCTAATCTTTTTGTTTGTAGTTTTCGTGAAGATATTTTAATTTTATTTCCAGCAGCATACAATATTTAATTCCGCTCTATCATATTAGCCAATAATCGTATTGGAAAATTATGTATTTTTCGTATGTGACGCACCTAAATAAGCCAAGACTATTAGAGTGGACATTGTATTCCGTAATAATTACGATATCAATAAATTCAAAATAATTGTATGTATTGTAAGGGACCAAGCATATATTGACTTCGTAAGTGGTAGCCTACTAACCTCTTACAATGCAGTAGTAGGTAGTAATAGAATTGGCACATTAGGCATAACAATTGTGAACGTGGCACGTTACGACAACGTTCTTCGGCTGACTTTAAGCGATACACGCACTTAGCATTGATACCACTTGACTGAAATGTGTGGCAATTGTATGGGAAACGTATTGAGATGGTGTAATTACTAATAATTACCTAGAATATTGTTGAGAGTGGTATCCATTGCTCGATGTGAAGAGTTGGCTGTTGTTGTTGCCGTTTGTCTAAACGTAGTTTGTTTAGTTCGGAATTTCTGATCCCAAAACTTATAATATTTTAATTCATACTTTTTAATCAACTTGACATTCGAACTCAAAGCGCAAATAACCCCTTGACTAATCAGACAAAATATCGATTTCTATCGCAATAAACCATGGTATCAAAACGATCCCGGTACCAGATACCACCACTTCCCATCTTTATCCCGTCCATACGCTCCCAACCCGGTTAGCACACCGCCTCTGGGTAAAACACTAAGGTCTGTGGGCCGCACCATTCAGTGGGACGAATCGCTCTGAAGGGGTATTAATAATATAACGGAATTAGACTGACTGTATTGAATTAAATCGATGAGGAAAATTTATTATCGCCTCATTTTGTAGTAACAAGTGTGGTGTATTGAGGGTTTGGAGAAAACGTAGCTTGAGGGCTTCTTGAGTGGGACTTTTAATTGGACCATACGTGGTTTATGGTTTGACTTATTTTTCTGGGGTTGGATGATGGTGTGTTAAAGAAAACTAAAAATAAACATTCACATTTATTAAAATCTTACCTAATAGTGTAGTCTACACTTATTTTAGTATCGTCTTGCTGGTATCAATTTGTAGTTTTCTAAAACAACTGATTCTAAATAGATTTTTCCGATTTTTTTTATATTAATTAATGCGATTATTTCTACATAATTAGTAGGTATACCTTTCACTTTATGAAGCATAAAATAAACCAACGTAGTAGGTGAGTAGCTTGTTCTCAATCTCAAACATTTGCAAGAAAAACCATCCGATAATAATCATAACGGAACATATAAAAAATTCTACGTCGCCGCGTCGACGGATATTCTAACGACGCGGGATTACGCACTATCGAGGCTAGAGATAAATCCCGGACTTTCTCAGTTGTACTCATAATTTGTAGATAAGAGTGCGTGCTGGCCTAGTAAGGTGCTTTTCACGGGACTGTCGCTGGCGGGGTTAATATTAAGGCCAGTAAAGGGTTATAAATGACAGTCAGATCTTAAGATAGTACGGTGATTTAACTGAAGATGCCACTGTTAATAAATAAACGCATACCGTCACGCTAGGGCTTGCTAGAAATAGTCTAGATTTATAGATTTTCTTGTCGGATTCTGTGTGCGTCTTCTTATAAGTATAGATGATTGAATGTATGAAGGTTTTATGCTTATTGATTATAATATGTGGAATTTTGACAGTTAGAGCAGTAGGAAAGATAAACAAGGAATAGTTTTAGGAGATTCTAAAAGAGCTGAAATTCTAAACGAGTCGGAAATATAAATATAAATAACAATTAAAATATTTTGAGGTTTTCATTTGTCTCAAAGGAAGATTAGTAGTTTGTAAGACCATCTTTGCATTGTATAAACTCAATCTCCTTTGTATTATATAATTGCATAGCACAGGTGTGAGCACTATGTACTAAAGAGTTACCATTTACCGGGTAATATGTCTTGCATTGACTTGAATGTGCCCTGGCGGCTGTGAGTATGTCATGCTCACTCAAATGTTTCGCTGATGGTAGCGCGTGTGTTGGATCATTTAGCTCCCTTCAAAATGGTTGAGCTGAATGGTGCTAATCCATGCGTCATGTTCGTGAACTGGAGCCGTCAGTTGGGACTGGTCATCTCTTAGTTGCCACGGCTTATTTTTAATTTATTTAAATTTTTGAATTGTTCTTTGTTTTATCTTTTTATTACGGACGCTTCTAATGTGCACGTCTTTCTACATTGTTCTCACATGTATAATTTCAACATGAATAATGTAATCAATATTTTGTAATAATTTTTTATTTAAAAGAGTGTCCGTGGAGTTTCTTGCCCGTTCTTCTCCATAGGTACCTACTACGCTTTAGAATGGGCAACAAGCTTCATGTTTCTGACTGACCGTAAATGGTTTAATTGAAATAAATGCTTTGAGTTTGAGTTGAGTTTGAGTTAGTCATAAAGTCATTTCAGCAGTAATAGCCTAATGGTGTGACCATGTGACTGTCGGACTGCCAAGTCATAGGTCTCGAGTTCGAACCCAAGGCACGCACCTCTGACTTTTCGGATTTATGTGCGTATTGTATAATATTATCTATCACTTGCTTCAATAATGGTGAAGGAAAACATCGTGAGGAAACCGGCACCAGGTTAGTCGCACTAACCACACGAAAAAGAAATAGCCATAAAATCCTCGTGGTAAGATTTTTGTGTTTACTGAACACTTCAAATAAATCCATACTACTTACAACTATGAAATGAAACATCAATACATATCTCACAGAAATTATATAGAACAAGTATTACGAAACGTCGTACAGCCAGCCTTGTAATTCAGTCTCTAATTTATTACTAGTCTGATAGTACCCATCTACATTTCCTAGGGTTTCTAGTTATTGTGTAACACTCATTAAATATTGTAGTAATCCTTCCTGTTTGTCGGTCCTTTGATTTTAGTGGATAGTCTTGATGTGAAGTAGTCCACTTAGAGCACCCGTCCGAATAGCACCTGCGCGAATAGCACCTAGCCTAGTCCACGATAAAATTTATTTTTACATTTTTGTCCACGAAGAGCACCTAAGATTCAGCAGCCTACTGCTGGGATGTATTTGTTTTACAGGACGTTATTAAATGAAATATATCGATAAAAATCACTAGAATGTTTATACACATACTTAAGTACATACAAAATTTGTCTAGGCGACATTTAAAAATTAAAAAATAAAAGCTTTTAAAACAATAGAAATCACTATAACAATAATTAATCTTGCCAAATAATAACACTTTTTATTTTTAATATATCATAATCAGTCTCCACATACCTATCACTTTAGTTGCAAAATCAGCCGTAATTAAATCTTACCTATTAATAATACTTTCTTATTTTTTAACCGACTTCCAAAAAGGAGGAGGTTATTATGTTCGTCGCGTATGTTTGTTTTTTTTTTTTTTTCTTTTTTTTTATGTATGTCCACCGATTTCTCCGTCGATTGTGGACCGATTTTGAAAATTCTTTTTTTGTTTGAAAGGGTATGCTCTCGAAATGGTCCCATATACATTTTATTAACTTTGCTTTGATCGTTTTTGAGTTAACTTCAATAATACGTACTTTTTCCCACTTAGTATGTGGATGATATGATAGGTTCCTGTCACTGTTATTTACATAGCAGGTAGTGGTTTTCGAATTTGTGTGAGGTAGATACCGCAACTAAAAAGTGAAAAATAAATTTTTTTTACAAAAAAAAACAGCCGACTTCCAAAAAAACACTACAAAGTGAAAAATAACTTTAATTTCGGAAGTTGGTGACAAAAAACGAAAATTCAAAACCAAAAAAGACATATTACATTATGATGTGACATATTATAATAATACTTTCTTATTTTTAATATGTCACATCATAATCAGTCTCCACATATCACATTTATTGCAAAATCAGCTTTAATCAAATCTTACCTAATAATTTCACAGGTAAAGCAGGAGTGCAAATTAAAAACGAATTATGTTATTATTACAGGATTGCACCAAGAGAAAGGGAAACGAGTAATCTGCTAAGTGTAGGTACCATAAGGAAGTTACAATTTTTTTTTTGTTTTTGGGTGAGAAGTTATCAAATAACTTCTTCCGCTCTGGATGGAGCAGGAGGGCGTGTCAGATTCTTACTGACTAAAACCCACCCGTGTTCCTTCAGTTGCCATGTTGCCGGGGGCCACGATTTCCCTTTCGGCCTTATTCGCAACCCCGGCAGGCATCAGCCCCAGCGGAACCCATCAATTCTGCTGACAAGGATGTTACCCTGACTGCGAAACTAAGTTGCTTTGTATGCATGACAGCTAGTGCTTCTACCGATCAATCGATCATAATTTGGCGGAAGATACAGAAAAAAACAACAACAAAGAAAGCTTAAGATCTAGCACACATAATCTATCGAGCAAATTACTCGTTTCCCTTTCTCTTGGTGCAATCCTATAATAATAACATAATTAGTTTTTAATTTGTACTCCTGTTTTACCTGTATTATTATTAGGTAAGGCTGATTTTGCAATAAAAGTGATATGTGGAGACTGATTGTGATATATTAAAAATAAGAAGTGTTATTATTTGGGAAAATTAATAATTATTGTCATAGTGATTTTTACTATTTTTCGGTTTTAAATGTCGCCTAGACAAATTTCATATGTACGTAAATATGTGTAATTAATAAACATACTAGTGATTTTTATCGATACCTTTCATTTAAAAACGTCCTGTAAAAAAATACACCTGAGCACTAGGTTGCTGAATCGTAGGTGCTCTTCATGGACAAAAATTTAAAAATAAATTTTAATCCACGAAGAGCACCCGGGTGCTCTTCGTGGACTAGGATAGGTGCTATTCGCGCAGGTGCATTCGGACGGGTGCTCTAAGTGGACTACTTCCTTGATGTAAAAGTTTATGTTGAAGTATTTGCATGATGCCTACTACGAGGGAAAAATATAAATAAATTGTGTCATTTAAAAACAAAACAGAGTTTATTCATAATCAACAGCCGGAAGTGTAAAAAAAACCGGGGAATCCTAAAATAACTGGGAGGATGTGGATGTACTCCACATTGGGCATCCGCTTAAATGGCACCTGAGTGAATGGCACCTAAGGTATTCCACATACGGCACCTGTTGATATTTTTCGCAGGTGCCATTAGTGGAATAATTTATTATTTAAAATGTTATTCAATAATGAAATAATGGCAACCAATGGACCAATCGTAATGGCACCTACGGATCAGTATGCACTAGTGGTCTTTGCCCAGGAGCGGAACAGAATAGGCTTGAAAACCGGTAAAAATATTAGTAAGCTTATTGAAAGCTCTACGATAACATTTTATTTTCTTTCTCACTTTTCGTCATCTTCATTTGCTATCGAATAACTCATATCCATTAAAACTGCTTCTATTCTGCCAAAATATCAACACAAAGACTGCAAAAGTAAAAACATTTACCTATCCAGTTTAATAGTGATTTTTTTAAATAACAAGTTCCCCACAAAATAACATTTAACCAACTGCTGGAATTTCCTAGATAAACAGCTACATTAGTAAGATATCGCTACTAGGAAAAGCAGTTAGCCATATTATGAGATCATTCATTTGAAATCGTTTTGTACCGTTCCGTCCTGAAATGCGTGATCAATCACTGAAGATCTAATGTGGTGATAGCTTGGTTTCCGCGTCATATATCTTATGTGGTGATAATGAGAAATGATTTCAGACTGGTTATAGAAGAAGATATAACCAGGAATTTAATCAGTATGCTTAATAGAACTAAATATTCTTGCGTTAAGTTGGTATTGATTATTTTGTTCGGTCGCATTCGAATGGGAGGGACTGATGGCAATCGGTTGTTGTGTGAATATTTATTTAATTATGCTATTTATTTTGAACACATTATCATGTTCATTAATCGTGTATTAGCTCATCACATTATTGTTTTGGTACCGATAGCAGACAATAATAAAGTTTCATCCAAAACACTATTGTATCTATAGAAATAACCTGTGGTTGCGAAATTGATGTCGAGTTTAGGGTTCGTGGTGGTTCTAAAGAAAACGTATTGTTTTGTTTTCTCTTTCATTAAAATTAAAAAAAAAACATTTACTTACCAACTATATACAGTTTGTATGGTCCGCTGAACTGATAAAGCTTAAACACCATATTTCCGCAATAAAGCCCCAACAGTCACGTAACATATATTTCATTGTACATAAAATAAAATAAATAGCCAGTTTTGAACAACAATAGCCCAACGGTTAAGGCGTTAAGTTATCGTCAGGTCACATCCTACCCCTCTGAACTATTCTACTGGCTGCAGCTATGTGTTTCCAGCTTAATTGACGGGTTGTGCCTATTTGTAATGTGTCTGTGGCTTCCGGCAGTGGATAGGCTTTGCTTTCCGCGAGTGTCAACTAGATAATTGTTAAAGAGTAAGCCACACAGTGCTAATAACAACTTTCTACGGATTTCCATAAGTTGATTACGACTGTAACTAAAAACTAGACTGCCTCGTTGGTATAGTGATCGCAAGCGCTACTGTTGACAATGAGGTCCTGGATTCGGTTTCCAGGACGGGCAAAGTGTTATTGAGTTTTTCCACTAAGCATTTCGCAGTAGCAGCCCGGAGACCAGATTTGTGGCCGGTTGATGGCAATAGGCTCGCCCCCTATTAAATGGGACTTAACATAAATGGTGAAATAGTAGTAGGTGCACCTCTGCCTAACCCTTCTTTAATAGACGTGATGTAATTTAGTAACTAAAAGCTGCCTACAGTTTTTGTCATCTCACTTACTGCATGCCAAATTATTTGAAGCCCTTTTCCGACATTACTCTTTGTTTTTCGCCTCCCTCTCTGAATCTGACCAACAGACTTAAGGGTCCCCGAAACGATTAATCGTAATCAATTGCAATGTCAGTAATATTGTCAATGGCTTTAATTGTATTTGGTTGACGATCAATTTGCGGATCAATGTGAATTGATCGTTTCGGGGACCCTTTAGTTTTGTGTTACATTCTAGCATGGCCATTAATTACGTGTGCCCATTCATCGTACCATTCAACACAGTTCGAATATGTAAGATCAATATTTAACGATTACTCTCATTTTTTTCTTTTCGAAATAGTTATGACGATTACTTTGTGCCTAAGAATTTTCAAGAAACAAAATATGTATGTAGGTATGTCTTACATACATAAATAAACTCTCGCCTTCTTCCTATGGGGCTAGGCAGAAACTACAGAACGTCTCCTGCTACGATTCTTAAGTACTCTTTTGCACCGTTTACGTTACTACCTGGTCATCCACGCACGCCGGTTGAGAGTACTACGCACCTGACCTTTCTGTAGAACATCACCACTACATGTCCTTCTAGGGCGTTTCCACTCTCATTTGCCTTGTAAATACCTTTTGTGAAAAGGCTCACTTTCCCACTTATCAAGTCAATACCTTTCTCTACTCCGCATAATTGAGAATGAAGACTAAATAATTATATTTATTTATTGATCACATACGATTTTTTCTCTAACTATACGCCTCTTAGCTGTCAGTTAATTTACAATGAATGGCCTTTGTTATACATTATCTTACATCTGTACAAACACTTTTGGGTATTGTGATGATTAGCTCTGTTGCAAATGTTAATATTGCTAATGTTGATATGTTGATTTTTATTGCGTAAGTGTTTTTGTCCGCTTCTGTACGTGGGTGGTTGAAATAAACACGTGATTGTTTTGTGTTGCAAGAGTGTTGACATTAGTAGATCATGAATTTGACACGAGGTAATAGATGCTGTGTGATTAACTGATTAGTTTGTTTCTTTTCCAGATGAATTTAAATGATGATAATCATCGTTATGCACACTTTGATTTTGACGTGCTTTGAGAAATTTTTGAAACTAACTCAAAGCTTTAATGGTGGTTTATGCCTTTTTTGTGATTTACCAACTGTTTGTCTAAACAGTAGGTACCCTTACCCTAAAACCATTTTGGTAGACCAGTCTAGTATGGAAAAGTAAAACCTGTAATAATATTTCTTAGAATAGCCAAAAATAATAATTATCATATTGATTTTTGGGCTGTCTGTCTACACAATATTGATGACAATCAACAATCCATTTTAAACGTCATATTTATTTAACTGGATCGGAAAAGAATTCACCTTACACCATTTCTAAACTTTTAAACGTTCTTCCAACCATCTACCACAAACACATGCACAACACAGCTATCTGTAAAACTTTTATAATAGTAATTGAGGCGAGATGAGCATGTAAATGAGCAGCGATACAATAATAGCGGTATGGCGATGCTGGCTGCTGGCGACTGCGCCTGCGCATGGCGGCCACACGCTATCCCTCATACGGCGGTGTAATGTTTCATTGTGGGGGCCAGGAGCGGAAGAGGATGGTGGATGTGGCATTGATTTGGGGATAATCTAGTACCTATCATTTTTTTAGTGCTAATAAACTTGAGCATTCATTTGTAATAGCATTCTAGCGAATGTTACATTACAAAAAAATAAACGGGAGCGTTTTAGCGAGCATTCTAGCGAGCTTTCTAGCGAGTGTTCTAGCGAAAGGACAGTAAATTTGCTTCGAATTTCTTGCCGAGTCGAGCCATTCTGTCATTGTTGCGTACGCGACCGTCAAGTCTGACATCTTCGTGAAGAATATTTTTTTGAGGAGCATTGACTAGAGCATTCGCTAGAATGATCGTGAAAATGTTCGTAGCGATGTTTGGCTCTATGCTTGGCTCTGTTCGTTGTTCAGTTCAACAAATTTAAAAACGGCGAATGCTCGATGTTCTGTTACAAGTGAATGCTCAAGTTTATCAGCACTTTAAGCCATTAACTTATCAAGTCTACGGCTCCTAAGTATATTGAGTCAACTAACAAATTTTGAGAATTGCACTTTTTTGTGTATAAACAATAATTAAATCATTTTCTATTTACCTGTAAAAGAAAAAAAAAACATATCTTTATAAATAACTAAAAAAAAATACCGTATACTGGATCAAGTATAGTAATTTATTTATTTTGCACTCAGCAAACTGAGTCAAGTGTTTGCTACCAATAAACAGAAATGAAAGCGATTCAGAATAATTAATAATTTGTCTTTTTTCTTTGTCTAGATTGATTTTTTTCGTAAATAATAATTAAGTACTTAGCTCATAAGTTAATTTTTGAGACTGATTTTATTCTCAGCAATAAATACTAAGTATTGTGAGATATACATATATTAAGAATTGTGATTTTCTTTAAAAAAATTAAGAAAGATTACTTTTGTTTGTTTGTTTTGTATTGTTCCTAAATTATAGTGATTTCAAACAATTCATAAATAATTCTCCTATTTTACAGAAACGTGCAATTGATACAATCAATATTTTGTATTTTTATTACCTAAGACTAGACCAACTTAAGTTTTTGTTTTTATTGGTAGTATTGTTAATTTTTGTTATGTTTTGTTAATTTTATAGATATCCTAAAGTTGTGTTAATGTTACCAATACCATTTTGAGATCTCTTTGATTAAAATATTAAACATTAAAGGCGTTTTTGATTGTTTTAACTATTTTGTACCACACTTGACTCAGTTTAGTATGGTTCACTTTTAAAATTTTGTCCATGTATTGAGTCAAATTATTATATTTTAACAAAATATAAATCTATGACAAACAATATAATATATAAAATATCCAATAAGTAAATAAAATATTTTTTGCCACACCTGTAAAGTAATTTTTCCCCATAACGTAGATTCAATAATGCGACGTATAAAAATATATGTGGTACTTGATCCATTTTTAAGAAACAAAATAATCGCCGTATAGGTATTAGTCTATCTACATTATCTCATAAATTAATAAAATAATATGAAATTTATATTGTATAGATGAGAGGCTTTATTATATTTAATTCACTTTAATTAGTTATTTTTTCTTGGTTGTTTAAATTTAACCATTCGATCTTCTTATCGCCTTCCTGTAAAGTTATTAGAAGTATAGTTGACTCAGTATACTTAGGAGCCGTCGAAGTTATCACAGAGTAGTGGTTTATTCGATTTTTTTTTTTACTTTTGTTACAGCTTTCTGAACAGTTACAGTGAACTGATATTTAATTTTCTAACAGATTTTTTTTTTGCTGCTTTTTCATTAAAAACTTTGCGATAGAACTAGTTTGACTTTGGTATTTCCAGAATCAATTGAGAAACGACCTATGATGCTCAAACCTTGCATAAATTATTTTGCTATTTTTAACATGTATTTTTTGAAAGCTGTATGAGGCCAAGTATGGGTCAAGTATGGGCCAGGCCAATCATTATCTACAAAAATTAAATAGTCCCTTTATGCCTAAATCTCAACTACAAGTTAAATGAAAAACACCTTCTTCAGTATAATAAATCAGCATAAAAGCTCTTCCCGTATATTAATTAACTTACAACCAACAAAATGCTTAAAATGGTGAATATACCAATTTAAATAATACATTCAAACATACCACATCTGTTGGCTACTTCTCGGCAACTGATTCTAATTAAGCAGCAAGCCAGAGATTTATAAGATATTGAGGCATTAGGGAGATTTATACCTAGTACTGAATAATGAGATAACACTAATGGTAGCTCGTGTAGCTCATGTGCTATGAAACACTTGGCTATAGATGTGGTAGCTGTGTGAAAATTTAACGTTTTTTTGTATAACTGAATTTTATATTTTTTAAAGTCAACAATAGGGCTGTACAATAACATTGTTAGGAACCAAATGGTGACATGAGGCGAGTGTGAGTGGACATGCGCAAAAGTTCAGGCAGCCCATGTTCAGACTGGCCATGATTCATTTGCCGTATTGTAGTACGTCATACTATTAATTGACAAGAAAAATTGTTGGAAAGGTCAAAAACCTTGGCAATGACAAGGTATAGCTACTTAGAACCGACACCATACCTGACAAAAGTAGAAGATCATAAGACAATTCAGATAGACATTCTGAATAGGGATGATGAATAAAAAAACAAAATCCGCCATGTAGTTTATTGAAATAATTATATTGGTCATGTATTTTTTCTTAATAGACTCACCCCCTATTACATGGGACTTAAACATAACTGGCGAAATGTGGGTGTACCTGCTACAGGGACACCTCTGCCCAACCCTTCGGGGAAACAAGGCGTGATGTTATGTTATGTGTTATTTTTTCTTTTTTTACGCTATCAAAAGATTACGGTGTTACATTGAGTTAAAAAGTGTCATGACGTCACGAGTATGTAGATTTTATACTTATTTGTGACGTAGTGACTCCCACTCCCAAACTTTAATGCGTTTTAACTAAGTAATTTTTATAAATATGATAAAGTAAAAAATACGTGTCTAATATTCTTTTATTTGACGTTTTTTTTTTTTGACCCTGGCATCATCCCTATTGCGTGCAAAATAAACACCTACTGTGCAAGCAATCACAGCCAACCAAAACCTCCACAACCATAACCTAATGGGTAATTCTAGGGCAGGATTTAAAACGTTCAAAAATCACATCAATTTATGTGTTGACTTCTATCTACATAAAAATTATCTCACATTCAACCTAACGACAGCCAAATTAAAAATAAATCAAACTAATCCGACACTTCACACAAAAAAAAAAACGTTGACAAAAAATTCCAAATACGTTTTATCCCTAGATACAGAAAAATCATCACCAACCGCAAACAAAAACCACATTTAAAATTTATTGTTATTTGTGATGAATGTAACTTTTACTAACAAATAATGCTTTTATACAATAATAGTAAATTAAGGTAATGCTTTTATAAAATAGTACCAGTTAAATACCTACCTAACTAACTGATCATATAAAATATTTAAAATTAAATTATTGAGAAAAGAACTAGTTTATCTAAACTACAGTTAAATCGGCGATTAACAAATAATGTGTATCGCATTAACGTCGCGTTTATCAAGAGAGATTATGTTATATATATTATGCGTTGCGCAGGCGACTGGTTTTGTATCGGAATCGTGAGCGAGATTCTTTTAGAATTCTTATGGTTATATTATGATATTATAGGGTTTTAGTTTTAACGAGAAATGTGGAGTTATAATTAAATTATTTGCTGAAATATCACAGAAAAAAAGGCACTGAAAAAAGATGCAAAAATATTATGTGAGTGAGATTTTGAGCTTATCAATTTGATGTGAGGAAAGAGCGGGGAAAAGGATGTATTAGTAATTTATTATCTCAAATACAAAAATAAACCATAGCTATTCAAATTACCTACCAAGACTTTCAATAAGTTTAGTACTAAGACTAGTTAATATGATAATATGTAGTAGTAGCTCTTGTTTCTAAAACAAAATCGAGGCTTAGAATTTCCTAACCTTTTACTTCAAAATCATCACACATCCCTTGACTATCAAATCCCATCCTTATCCAGTTCATCGCAGCCCTACATCGCCACTCGCGCCACGCGGCCGTACCCGACAACTCGCTGCGCAGACGCAACCCACACAAACTAACGTTCATTTTCATAACAGGTCGCACCGGTAGTTTTTCTTGTCACCATGTTTGTTGCTTTCGAAATATGTTATTTTTTATTTGGGTTTAAAATTTTGCCTTGAGGGTATGCAGTGGTGTAGCTTATTTGTAGGTCCATATAGCAAAGTTCAGGATTTTAGTGATAATACGAGTAAACATAAACAGTTACTTAAATGAAGAAGAGGTTTTATCAAGATTTGACATAAAATCATCCTTCAATCGCCTTGATAAGGAAAATAACTAAGAGAAACGTTGTTCAATAATTGCTATCAGTTCTATCTGACTTCCGCAACCCATTTGAACAGGCTTTTCTAGACCATATAAGTTGTTAACTATCTTAAATACTTTTCATCTTTGCCTTTTATGTCACCACAAGCCGTGTGCGGTAGGATTTCCTATCGGCAAAAATGACGAGCTTCTATACAAACTTTCGTCCCTTATTTAATCCCCTTAGGGCGTGGAAAATACTTCCTTATTGCTCACCTCAATCAATCAATCACCTCAGCATCGCAGTCCGTTGCTGGACATAAGCATCTCCCAGGCTGCGCCACAACACCCTGTCCTCCACCTTCCGCGTACAGTCTGTCTGCTCCACTTTCTTAAGATCGTCGGTCCATCTAGATGAGGGGCGTCCCACACTACGCTTGCCGATACGCGGTCTCCACTCCCAGACTCGTCTGCTCTGCCGGTCATCGGTCCTTCGACAAACATGGCCAGCCTACTGCCACTTCAGTTTGCTTACTCTACAAGCTATGTGCTCACTTACGTTATATATAACCAACACTTGTGCAAAATTTCATGCTTCTAGACCCAGCGGTTTAGGTTGTGCGTTTTCTGTCGGATCAGACAGGGTTTTTTTCACATATTGTTTAACAATAAAACCTGTCTTTAAATATAACATTGCATAGTTTTGAATACAAAATAACAGTAAGGATTTTAAACCTTAGTAACCATTTATTTTAATTATTTTAACCATGATTCTGAATATAGAATAACTATCTCTGGTTGGTTTACTACCAAAGAGTTCAAATGATCACGATGAGCCGTGGCAAAACTAAATAGACGAATGTTTTATGTTCATAGCAATGTACAGTTGTATGATTCTAGCTATTATAGTAAAAATGTGACACAAGGTTTGAGAGGTAGCGGGGAGGTAAAACCTGAAGTATTTAGTGGTTTATATTGTTCTTCTTGAGATATTTGCATTTTTTGTGTGCTACTAATAACCCTTACTAACGCTAGCTTCGTAGAAAATATGGACTGTATTGAACGACTAAAATAAAGATATTATATGTAATTATTTTTAAACTTTATTACCCGGACATTATATCGGTATCCTATTAACCAGTTACTAGGTTGTGGAGGTCAGATAAGTAGGCAGTCGCTCCATGTAAAATACTGGTATTCAGCTGCATCCAGTTAGACTGGAAGCCGACCCTAACATAGTTGGGAAAATGCTAGGCAGATTGATTGAATACCCGGACATTTTTGTGGTAGTTAATTGTTACCATCGTGGGTAGAACCTGGATGAGGCTAGCACTGGAGCATGGGCATTGGCATAAGGAGAGAGAGACCTATGCCCAGCAGTAGGTAAAGTCAGGCTGTGAATGATTATGATGATGAACTGCTAAACTAAGAATACGCTCGAAGATTTGTTGCAAGTGCTCTTTGCTTTAGTTTTCATCGCTATAAGCTTGTAACTTACACTAGATCACAGCAATTTGAGAAACGGACCCGTCTGTCAATTAGCGGCGTGTGTCTCATCACCATGTTTTGAGCAACATTAAGATAATTCACTGCACCGTTGTAAGTGTTAATAGAGCGCGGTTCGTACTCGCTGCTTTTATGGCCTCTCGTTGCGTTATGCGTGGGGCCATGAAATTAGAGGTTGTACACCGTTGTAATAACGTGCAATTTGTGATGTTGTTTTATTACTTGGGAATAGATTTGTAAATTGGTAAATCAATTAAAATATTCTTCGTGCTTCGAAGTATGTATTAAAACCAAATAAGCCAAATTGTCTGAAAGTATCGTCATCATAAGTTCTCCGTGTACCGAACCTGTAAATGGCCGAATAATTTTGATGGAATCTTCTAAAAATGGATTATTTCTCACAAAGAAAATAATTATTTCTGTAAGTTATCGGTCATAAACTAAAAATATGTAAACATCATACGTAATAAATCTATTAATATAACCCATTTTAATAGTAAAGAAATATTACTCTGACATAAAAATATTTTTTTTTGCAAAAACGTCATAATACTTTTACTGCGACTCTATTTTATAACCATTCACACGATTGACAGTCGTAAAATTTCTTTTTAAAACCGAATTGAATAGTTTACATTAAGTTATTGCTTGTTAAAGTCAAAATAATTGTAAAAAAAAGAAGACGCCATCTTGAATTTTTTCGCACACATGAATTAAGTCACTGCGGGACGTCTAATCATTGCGACATAATTATGAATGTTCAAGTCTCTGATTTAATATTAAATTCTCAGTCTACTTTTTTATGATATTAAAAGTTCGTTTTTTTTAAGTTGACCTACTGGCTCTATTGTTGGCAGCTTTGTTGAATGTAACGTAAAAAATCCTAATAAATGTAAAATTCTATAAAACTTGAATCATAAACAATATCAAAGGAAACCGAGGAATTGATGACAAATGAATGTTTTTATTTTATTTTAATTACAGCATGTTTTGTAATTTTATGTAGAAATTGTGGCACAAAATGAACATGAAATAATATGGCAAGGTAAGTATAACACCTTTAATAAAAATATCAGTTGATTTAAAACTGAACTAAAATCCTTGAAAGCATTGAAGTTTTTGCACGCAGATAAATAATTATAAATTAACGCCAAATTTATTCTATGAAAATGCAAGGTAATTAAATTAATATAATTCAGGCGCCCACACACATATCATAATTTTAAATGTCACATGATATAAAGTTGTGATCACTGAAAATGTACAGATATTATTTAATTAAACACCACCCACAATAACATGAAGCAGGCTCATGTTTTCAAGGGCGTCAAAGTTAAATGGTGATTAAAACAAAAGCTCAAAATGTAAATATTCTTTGCTTATGTTAGAAGTTTATAAAGAAAGTTTTTTTTCATCTTGAGTTGCATACTTTAGAAAACAATGGTGCCGATTCTCTTGTACACCGAACTAAACTAACTAAACTATCACTAAAATTCCTTACTTTGGACTATGAGAATCTCAAAGCTATTCTGCAAAATAAATTCTCTAAATTTAAAAATTATTTTGACGTGTCTAAATCGAATTTGACAATCGCAACACGTGATACCTAACCACGTGAATCTTTTTAGAGCCGGAGGCGCGCAGGGGGGCAGCCTCGACGTGTTTTTTATGGATTTTTTTTTACTTTTTGTATGAAAAATAAGAAAAAATATAACCTACATGTAGAGAGTTAGGGGTTTAAGGGTTTTATAAAGGGTGTCGAAATTTTCATTATTTTTGCGATTGGACACACCGTTTTCGAGATATAAGCAAAAGAAAAAAAAAATATTCAGTACTGTTTTAGCATCTGAAGTCGAGGTGTTGGTTGGAATTTAAAGTTCATGACAACCAATTTTATTCCACACGTTCTTAGTCGCGATTAAAAATAGTCAGATTTAGTTAGAAAATCTAAATTTTAGGTGAAAAACGTCAAATTCAGAATAGCAAAATTGCCATTTTTACTAAACTAATATCTCAGTACCATCTTAGTGCTGCCAAACTAAAACATAGTTAAGTTGTGTCATTTTAGTCTATTTCAGAATGGGAAATCGTCGTTTGACAGGATTAAACTAAATTTTGGTGATTTTTAGTTTAGTTTAGAGGCATTTGTGACAAGAGAATCGACACCAATATCCAGTAAAAAATTAATTATGTTCTAAAAAAAAACTTACATTAAACATTTAAAAAAAAAATGCGTAGTTTGACACCAAGCTGCCTTGCCTAAAGCTACAGACAGCACATAAATTTCACGTAATTATTACACATATATTAGTCATCACTAAAATAATCTATTTAGGAATACAAATCGTATTAAAAAACCAAGCCTTATTCTTAACAAATAAATGTCATAATATATTTTTATTTTTACGCCCAAGCGCCCATCTTTGTCACCCGTTGATGCTTTCAAATCGAATGAAACTCGATATTCTTCCCAAAAATAAGGCTTCTTATTCACTCAACGATTTTTACATGTCTTCGCGACTTCGGAAATGTAAATAAATAATTCTTGTACCCAAAAATAAACAAAATGACACTACGTTGACAAGTTTTATACCTAAAGCAAGTACAGATGACAATAAAACACTTTTGTAAATGAATACTGCTTGTTTTTATTTGAGTTTTAATTAATTGAATATGTTTTCGTTTTTATATATTTTTTACGCTTGGTAACAGGCATGAATCAGCTGTTTATCTTGACTTCTAGAGTCATAAAATTCGATTGTGGGATATGAATACTGTTGTAACGTAGGCTTGGTAGTACACGCAAATATATTGCATTTTCTTCGGTAAAATGATTACCAAACATAGTTTCATTCCGGTTTCAGATTTAATATAAACTTTGTTAAATTACGTAAAGGAGATGGAAAATGTTGGGCCCAAATGTAAATATGTAATAAGCTGAGATATGATCAAAAAATTTGTAAATTTTTTTTACTTGATTACTAAAACTTGCTCAATTCTCAGTCTGGAAGCGGAAAAATATAAAATGATAAAGATAGTTTTCGTGAGATCATCGATTAAAGTAATCGATTACACAACTACAATATGAAGGTATAATTAACTCAAAGTAATTAAATGCACTATACTTTTATACAATATAGTGCATTTAATTTAATAAAACATCATTAATGACTGAAAAACCAAATAATGATTATCAATTTCATATCGATTAAAATCAGTTTTTGTTTGTCTATGTCACTGCATGTTCTGCACTGGCTAAGCTGACTGACATTGACAATTTGACATTGATTAGTGGTGAGTCGTTCTCGAATTTTTGACGGACGAAACCGTTTTCCCGACGACGAAAACGGTTAAAGGACGAAACTTATCCAACATGGAATAAAATTGCGTTTTCGTCAAGCGCAGTTTCTTAAAACTATCAACGATTTGAAATGTATGAAATGGTTTTTTCGTATCACGAACGACAGCATTGACAACTGGTTATACATTACTGACTGTATTTCATTTCAACGAGTTCACTTTTTAAGAGTTAATTGGAAGGACTGTTTTACGAGTGTGATAGATAGTTGAATCATTGTATCCAACTGTATTTTCTTAGATGTAAAATAAAAAGCCCACCCCTACTAGACAGCTGTCACTTATTTCGTGTTTTCCGATGTGTTTTGAGTGCTTTCCCAATTATTTTTCATTTTCAATGATCACTGCTTTGTTTTTTACGGATTCTGACCCTGCCTACCTTGTTCGACCCTTGCTTGCGACACTGGACACCGAAGATCGCTCACACGATTGACTTGGAATTGTTATTTTGGATTTTACCGCCGCTTTGTGGATTGGATATTGTTGAAATTATGGATCGCTGTGTGAATTGTGGGATAGCAACTAGTCACTACAATACACTAATGTATGTTTGAATCTATAAATTCATACCATTTTCATCTCGTTACATTCAGGCCCAAGAGTATAAGTAATCGTTTCCGTCTCCTTTGCTGTCATCAGTCCATTGTCTTTTAATTAAAACTGCAATTAAGATAATTATAAACAAATTGCCTTTTATAAATATAGGTGCAGTTTTCTACAGTTGTCTATCTTGGAACTACACACATTGAAATACACTCATACTTAATTAGAATTACATTCTAATCAATTCCCACACAACTTCAAACATAACATTAAAAACATAGAAAAAAATCAAACAAAAAGCGACAATGGTTGCTCATCGATGATCACCACGCAACCGCAACGTACGCATGAAACTATTGACACCGCTGACCATTCGATATGGGGTATCAAGTGTCAATGTCGCTGGTCTTCCGCAAATACATTCACACACCGGCTGTTGACACGGACTGACACTTCACATGCACCAACTGTAAAATTAACTTTTATTATGGCTGTTAAAGATTTCATTAGTAAAGTGAACGGGATAAGTTTGGTAAGAGTGATGAAAATGAAATATTCTGGTGTAGACTTAGAAATGAACTGGTCATAGATAGAGTACACCATTGTTTGGAAAGATATGGGTTCAGCTGGTTTTAAAGCAAAGCAATTTTTGACCTCATAATGATACACTTTGGCATAGCCCAAAGCTTGATAGATCCAAGCTTTAAAGTAGGTAGATAAAACCGTACTATGTAGTTTTAAGTTCCCGATCTTAATTTTTTTTTAATGCTCATAAAGGGAGAGGCCTTTTGCTAAAATAATACACTGCTTACATGACGCATATTGAGAAACGATATAAATTATGTATAGCTACATATAAATACTTCTAATATATAATATGATATTCCACAATACTTTCCACACCGGTTGCCCCGCGAACTCCCGCGCATCCATTGACACGCCGCGACACCTCACATGTGCACACGCACCATAAAATTCACGTGTTTATCCTTCTGGTTTACTCCCACACGATCGTTTAATTTCACGATATTTTAATACTTTTGTAAACATTTATAATGCTTGTGTTGACTGAGGTGGTCTGTGGTTGTGAATATTGGGTAAAAATCAATATATTTAAGAGAATTTAAATACCAAAATCAGTGCTATAGATTCTTTCACAAACTGTAAAAATATTTGATGATACAGACAATATGTTTCTATTGGAACCTACTGCTTCCACAGTTAAAGAATTTTTTAAATATTTCAAACAATACTCCTCCCAGCCATATATCGCTAATTTGTCGCCTTCAAGCATTAATCACTTTTATTTTAATTCTAGCAACACATTAAATAAACTTCCATTTCAGGAACAAAAATACTTCGGAGCTAATGAAAAGAAAATAAGAATCCAATATATTTAAAAAACAATAAAATTCCAAAAACTAAAGAATCAGATTTCCACACAGATACAGAACAGAGAGTTGCTAAAAACAATAATATAATTCCTTTTAATTCTTTAAAATAAAGCTTCGATGTAAATTGGCTGCACAATGAAATGTTTAATGAAACAGAAGGTAAAGGTCAACTCGAGACCGCACCTTCAATTAAAGAAATAAGCGATGAACTGATGTCGAAAACCGTTTATTTTAGCGTTTCTGGTATCTATTTTTGTTATATACTCGTATATACTATTTTTGTTTATGAAGAACAAAAAGATGTGGATAATATAGTTATTCGATTTATTGGGCAGGATCTGAACAATCGTTTTGAAATGGATATTTATCTATTTATACCAGCTTATTTTATTTTTCCTATTTAAAATAGTTCTAGAAATGCTGTTACACAGGAGTGCTGAGAATATAAATCTGTCACACTGCTAAATGTGCTACATAAAATAGCATTTGGGTATAAAAAGTAAACACATCTACATACTGTATTCAATGGAATTTAAAACCGCAGTCCAACTGAAACAATCGCTTTACTAAATAGTTATTGAAAATCTTCGCCACTAAATTCAACTGACCATTTATTCCAACCAAAAAAAGTTGAAAATTCAGATTTTAGGGTTCGCTCTAAATATAATCAATTAAAACCAATTACAAAAGAAAGTGATAGTCGCCTCCAAGTATGCAGGTCACAATTTCTGATTCATTTTTTAATTATCCACAGTTTTATTTTCCTGTATTTTGGACTTTATATCTTTCTTTTAAAGTTGGGAATTCATTGGTATAAAGCTGTCGCTGTTGAACTAATGGCACTACAAATCCTCGGCAGTCCAGGCCAGGTATTGTCCTCTGAAAAGTTTATTTGCTCCTTACACCACTGTCGTCCGATCGCCTTTTTACTTTTATCTCAGACAATTTTTAAATGGTTTATGTTTGATACCATTATTGTGTGCCAATCAGGTTGAATTACAATGTCCTTTACCAACGGCCGAACTGAGTAAGAATTTCTTTATTATTTTTGTTACAAATCATTTTATTTTATGCCTTTTTTAGTTTTAAAGTAAACAAGGCAGATGTTCGCTTTATTTAGATGAGCCAGTCGAATGCGTAAGTTGAATTTAAATAACTCGTGTTTGAATTTACGGATGCTTGGAGACATGGAAAATTGTGCTGCTTACCTTATTTTTTCTCTCTTTTTACTGGAATTTATGTGTCTTTAGTTTTGACAAGTTTACTTAAAGGATTCTAGGAAGAGGCTACTTGTATTTAAATTTGTGGGTCGCTCAATCTTGTTCATGCGAATGTTAAGAAATCTCATATATGGTAAATTCTACACATCATTTAGGTCCAATTATTTTCTTTTGACTTCATTTTCTTCATTCGTACTCGTATCTACTGTACAAAGTGAGCATACGTTACGTGATATTTTGATGTCATCATTTGCACAATATATTTTTGTTTTTAAAAAGCATGCATGTTCGCAGACTTCATGAACATTTCGTTAAACGTGCTCTCACTGACAGAGATCCCTCCGATCAATAATCTGAACATTAGCGGCACATAAAAGTCACTAATTGAGATATCCCCAACAATTTGAACTCAACGTTTTTAAAGTGTTAAGTAGTGGCTGGAGTGTGCAATAAATCTCATTGTTGGCACTCTTATCTACCCCACTGAGGTAGCCGATATGGGCGTTGTCAGTGAAGAAAATTTAAATATAAAACGTAGTGTTGCAAGACGATCATGGGTTTTTATCTTCGGACGGTCATATTTTGAAGTATGCGGAGCGGTTGCACTTTGCATAGTAGGCAGACTGAGCAGATGATGATGTTCAAATATGTGTTACTTACATTATCATTACATTTTTGTGTCTCCCGCCCTTACACCAAATAAATTGGGATACGGGAAGGAGAATGATGATATGTTTTAAGCGAACTTTAAAAGAGGTGTTATTTATCGAACGGATATTCTTTCAGTAGGTTAGAGATTTGTGCTTACCAGAAAGGAAATAATCATAACGTTTTGAAACTAGTTTCAATGTAATGATGAAAGGGTCTGGGTAACTTAACTAAAAAATGTGGTAAACCCACTGCAAAACCCTACATAACAGTACAGTCTTATATGTATCTATTAAAATAATAGTCACACTAACAATCACACATGTTGTTTGTTAAAACAGGTGATATATTTAACATTGCTCAGATTATGTTAATTTAAATTTAGAATAAGATCTTTTTGTTAACTTGTGTTTACCTTTCTGTTAACAACAATCTTTAAAAATCAATCAGTCCACCAATCTAATGATAACATTTCCTGGTTCTAAAATCGGAATGACAATAACTCAAGCAAACCTGACAGACGGTGATCGAATTCCAAAAATGTCACTTTTATATCACATAAAACAAGTTATCAAAGTCAGAACCGATATAAATAAAGATACTAAAGATTACAAAATCACTTCAGTTGAGAAAGGGATCATCGTGTGTGGCACTAACGTACGGTATCGACTTATCGAAGATCTCTTCATTAAAAACTAAAATGTGAGATGGTTTCAACTGTTTGCATGTTCTCAGTGATTAGAGGACACTGAAGATTTCCGAGGAAATAAGGAAATTGCTTGAGTGAGAGTGTTCACGGGAAAAGGAAAACTGAATTGTGTTTGTAAAATAACTCTTTACGAATCACCTAGCTTCTTAATTTGTCGCTAACAGTCTCAGACCAATAAAACAGTTGGTCTGAGCTAACAGTACGTAATTCTGAAAGTATCAAACAAAGGGTAGCGTAATTGATTAAATCACGAGTGTTATGGAAAAGCTTTTAGACATCAATGCAAATTATTTCACCAATAAAGCGAAGCGATGACTACAAATGCGAGACCAGTTAGATTTTATTGTAAATTTAACAACTTCGTCAGAAAACTATTAAACAAATTCCTGTATTTCCTTATTTGGCTCACTGAGTTAACTATTACATTCGTTATACAGTTGTTTATTGTTCTACTAAAAAGAAAGTCAATTTATTATTGACAACATTAACATGATCAGATATACGGAAAATAAAATAAATTCCAGAAAAATATCCGTTTGACCTGGACAGGTTTGAGCCAGGATCCCTCACTAGGGTGGAGACACGAGGTTTGCATGCGACGTTCAGCGCATCAATCAGCAACTGAATTGTATTCTCAATAATAATAAAATAAGCTCATCTGTTTTGGGGATCTGAACAAATGTTTCTCAGAACGTTGCGTGTCCTCTTAATGATCTGAATAAAAGAAAATGTTTTGAACAAAAGCTTTCTAAGGTTTAATTAGGTTGTATAGGTGAAAGTCAGGATCATGCCTTTTGTAATGATGGTGTATGATACTGCTGAAGCCTTTTTATGATGCGGGTTTTAAATAATGATTTACAGACTTCGGTGTGAGTCTTAACAAAACAAGGAAATGGTATGGATATCATTTATCAATTTTCTTTTATTACACTGAATCAGTCAAAATTATTAATAGGTATGTAAGGAAGTGTAAACATGATTAATGTAGGTTTAAAAAAAATATGATACCGATGATCAATTTATTGTAAGAAATCTTTTTGCATATAAGATTTACTGGCCACATGATATAGTGTGTAAGCCAAGAAATATTCTTCACATTAGTATAGGTGATCCGTTTCGTTTGCATTTAGTGCTGATAATACCTGTTATATAACATTAAAATGATTATCTAAACGTCTCAATACTAAAGCAATTTATATCAATGATTGACCAACAATGTTAATAAGACAAGATACAAGAATGAAGCCATTAGCGGAATCGCTAAAACTAACACCGTTTCGCGATCTCATAAATCACAAAGCAATTTGGACCTTACCACCAACTTGTCAGGGTTGAAACTTCTATAGCATGTGTGTGAACAATTTATCTTGGTGTTCGACGTGGATGCAATTAATCAAGAGCCAATGTCACGTACGTAATATAGCCGAGGTAAAAGAGAAAAAGATGATTTCAGGCTAATTATCTTTGATGTTGTTATATTTTTATTTTACCACTTAACACCTACAGAGGCAATTTGTCGCTTGTTACGTTACGCTATTGAATTTTCGGGGTCTTGCATTGTGTGACTACCGTCTGTGGTCTGTTGAAACAAGTTGATTTATTTCTCATACGTTCAGTACTCATTTATCATCGTTCGGTTGTATTTAGACTGTTTATTTTTATAATGAGCTCTCGAAAAGGTCAATTTTGCGTTTACAATTCTTTTTTCTTGCACCGAGAGGGTGTTTATTTCTTCTTAAATACGTTTAAGATCAGTTTTCGTGTTCGCAACCTGATCTCATTATTCGGGACATGTAAGAAAAGGAAGGTGTGAAAGCTTGGCGTATAAGCAAATAAATATATTCATTATTTATCGATGTCTACTTTTAAATAAAGCCTTTCGGTTTAATTTATGGGCGGCTTCCTTGAATTTAATGTCTATGTTGATGTCTATAGTCTGTAGAATTTATCAAGTCGCAAAAATATTTCAAGCGTTTCCTTCCTAGGAATAATAACTTAGAATTCCCATTCCATAAGTAACTGAACATTAGAATACACCGGAGTATATTCTGATACAAGTCCCGTAACTTCCTATAGCTATGAGACCTCACAGAACCTTGATCAATTCATCGAATTAAACACCTTTAATTAATTACGATTGCTATCTCAGCTTGGTCTGTGGATGGCAATTAGTCGTAGTAGGGATCCTTTGTTACAACTTACATGACGGCTGTAAGGTTCCTGTTTTAGCAACCTTCTAGGATTACAAGCAGTGAATAGGGTTCCTGATGAAGCATCCTTGTTTTCATGAACATCTGGGTTTGATAGTGATCAGTTTTTGGATTTTGTCCAATACGTGGGACTGCTGTTTAATTTGCATTCGCTGCAGTGTCCGTTTTCTGAACTCCTGGTTGTTTATTTGTCAATATGAACATGGTGTTTTTGGAAGATTTAGTATAGGATCAAAGTTTTGAATTTTCTTGACATATAAAAGCGATTCTTAGACAAAATTGATGTCGGAAAAGTAAATTTTAAACGGTTCTCTATCGTGTTCCCTAACTTTTTTATCCATAATCTAAAGTGCCATAATGTTTTTAGTCCTAATCATCATTTGTCCGAATGATAACTTACCCGAACTTGATATTACATAATATAACATGCCATAAAATTGAAATCCCTAAATACAATACGACCTAAATTTGTTTGTCATAAATATTACAATCCATAATATACAAAAGACTTAAAACCTTATTCAATAAAAGTTATAAGTCCTAAATTTAAATTATTTAATGTTTATTAGACATTAAGTAACAGCAAAAGAAATGTACGGATGCAAAAGCAATATGGCTTTTGTCACGGCTCGAGCGCTGCATTTATTATTAATATTATTAATCAATAAGACAGTTGATTGTAAACATGTGGTTTTTATTTCCCTGTAAGAAGCATGCAAACAAGCATACACCATGCATGCAGCAAGCATGCAGCATGCAAACGAGCATGCAAGCAAGCAAGCAACATGCAGTAGGCATAGTTTCTGTCACGGCTCCGGCGCTGCGGGGCTCCGCCGGCCCCACGCGAGCTTATTGTCGCAGATGGTTTAACGCTCACCACCACAGCTTCGTCTTGCTATGGCGGCCAGCCTCAGCCGCGGCGGCGAGCGTTACAACCACCTGCTCCTCAACTCGCGGGTCGCCTCGCCTCTCCGCGCCTACGCGATTTTAAATTACACTCTAGGGGTAGGGTAGACAAGACTGCGTGGAGTCGGATTAACAGCGATTCGTTTCTGTCTCTAAAACCTAATTTTTAGCAAAAGTTTTAGGACTAACAATTTTATTTGAACATTTGGAATAATACACATTATATAATACAATAGGTACTTAGGACATATGACTTTATTTCATGCAAGGAGATTCAATTATTATAGTACCTACTCAATATTATGACAGAATAGTTTTAGAAGTAAAGATATTTATGTAAAACATAATTTCGAATTTTTGAACATTATGGTTACTGAAGTTTATAGCAAACGTGTTATGGATAGTGATTTTCGGACAAACAATTTTAGGAGAAGAAAGGGAGTACGTCAATGTTAACGTCCAAGTTCAATCATACTCTTTCTTCAAGTACTAAACACAAGACCTTTTTCAGTCATGTGCTAATGAATTGAAAGGAAACCGATTACATAACAGCTGTAAATCATCTCGTGCAACTTTTAATTGTGAAATATCGCCTACGTAAACATTTCTCTAAAACATGTAGCTTATAGGCGACGCGATAGTAGCTGCCACTATTTATGAAATATCGCTACAGTTAGCGTAAACTATTTTTGGTAAGAGTGAAGAAAGGGGATTAGCTGATAATTGAATGATTACGGAAGGATAACGTATCTTTCTATGTTTTCCTTGTTAGGTACTGATTGTTTCATTGATTGTGGGACAATCAGCATCAGTACTGGTTTCATGGTTTCATCACTAGCTTCAATACTTGCTTGATTGTTATCCTACAAGTGATTTTATGTAACTTATCGTTGTGGCTTTCCATACTTGAGGTTAAACTGAATTTTAATCGGATAGTTTCTTATACCTACCCAAAGATTTAAATCGTAAATTAGCCCTACCGAATCATATGATGGTCGCATTTGTTCCATTTTGACACCTTTGACACACACAATGACGCATTGACTTGATTGTCATAGAAACGCCATTATTATTGTGTAAGCTCGTTCTTCTCAGTAATGACACTTTCGCGCGACTCAGTACGGTTCAAGCAAATCTAACGATTTAAATCTTTGTACCTACCTTCTGAATTCAAAATTTGAGCCCTATACACAACTCCCTGTCAACATGATACTTACTGCCATTTTCTTTCTTCCCCAGATGTCTGCCATCGACCCTGACTGCGGTGTCAACGCCATCGTCAACTACACCCTCGGAGAGAGCTTTGTCAGGCCTCAGTTCTCTGTCAAGCCTGACTCAGGTGAGCTGTGTGTATCAGCTCCTTTGGACTATGAAACACACAGTGACTTTGAGTTTCCTGTCATCGCTACTGATAGAGGTTTGTATTTTTTTATCTGTTTGTTGGTACTGTTTTGATTTCTGTCCTTGTTGTCTTTTTTGTTGGCTTCGGGCAAACGTGTTTTAAACTTGGTTATATAAGTTCCAGATAAATTATCTGGCTAGTAATATAATTCAATTTTTTATTTATCTGGTGGATAGCGGCTATCCCAACACAGTGAAGCAGTCCCCAAATTTTTATTTTTTCTCGGTTAAAATGAATGCATGATTTTATGCTACTAATTGAATTATTTTATAATCTTGTAGATAGGTATAACTTTTGATTGTATATTCTATAAAACCAATGTTTACTAAAACTAAATAAATACGCAGAAAATAGGCTTTGTACAGATATAAATATTATTTTGTTCGATTAAAACATGGAGGTTAGCCTCGCCCATTAATTAACTCGTACATTCCGAAATGTAATGTAAAATATTAATGCTTTGATTAAGTGAATTAATAAGTGGAATTATACTGTGAACCGAACCCTTTTCACAAAATATTCTAAAACAACAACATTATTATTCGATACCAAGAATAAATCGATCAAGAAATATTCTCATGATGAATTAAAAATGTTACATTCACACACTCCTATAATTTAATAATTATGAAAAACCAGACACTGGAATACAATAGTCTTTACTTCTATATCCGAACATGCAATGAACACTCAGACTATTATCATAAGCATCTTGCTAACCATCATATCATTGCTAATCATCCTAGAGCAAATAGTTAGTTGTGTTAAATATTGTAAAGTAAATACATACATTTATTTACTATGTCAGTCCGACTCCAGGACCAGACCTTGAAACCTATCCTTCTGCAGCGAGGTGTGACACAGGGAGACGTTATCTCTCCGAAACTGTTCACCGCTGCACTGGAGGATTTCTTCAAGGTTCTGGATTGGAAAGGGCTAGGCATCAACATCAATGACTAATATATCACTAACCTTCGGGTTGCCGACGATATAGTTATCATGGTTGAGACCATGGAGGACCTCGGTACAATGCTCGATAACCTCAGTAGAGCCTCCGAAAGAGTGGGTCTTAAAATGAACATGGACAAGTCACAAGACAAAGGTCATGTCAAATGCCCATGTGACACCCACTCTCATGAAGATCGGAGACGCTACGGTCGAAGTTGTGGACGAGTATGTTTACCTAGGACAAACTGTCCACCTGGGTAGGTCCAACTTCGAGAAAGAGGTCAATCGTCGAATCTGACTCGGCTGGGCAGCGTTCGGGAAGCTACGCAATATCTTTTCGTCCCACATACCACAGTGTCTTAAGACGAAAGTCTTTGACCAGTGCGTGTTGCCAGTGATGACCTATGGTACTGAAACGTGAAGGAAGAAGAAGGCTAAAAGTCACCTAAAGGGCAATGGAGAGGGCTATGCTTGGAGTTTCCCTACGTGATCGAATCAGAAATGAAGAGATCCGCAAAAGAACCAAGGTAACTGACATAGCCCGAAGAATTTCCTAACTTAAGTGGAGTGGCAATGGACAGGGCACATTGCTCGCAGAATGGATGGCCGATGGGGCCGAAAGGTTCTGGAGTGGCGACCGTATACCGGAAGACGTAGCGTTGGAAGGCCTCCCACAAGATGGACCGATGACCTTGTGAAGGCCGCAGGTATCCGCTGGATGCGGAAAGCACGGAATCGGTCGAAGTGGAGGTGCTTGGGGGAGGCCTATGTCCAGCAGTGGACGTCTTTCGGCTGAAATGATGATAATGATGATGACACCTACGTATTTATTCTATAGTAAAAAAAATGGCTGAATTTATGTAAACTAAGGATTATTAATGTTAGAGTTATTTCTGAGGATTAGGAACCAAGAATAATTAATTTTAATAATATTAGATTTCTGCTTAAAGAGTAAATAATAATCTTGCTAACTATAATCTAAATTCTAAGTTATAAATAGAACACCCTTTAAAATACCTTAGAACCTGGTTTCCACACTATTAGTAAACATGAAACGTCGCTATACTTATTTCGGACTACCGCCATGGCTTCTAAGCCTAAATATTTGTGCAATAATGTACTATGTTCGTTTGCCCAAAGTGGGTTAACAACATTCCCTACGCAGACCTTTATTAATTTTCTAATAATTAGCCCGATGCAACATTCTCTAAGGTACAGGTAAATTGTCTTGCCTTAAATAATAATTTGCTCGTATTTGGTCGAATTTATTGGCATTAAACTGAAATTCTATCCCCTTCACTTCAGTGGTTTTTCCGTCTTAATTATAAGTAATAATCATTAAAAAGTGATTTCACTAAAAAGTCGTTTAATTCCTATTAAACTGCTGTCATTAAAAGACGTCTCAAAATAGAAAATATTAACTTTAGATATGATTATAAGTAGGTACTTAAAGGGTAAGCAATACCATTACATTATTACTAGGTAGTAATAATGTAATGGCATTGCTTGCTTACCCAATCATATTATGAGTTTAATACTTCCGGGATTCTCAGTTTGCATAAATTATAGATCACGAAGACCAACATAGTAAAGCTATAATAAATGAATGTGTCAGAGTAGCAAAAGTGGTAGGAGCTACATGTAGTAGGAGCTACAAGTGGTAGGAGCTACATGTAGTAGGAGCTACAAGTGGTAGGAGCTACAAGTGGTAGGAGCTACATGTAGTAGGAGCTACAAGTGGTAGGAGCTACATGTAGTAGGAGCTACAAGTGGTAGGAGCTACAAGTGGTAGGAGCTACATGTAGTAGGAGCTACAAGTGGTAGGAGCTACAAGTGGTAGGAGCTACAAGTGGTAGGAGCTACATGTAGTAGGAGCTACAAGTGGTAGGAGCTACATGTAGTAGGAGCTACATGTAGTAGGAGCTACAAGTGGTAGGAGCTACATGTAGTAGGAGCTACAAGGGGTAGGAGCTACATGTAGTAGGAGCTTCAAATGGTAGGAGCTACAAGTAGTAGGAGCTACAAGTAGTAGTAGAAGCTACAAGTGGTAGGAAATACAAGTGGTAGGAGCTACAAGTAGTAGTAGACAAGTGATAGGAGCTACATGTAGTAGGAGCTACAAGTAGTAGAAGCTTCAAATGGTCGGAGCTTCAAGTAGTAGGAGCTATAAGTAGTAGTAGAAGCTACAAGGGGTAGGAGCTACATGTAGTAGGAGCTTCAAATGGTAGGAGCTACAAGTAGTAGGAGCTACAAGTAGTAGTAGAAGCTACAAGGGGTAGGAGCTACAAGTGGTAGGAGCTACAAGTAGTAGTAGAAGCTACAAGTGGTAGGAGCTACAAGTAGTAGGAGTTACAAGTGGTAGGAGCTACAAGTAGTAGGAGCTACAAGTAGTAGGAGCTACAAGTAGTAGTAGAAGCTACAAGGGGTAGGAGCTACAAGTAGTAGGAGCTACGGGTAGTAGGAGCAACAAGTGGTAGGAGCTACATGTAGTAGAAGCTTCAAATGGTAGGAGCTACAAGTAGTAGGAGCTACAAGTAGTAGTAGAAGCTACAAGGGGTAGGAGCTACAAGTAGTAGGAGCTACAAGTGGTAGGAGCTACAAGGAGTAGAAGCTACAAGTAGTAGGAGCTACAAGGGGTAGAAGCTACAAGTAGTAGTAGAAGCTTCAAGGGGTAGGAGCTACAAGTAGTAGGAGCTACGGGTAGTAGGAGCTACAAGTGGTAGGAGCTACAAGGGGTAGAAGCTACAAGTAGTAGGAGCTACAAGGGGTAGAAGCTACAAGTAGTAGAAGCTACAAGTGGTAGAAGCTACAAGTAGTAGGAGCTACAGGTAGTAGGAGCTACATGTAGTAGGAGCTACATGTAGTAGGAGCTACAAGTGGTAGGAGCTACAAGTAGTAGGAGCTACAAGTGGTAGAAGCTACAAGTAGTAGGAGCTACAGGTAGTAGGAGCTACATGTAGTAGGAGCTACAAGTGGTAGGAGCTACAAGTAGTAGGAGCTACATGTAGTAGGAGCTACATGTAGTAGGAGCTACAAGTAGAAGGAGCTACAAGGATCTTTCGGCGCTTGAATGACATTGACATGGTGGTGCTGTTGGTAAACATTTGTGAAAATGTTGTGTAAAATTGTATAGAAAAATATGCGTTAGTTCCGAGTTTGGCCATGCGCCATAAGATCCTTGCACGTGTTAACATGAAACATAAGTACTCTAAATTATTGAAATAAATCTATTCAAAATTGCCAGGCAATATACCATAAACAGTACCTATATAATGTATAACTCACAATAATTCAAAGGAGATTGCCCATAGTACTCTTGAAAATTTTCTCGTGTCTCAAAAACTTGAACAAGATGAAATATCTAAAATAGAAATATATTTTTTAATAAAATATAATTATTATTTATAATGGGATAGTTTTTTTCAAAAATAATTAATACTTTTAAGTTTCCGACTATGAAGTACGCCTTTTTTTACTATAGCCTGTCAACACTAGGGATGTCCATTTCTTCTATTACGTGTAATGTGCCTACCTACCTACATAAAATATAAAGATATCGATTCTGTATTGATTGTTCAATTTATTATTGCGTATAAAGTTAAATAACTGTTTATTTAATAATAAAAAAGGTGTATACAATATTTTTAAAGTATCGATAGCTAGCTTTTAAGGTAAAATAAATAAATCTGTTTCTATAACCCCACAGAACTAGACAACAGGTAGTAGGTACATTTATCTATCTTATTTTTATTGAAAATATGACGAGGCAATAGTGTGCGGTGAGATAAATTTGGTTTGTATGGTTAATAGTTTTATTTTTATTTATTTTTGAAATTGAAATCAGAATAGTGTCAAACGTCTATTATTACTATTACACCCACGTTGATTAAAAACAACAAATATTTTTATCTGTAATTACCTCTAAAACGCGTTATGATTTTATTTTATTTTGCCAACCGATATTTTTTTATTTTTTTCCTATAATAAATCGATCAAAAATCGAATGTATTAGAATGTTACAACAGCACGGATACAACCTTATTTGACATTTACTAGCCCGTCTGTCATATTTTTGTCAATATGTCAATATTGTCAACCAGTATGTTTTTTATGCTGGTTTTGGTACGTTATGCGTCGAGTTTGAGCCTTTTAGTTCCTTCGTTACTGCTGCTATCCCATTGAAAATAAACATACTTCCAACACCGCTGCACCGCGTCTGTTAAAGACAGAACTTTTTGTATTGTGATGTATTGAAAATATGGCGAGTGTGACTGTCGAGCGATATCTCAACTGAAAAAAAATATTATAAATGAGGGGTTATTTATAATATTTTTTTTAATTTATTGTGTCTAGTGTAGCTGTTTTCCATCCCTTTCTACTTACATAGACCATTTCATGACACAATCTATGATTTGAGTAGGATCTAGATATAACACTGAGCGATTGACTATCAAGTTATAATTGCTTCCATGCTTTGCATTATAATGAAACGCGGTAATAAGATTTTAAAGCACGAAGATGCTCAAAATCTAAATCAAGTAAGATTTGGTGAGGAATCTTACATAGCTACAGATTTTACACAAATGTACTTGAAAGACACAAAGCGTAAACCCATTCAAACTCTATCAAATAGCTTTTTTCAATTCATTTTATGGTCGAACATAACCTCTAAACAGTAATTACATTATTGTAAATATCTCGGAAATGCTATTGTAGTTGGTGTTGAATTTTTTGTGGAAGTATTTAGACATGTCATCGATTATTTTAAAAATGATTTGATGAAGACACAACAATGTTAAATTCAGTACATTTGTCCATAGTGCCGTGGGCAATCTCCTTTCAATTGTTTTTGCAACTCATCCTACAATGATCCTTAGCAATAGGTACATTAGAAGCTTTATTACAAGTTTATTCAAGAAATACAATAAGCTCTATTTAATAACAGCACGCACACCTATCATTTTTAATTTATATTTCAATTAAAGTGTTAAATGTTTTCAAAATTACTATTTCCTGCTGCAATATTAAAGTGGATAGATCGTCACGCTGTCACGCTGGACTATTAATATATGGTGGATTTATATCAAATGCAAGCTATTTACTACGATGTCATTCAGAATGTTACTTACTGTTTAAAAGATTATTATGTTAATGTTTCTATTAGAATAGGATTAGATAAAGAAAGACTATTTGAAAATTAAATTAATGGATGCAATTCTAAATTGAGGTATTAAAACTTTGATTTCGACGTATCCATAAGAAAATTTTGTTTTGTAGCTTAACCAGAATGTGTTGTTTCCTTAAACAAAACTATCCTCAACAATCGCACGATTGTAAAGGCTGATTTATTTCCAATAATTATATTGTCACGATACTGTATGTACATTACATCATCAAGGTAAACCAAAGTCGGAGATAAGGTATACGAAAATCTTTAAAATATCCACGATTTGCAGCGATTTCGAAGGACCATCACATTGGGGAGCCCGAAATAAATTCCGACAATGTTCGTTCGCGGTCCGAAAGTCCAGTTCGAAGATTTATGGGGAGAGAACAGTGTAACTATCACTTGTTGTTTTTATTTCGTTAACTTGAGCGGCTACTTTGTCTTTTGAAACGGAATTTTCGAGAACTTTTTCCAGTTTTTAATGCTGTGACGACTGTGTTTGGGCTTCGAATTGGGAAAATTTAAATTTGTTGTTATTGAAAATTATTTTTTGTCAAAATATAAATTAAAGATTTTTTGCTGGAAGAGGTATCGGTGAAGACAATAAAAATGTGTCGTGGGATAAAATGTACCTAGTATCTTTTGAAAAATATATTGCATGAAATAATAAAGAGGCAATAAAATTGCCTGTCGTAAAGTTAACAGTGTTTTATGAAATATTATTAATGTTACAATTTCCACGAAATCACGTCACTTTTATTCATTAATAGGTTGTACAATATTGAAAATAACGGCTATGAAGCACCAATAAATATTAATAAACAGATAAACAAGGAAAACAGTATCCATTACATTTGAACGACGCATAATATAATGTAAATTCAAAGAAATACAAAAAAAAAACAACTTGCAATCACGAGCCCGCTAAACGCGTTGACAAACGCATAAATCAACCACCTGCCAATTAGACATAGAATTACAAACAATACGAACAATCAATACCAATTATTTATTCGCAGGAGGCCTGTCGACGACCGCTATGGTGAAGATCCAACTCCTTGATATAAACGACAATGTACCAGCGTTCACAGTTAAGGATTACAACGTGTCTTTGAAAGAAGGACGGATCTCCTCCGAGCCGATTATAGCTGTATCCGCAACGGACTCCGATTCAGGAAGATTCGGTACTGTAACTTACAGAATTGTGAACGGCAATGAGAATGATGTCTTCAGAATAGATAGGAGTACTGGAGAGATTTTGGTTACGAAGCCAGCTTTGGTACAAGCGAATTTGAAATTCGATTTAGAAGTATCGGCGACTGATGGAGGAGGATTGACTGCTCCTCAAAATGCTGTGGTGCATGTATCAGTGATGCCTGCAGGGATTGGATCAGCTCTGTTTGATAAGCCGCGTTACAATTTTCAAGTGAAGGAAGATGTCAGAATTGGAACAGTTGTTGGGAACCTGAAAGCTACTGTTGGTGATAGAGGTAAGTGAACTGTACATTTTTTTGAGATATTATAAAAATATGTCCATCCATGAATACGATCAGTATGAGAAAAACCAATTTAAACTGTCACAATTCTAATTTTATAAACAAACACAAGAAGAACTTTCTCATTTCAATACACAGACTTTTATAATCATACATAGTCATTTCTATAAACTCTTCAAACTTAAGTAAAACCAAACTATCCGGAATCAACGTTTCCGGAAAATCATCGCATAAAGTACAAACGACTCAATGATACAACTACCGTTGACCGGCATCACCTTATAGCTTCATTTCGCTTTAACAAATTTATTGAAATCGTGCCCAAGTGGTTACTATTCAAATGAAAAGCTTTTAGCGTCTTCGTAAAATCTATTCAAAGGTAACTGGGCTAGGTGAATAGGTCTTCAATATAAAAGTGCACTTTACATAATTACGGTTTTATGTACAAAGAATTGTATTTAGTAGTAAGCATGTCGGTGTTTTATGGAAATCGTGGTGAAAGTCTTGGGTAATGAGAATGTTGGAAACTGTTGTGTAGTTTATTGATCTTGTTAACGTTTAAGATGTCGTAGATCCTAACCGCAGCGTAGCTTTTCCATGAAATAAGTAACTTACAATTTTTTTCTAACAACAAACTTACTAATTTTATCTAATAACAAAATGGAATCCTCAATGAATAACATTTGTACTTTATAGTTTAGTTACTAATCTATCATCATGCTAAACTTTAACTAGCATTGCCTCATATTTCATATAAAAATACTTCTTAGAGAATTTCACATAAGGTGATTCAAAGATTCTATTGTAGAAAGTCATTTTGTTTTGTAAAAAAAATATTTAACAGTCTTGGGCCCAATATCACTCCCAGCGAAACCCTTCTCTCTTAGACCACCCCCCCGGCCGCTAAGATGCCTATACAACAGTACGTAATCGCCCATTGTCTTAGCGAGGATCACGAGCTGATGCGAGCCCGTGGTGCATCCACTTGGCAACTTTTATGAGCCTTTTTGAATTGCTGATGCGTTCCTTTACCCATTTTGAAAGGACGAATAATTTACACGGTGAATGCGACTGAATACATATATTTTTAATGATAGGGTCTTCGATGCATTTCGTGTATGCACGTATAAAATTTTAGGGTTTTGTTTGTAACGTCGGTGTATATTGATTTTACTTTGTTTTAGATATACAGTTTCATTTTAAAGCGTTCATTTTTATTTAGAAAAATCTTAACATTTTGTAATGGTCTGCCAATGTCATTGATATAAATTCTGTATCACGCATATGGAATCGTGCGATAGAAGCTAGCTCTTTGATGTGTCTTAAAGCATGTCCACACACTCCATCTTTCTAAAAACCAAAATGATTAAGTAAACACTTACAATCAGCAATCAAACTTCTTAATAAACCATACATCATCATCCTGAGGACGTCTGTCACACCGTAACGTAACGCGACATATACGACGATAATAATTTAATGCTGCGGAAAACCATTCGAATGGCTGTGAACATTCCTATTTCAATTTATGCCGTTAAAGCTGTAATTATTTAAAGATGCATTGGGTAATTTTCCCATATCTTCTGAGGTGGAAATGCAATAATTTTGTATCAATGCGCATACGTTTTGCTAGGCTTGGAACGGCACCTATCGCAATCTTTGTTTATAGTTGTACTGTTGGGTTTGACCTATTTTGCCTCTTGAATGGTAGGCCTACGTACATCTTTGATATCTTTGTTTTTAATTTAAATGATTAAAATAGTCAAAATAGCATCTCTTACTGCAACTATCAGTTTTTACCATAAATTCAATGTGTAAACGAACTCCAAAAATAATTGGGTACAAATTGTAATTTCGCGCACAAAACCCGTTAGACAGCGCAAGCAGGATGTTAATATGTTATATAACCGTAATAACCCGAACGTGATTGATTGCTGTTTTATCACAGATAGTACTAGCAAAGCAATAACTTATTTCATTTCAACAATTCTCACGACGCGAGCAGCTGATACATCATTGCGGAAATACGATATCTTGAGAAAAAAAATGCATTAAATCTCATCTACAAATTAAATCGATAGAGATTGTCATCTGTCAAAATCGTCATTAAATTTTTAAAACACATCAAAGAATTTCATTTAATTAATTAGTGACTTTGTCGGTCATGGAAATCGAGATTATGTTTTTTAAAAGGTGCTTTTTACAACTTCTAATGATACATTAAAAAGTAATAAAATATTTTAAGTATGTAAGTGCAAATCGGGGTTATAACCCACATCAAACGGTTTTATGGCTATATTTATGTGCTATGGCAGTGTTTAAAATACTTATAGATAGGGTTAAAATTGTGTTATATGCATACAAGAGGTCACCAAACTATGAATAAATTAAGATAATTTTTATTTCACTAATGGATGTCACGTAGAATTTTGTGTCTTTACGCCAACGCCCATCTCGTAAATCTACATAGTGTAGCAAAAATTTGGTTCTTGCCACTTTCTTACGTCAACCGGGAAACGACCCGGAAGTCGACGGAAGGATATTAAATGAAAGTTAGTAGCCCAGTTATAACAATAATATATTTAAAGATGAAACTAAAACACGAAATAGGTACACCTTGATATAAAAAGGGGTAGTCGTCAGATTGGGTTTTTCTTTTAAGAAAAAATATTATATTAAGAATGGAGAGAAATTTAAAACTTTAAACCTAGGCCCATTGATTTTCGTAATTTATGGTGGTTGACGATACGACGCGGATTTATCGACCAATAGCTATTGTCGATCCCCGTGTCATATTGGATTAGCATGCGTATTGAAAGCGGTCGCGATGAACCTAAATAACTAATTTAGTAAAAAATAAACGGTTAAACATCGCTTACAAAATTTACGAATTGACAATTTATGCGAAAAAAAGGGGCAGGTAAATCGTTGGTCCGCTCGAGGGTGGCTCTTCGCCGCGCACAGCTTCTGTCCGTCCGTAGTCCCATCGCCTGGCTATGCACGGCCGGTTGCTCTGCCTGGACCGCTGGCGGAACGCGGATACGGAGGGACCCCGCGATGAATAGGGCTGGTTGGCTGGCTCTGGCCCAGGGGTGGAGCCGAAATCAACCTTTTCTAACGGTGATGAACAAACTGGAATACTCACAGTTGTATACTAAAAGAATAATTTGGGATCGGGGAAGATGTCCCCGATTGGTCCCGGAAAAGGGCACAAGCTGGCAGCGAGGGCTTGGACTTCCCTGTTTTTTAAGACTCTGCTTCCATACGTGGCTGTTCACGAATAAAAATATACTTATATTGACTGGATAAAATATCAACAGTATTCATTTTGAATGTCTTCCGGATGCCTGGTAGCTGACGACTGACTGTTGTCAACAAAAAAAACTCAATATTTTTCTTCCATTGAAAAATTTTGAATTGGTATCAGAATAAATATTTCACGAAAAAGGAAAAATTTAACGGCCTATGTTCGTGTGGAAAGGTTGATTATGCAGTGTAATACTGCAATAGGTATCGTGTGTGGATTACAGCAAAATAGGTTATATAACCAGTAGGAGACATAAAAGCTCACAGTCTTAGACTACGTCAATAGGATTGGCAACAGCGCGTTCGCTTTTCTTTCAATAACAACATACTGTCATCATCACCTTACCACCTAGGTAGGTATTACTTCTTTCATCATTAATTGGAAGATTCACGTATAGCAGTGGACGATTGACATACAATATGAAGACCCTGGAAGACAGGGTATTACACTTTATATTACCTGTGACGTTGTCATAGGCCTGAATTTTCAGAAAGGTTGCTGTATAGTCTAATAGTTTATAGGGAATGTTTCAGCAGCGCATATTCACATAATATAACACTTACTTGTTCAATCTGAAAATTGCCCTCCGCTACAGATCTCCGGAAATATTACAAATCATTGTAATACATGCGTTTAGTTTGAAAACAACGGTTAAATTTATTTGTATATCTGTGTTATATTACGTTATACGCTGTTATATTACAGTATAGACAATAAAGCATGTTCGGTATCTCACTCGCGACGGTGCGTTTGGATAATATTTATACTGGGATGCTGTTACACCGTAGTGGAAAGGTGGTTGTAATGTAACAAGTAATGATTTAAAGGAGTAACGTTTAAGTTAATATAAATGAAAAATTATTTAAAAATAATAAATAAAAACGGGTGTTGCGCTGAGGGAGGCCTAACAAACGCTGGCGTTATTACTAAGCTACTTATAAGGGATATTGGCCGGAGAAGGCAACACACAAGGTAGAGTAAGAAGCTGTGGGGGAGACCTTTGCCTAGCAGTGGGACAATACAGGTAAAAAAAATAGAATGTATATATACATGTACGTGTAATAATATTTTGTTGGTATATCCAATTTTCCACTTCTATTGTGTATCTTCTCTTTGTTATGTTGGTAAATGTTATTTGATAGAAAATGAACTAGAAATCATAATAACAAGCTATCATACACCAGGATAAATAGTGTGGTACAAATAATTTAGAAGAAATTAATGATTATGTACTCATTCAAGTTTCGCAAAAATCTATTTAGACTAGTGCATGCTTTCGAGACCTATTAACATAATTCCATTTCGGATTTCTAGTTCAGAAGTAGTGATCATTCGATTTCTACCTCTTTTTTCTATGCAAAAACATAATTTAGCATATTTCTTCGAGCATAAATATTTGCCATCCCATCAGTTTTCAAATTACACTCCAGTGTAACAGTCCTCCACAATACTGGCCCACGTATTCTGTTGTAAGTTCTAGCTCTGTAAATCACTGAATTGCTAACTCTACCGTTATAGTACGCTGTGCACTTGTCTATGGGAATTCTACGCCATGACTTCACCATTGTTAAGACATAGATAGCGGCCATTTAAGATTCATGGACTTTGAAATACTGTTTAAGTATGGATACAGAATTATTGTGGTGACCGTTTTATTTGCGTATTTATTTGCTATTAGATAATATTGCTTGGTTACTTAGTCAATAGGCTTCTTTGTCGAGCGAGCTGGATTGTTTATGACAACTACGTATATGTATTTCAATTCGTATTATGATCCTGCACCCTAATTGCGTTACACACGATCAATCACAATCTGTTTCATTCTGACAGTTCAACAACATTCATTTGGCTATTTACGTTATTCAGCAGACAATTTTTTTGAACTACTGCTGAACTTATGAAACAGTGGATTAGCAATATCGTTATAAATGATTCAGATTATGATTGATCGTGTGTTGCGCAATTAGAGAGCAGCACCCTAATTGGTTCAAGGGTTCAAATTAAATGTAGCCAACATAGGTAGTTGAGTTGATGATCGTTACGACTACGTCATGAAGGTTGAAGAGATAGAGATGGATACTGAACAAAAGTCAATTAAGCTTTTATGAGAGTAATAAATAAAACAAATTCATTTGAACCAGGTTAAGGCACATAATATACATACAAAAAATATGTTATTTTTTTTTAAGTTGTTGCAATAGTCATACTCAACAATAATAATAGACTGGAAAAACGCAAACAGAAAATATATGAATCTATATCGAAATATTCGTATCCACGAGTAGTACCGATACAGTTAACATTAATACCGTTGCACTCGTTTCAATAACATTAATCAAGAAGAGCTTATTAATAAGTATACTATTAAACATTCCACAATATTACATTTACTAAAATTATGACTTATTACAACAAAAATTCAGATTTGTATCGTGTGAACAATAATTTTATTTTTCAGGGGAGGAACCATGAGCAGTAGTAATATTAATAAATTTTAAACTAATTAGCTAAATCACAATACTGGTATCAACTACGTATTGCAAATCAAATCTTTAGATTGAGTTGATTTTATCTTAAAAATCACATTGTATTTTTAGCTCGGAGCCAAGTAATAAGCGATTGTTGATCATATTAATTAGGGGTAGGAACCTGACTTTTTGTATTTTTTTGTACACATACAAAAACTCATGCCATCTTCCCATGGGGGTAGGCAGAAACTAGGAGGCCGTCACCTCCTTCTGCGATACCAGTAATGCTCACAAAGGAGGAGGCAGAACGCGTGAGAGAGAGGCCGCCGCAGCAGACGCCTTGGGCGTCGGGAATCGCAGGCCGATTCCCGGCCACCGTAGGTGCGGGCTTGCGAACGGTGAGCAATGGGTAGCTCGCCGTCCGATAAGGACCAGGACCAGGTCGATGGCGCGTTGTGTTCCACGCACGCCTCAAAGAGATGTCAGCAAAACTGACGGGGTCCACTAGGGCCGATGTCTGCCGGGGATACGGGAAAGTCCGAAAGGGATACCGTGACCCCTGGCAACATGGCCACTGAAGGGACACGGGTGGGTTTTAGTAAGAGTCTGACACGCCCGAGAAGTTATTTGAAAAATTTCAAACACAAAAAAAAAAAATTGTGTGTCACCCCGCCCTGCAATATCTGAAGTTTAGCGAAGTGGAAAAATCTTAATGTGAGAGATATTTTCAGGACTTTTTAATAATTAGTTTTGTAAGATAATTGTGTGATAATTAATAAAAAATAAAATATTTACATTTTAATAATTCAATTTTTTTATTGCTTTGGTGAGAAATTACAAGCGGTGAAAATTAAATATTCTTAAATGCTATAAATTAATTTATAATCAAAGGTCTAAAGTTTTAATTACCAAATAATAAATAATTCAATAATAAACGTTTATTTAGACTCAATAAAATATATCCTAGTACAGTTTTATTCCTAAGAACTAGGTTACAAATAATGTAAGTGAGTAGACGGCTAAAACTAAATGAACTCTGAATTTCAAACTAGGTAAAACCTGTATCTCGGAAATCAGTGCTCTTCCGTGCTAAATTAGGTGTTAAAACATACATCAAAATTATAGACTATGTTAGAAACTACATAAATCTAAATCTAAAACTTGACGGGTGAGTGATGTGTGTTGCGTAGTGTGTGTAGTGTAAGTATAGGGTGTGAATGTGTGTGGTGGGTGAAGTGTGGATGTAGGGTGTGAATTTGTGAGGTGTATGTAGTGTAGGTATAGGGTGTGAATGTGTGTGGTGCGTGTAGTGTAGGTATAGCGTGTGAGTGTTTACGCGAACGTGTAGGTGTGCTTTCGGTATGTTAATTCTATTTTATTTTGAAATATCCAGTATTTTTCCGTATTGATATAATCAAGGCTTAGAAGCCATTTGGTGACCACTATTTTACATTTCTGTTTAGCTAAAGGATATATTTTTTAAATGTGATTGATTTTATTGTACAAATTTTCACCTAAGAAGTTGAAAAATCTCTGTGCAAAATGAGTGTGGCAAGCTTTATATACGCAGACTATATGCTTTTTACGTTTCTGCTAAAAGGCTGTAGGGTCATACGTCAGTAAACCATGCATTTTGAGGATAGTGTGAAGTATGAAAAGCTGTCTTACTGTTAATACTTCACAGGTTTTGTAAAGATCAGTAGTGGGATGAAAGAATGGAAGAAATGCACTAACTTTAAGCAACGCTCTTTGAGCGTGCTCAAGTTTGAAAATTATTGTTTTACACGCACCGCCCCAGGAAGTTACACAATATGCCAATAGTGACTGACATAAGGCGTAGTAAACAGTTTTTAGTACTTCAGGACTAGTTATACGTTTGAGATTTTTAAAAATATATATTAATTTCTGAACTCTCGAAGAAGCCAGGTCTATATAGGGAGCAAAATGAAGTCTGCTATCTATTATGACGCCAAGGAATTTAATGGTGCTCATTTGATCAAGCAAAGGACAGTTACAGGATGTTGGACGACTACACATATGGGAGTGCGCAAAAATGAATTCTGAATTACTATCAGTCGATTGTGGGACATTTCGGAGAGAGAACTTTAAATATTTTGTTTTGTCAACATTTAATGTTAAAAGGTTACATCTCAGCCACTGGTTAGTGGCATCAAAACCGTGTTGAAACGTGTTGAGCTACCCAAAAACAAGGGCCGTGTCGTCTTTGCAGACGACACGGCCCTTGTTTTTGGGTAGCTACAATCTTACCATTTTGGAGTTCAAGGTCGCAAAGGTCATTAATGTAAATGAGAAATAGAGTAGGTCCAAAGACGCTACCTTGAGGAACTCCATAGGTAATGGGAAGGTCGTCACATATCCAATCGCCAACTCTGAAACATTAAAATCAATGTTACTAACGTAGTCTGTGAAGAGTTTAAGCTATAGCCCCCTAATGTCCATTCGCTCAAGTTTGACTAGCAACCTGGGGACAGAGACTTTGTCAAAAGCCTTTGCCAGATCAAGAAAAGTTGCCAGAACTTTATTTTATTATCAATATTATTGACAAAAAATTCCGTGACTTCATGGACTGCAACACTAGTAGTTTTATTACATCTAAACTCGTTTTGAGAAGCAGAAAGTAGCTTGTTTTTTTGTAGTTTATCAATCTTTTATTCTTTTATCTTCTTTCTAATCTGTTTTATGAAGTGAAGACTTTTAATTGGCTGTCAGTCTCGCATACAATTTTTTATTATGTTTGTTTTAGCTGTAAGTCATCCATAGTTATTAAATAAATAAATAAGTTTTCCAAAATCTTTGACAAAGTAGGTAACATTGAAATTGGTCTACCATTATTAACACAGTCCCTGTCACCAGTCTTAAATATAGGTAGGATTTTTGAGATTTTGAAGGCTTGTGGGAAAGTTCCAGATGTAAATGCCAAGTTACAAATAAAAGTTAGTAGGGAAACTAGTATAGATCTATAACGGGAAAAAAGATTTGCAGAAATATTGTCACGTCCAGCAGCACAATTTAGTTTTAGAATAAGAACTAGGTTGTTTATCTCATTTTATCTGTAGAAAGCATTACGAAAGAATGAGGACAGGTAGGCTCAAGGGGTAATGAAGAAACTGGCGAAGATTCATGGCATAAATGTTTAAAAAAATAAAAGCATTTATAGCGTCAACGGAACGCTGAGTACTTGGCGAAATCAGTTCAGAAGCGACTTCCTTGGATCGAGTAGTCAAATTATTAAAATTTGTTTTTGCATCAGCTAGGGTGGTGATAAATTGCTTCTATTGATGAATATACCCAAAAGCGGTTCTAGAACCAACTGAACGGTAGCCAATCAACATCGATCAGTCGGTATTGATCGCTTCAAAACCTTAACAAAATCTTAAAAAAAAAGATGATTTAATTGGTTTTCGCAGCAAGTCGATGATGCCATCGCATAATTATGTCTCGAAAGATGTCACGATGTTATCGATCAATCGCAATCTATTTGTATATTTACGTTTTGTATCGCTGTCGCTTATGACACAGTCCACACCTGAACCCGCTTTGAGTTTAATTAGAAAGAGCTCCATAACGCCTGTGTTCAATATAAACGCACGCCCCTTCAGATTTATTGCAGCAGGCCCGGAGATAAACGACCATTAATTAAAAAATATTATATATTGAAGTTTACGGACGAAGCGAGCAAGTTTTTTGAATGGGCACTTGCCAAATATTGTAATCTTGTGATAGCCCTGGTTGAATCAAAAATTCAAATGAATATTGAGTTTTTTCGTATTAGGTAAACAGTGCAGTTTTTTCGTATTAGGTAAACAGTGCAGTTTTTTCGGTTAGTTTTTAGTATATGAGGAGGTGTGGTTTGAGTTCCTTAACTTGAAGATCTTTAATCTGGGTCTTAGGTGCATCAAAAATAGGATAACGGGTTATATATACTTATTATATGTGATACAACATTCATAATTGATCATAATAATAAGTAGGTACCTGATCATAATAATTGATTATTATTATGATCAGGTACTTCATTTACAATGTTTATAATATAAATAGTACCTAGTATTGATATCAGATGGTTGCTTTGAAATGACAACGACATCTTGAATTGAGAGGAAAGATTTGTATTGACATAGTAGCGATTTAATTTAATTATATTTTATTTGATTTTTTGTGTTTGTTCATTTTTGGATCTTTATATTGTTTTTTTATTGTTGACATGATAATTGTGTATTATTAACTTATTTTTGTTTTAGAGTTCTGTTTGATTTTGTTATTTTGCTCTTTAACTACTTAATTTAGTGTTATTCGAAGAGAATGTTTTAATTAATTAATAATATTCCTGAATATTTGCACGTCACATCATGTGGCAAACATGCCTGTACCTAATAATCTTCCTATCATCTTGCATGCATGTATTTTCTTGTATGTATGACACATGTTTAAGCAAATAAATATTATCTTATCTTATCTTATCTTCACTTCAGTTTATTATCAAAGCTCATCGACATTGTGTCTATTTTAATAATAACATGTAGTGCAACTATGTTGTTTATTAAATTAACATCACCAGTACCTAACATTATCAACTCTAGCTGACGTGCTAAAACATCATCTACAAATCTAATTAAAATTAAAATTTCGATTATCGATACTTTAATTAGCTAATCAAATATCGATTTGACTCGCACCACCGTTAGACCACACATGCGTATGTATTATATTAATTTATCACTTATGACAGATAATCTCGTGAATAATTCCGATCGCCGTTACCATGTGCTTCTGCTAAGAATTATTTGGTCGTAATTCGATGGCAGTCGCTATCGCCGAAGACGAGAGAGAAAGAGATGGTGTAAATTATTGGAAGATATAATACAAGAATAACTTGAAAATGACCTTACCTGAGACCACCACCGCAAAATTTGCTTTGCTAGATATTTCAAAACTTGGAACTAGTGATGACTGTACTCAAATGTTGAATCAACAAGAAATTAAATATACAAAAATCAGAACTAAAGCTGAAATCAAAATAGCCTTAAAACTATACAACCAATAGAAACATAATATCGTAAATAAAAAATGGAATTCTCACAAAAAAGAAAACCAAAGGAGGGACATGGTCACGCAATAATATGAATAACATTACGCAAATTAGAGCCGATAGCTGGACACAGACCCTTTTGTGTAGACACCCAGACAGAGACTGTCTCAGTTCTTAGACATAAGCTATAGTGATTTAAAATAGCTTCGGAACATAAAGAGAACCGTAAAAATGGTGTATTTAAAGATAGAAGTTAGACTGCAGTAGGTAATACCAAAAACAGTTAAAGATGAGATTGAGGGTCAGATAACAATGAATACAAAATCAAGGTCTGTTAAAACAATCTTGGAGATTTGAGTAAATTTTAATAATGAAAAATATTTAATCCGTTATGATTTAGACTTAATCCGTCCTAAAGATACAGCAAACAGCATACAATTTCTGACAGTAATTTTCCACAGGTAGACCGCTTAAAATTGCTTTATATATATTTTTTGGGATTTCACACAATAATCCTCGGACAGATTTAAACCTACACTTTATGAACATTAGAAGGATTAAAGTAAATTCATGCCATTTTATGATAGGTTTAAAAAAAATAAGTGAAGAAATTTCACGCTCCCGCGAAATCGAACAGTGACTGAAAATTTGAAATTCGAATCTGGAGAAATCCAAGGATACGTTCGAATCTGAGTGCGCCGGCTTCAGGTAGGGTGGCCAGTATTACGGGACTATGCGAGTTAGTCTTTTTTGTCATGACGGATTTAATCTTAAAGGTTGTATGAAAATAAACTCCTACCTTACCCTTCGGAGACTACAGAAAAGTAGTAATTTATAATTTGTTCTTATTTGTGTCTATTTGCTAACAATTGAAACAACAACAGCTTTTAACAATTTAAATAGTAGTATTGTTTGTTTCTTCACTTATTTAACAGTCGTAAATAATATTTATGTCTCATGCGGTGTAACTAAAGTAAGTCACATTCCTTTATTCGACCTCGGGTTATCATGAAAATCCCAGACGTGATTTAAATCAAAGTTCATTAATTAAGTTCCAATTAAAATCAAAGTTGTTGAAGCAAATTCCGTTTTAACAAGGGCAGATCTCGACGTACCTTTCACTTTTGATCACAGAGTACTATTTTGACCTTTCCATATAGGATTTGGTGGTAGCCCTACAGGCAGTACACCCAAATAAATCCAGTGAGGTCAGCGAACCCTCACCGCGGCGACAGTTTTTGCCGCGTAAACTTTTAGACCTTCTTTTTTAAAAGACCTATAGGTACCTCAATTATTTTCGACTTTTTACACCCGCGTTATTCGAACTTCGTGTTTGATTCACCTTATTTTACCGTGTAGGTGTTTAATAGGTGTAATTTTGTTTCCGACAATGTTGTACGTCAAATAACGTGTGAGTAACAGATGTTTGTACTTAGATGTCGAAAAAGATCTAAGTTTTTATTTTGAATTCTGAACTTTAAAAAAAATACAGTTTTATTTTCTTGTTTTTATTATTTCTTCAACGATTTTTATTTCATCAAGGTGGGTTAGAGACAGCATAATGAAAGAATGACTTGAGTTAAATTGCACTATACACAAACAAAATTAGCTACTTTTTTCTCTAATTAGGTCTTTCGCTTTCCCTCTGTCATCATCCTTATCAATTTTGCAAGCTTTCTACAATTCCTATTAAAAATACTAATTAAGTTTAATCATGCGGAAAATAGTCGAAATCAGTTAATGTTATGTTCCATTCAGTTTACGTCGCATTCACTGGAGTAAGTAATTTATAACCTACTTTTATTCATTTGCACTGCACACACACATGCCACAGCTTTTGATGCAATATTTTAAGGAAATTTTACATACATGAACTCTTTTTCAATATTATATTATCTAGGAGGAGGTAAATTAGGAGTAAATGATGCAGACGTGACTTCTAGTATGAAAAAAAGGAGATATAAAAGACACAAAACAAAAACATTCTGATGAAGTTTATCTTATCCAAGACAATAAATAAAATTCAACAACATATACAGTATCGATAACAATCAAACGATCTACCAATTGCACTGACACTCCCAACGAACATCACATCAAAATCGTGGACTCATTAATCAAAACAAAAGATAATCAAATTAGATAAATTAATTCAGTTGAATTAAAATCTAACAATTCGCATAGGTGGAGAGTGCTTTAATTGAACAGGGTTTGGGCCTCGTGAGTAAGATAATCAGTTTAGCCGTTAATGATTTCAATTTAGAAGGGCCAAGATGCAAATTTATTTTGTAATGCGAAGTGGGACGGTATACCACAACAGTAACAGGGCTGTGACGGAGAAGGACGAAAAGGATTTGTTTTTTGGGAGAGGAATGTATATCTAAAGGCAAAATATTTTTTTGAAAATTTATAACAAATAGTTAAAGTAATAAGCAAGACGATAAAAATAGTAAAATAACCATGAACATCAACTATTCAATTGATGATGGGTAATTTTAAATTGTGAGTAGCGTTGCTAAAGATGAGAATTCACCTACGAAAGTAATCAACATAAGAAACAAAATAGCTCCTTTCGCTTTTATACCTGCAGTATATTATTTCCTGCCAACCCCTCCAGTTAATAAGGTGTGAGAGGTGTGGGCCCAACTAAAGTTCAAAGTGTTATGATTTGAACTCGCGACCTCAATCGTCAATCAACGCTTTTAGCTGTCAGGGTATAGCCGCTTCTAAATTTGCAAATTTATAAATAAAATTAATTCCATTGTATCCAAATATAAATGTTCTAGACTTGAGATTATGTGACCGAAAAAAAGAAGGTTGAAAATCACGAGCAGCCCTACCCAAGATGCTCTGATGCCTAATGAATTGACCAAACACTTGGCCCAAACTTAAGCGGTCATAACATAACTTTATTCCGATGCTTGTATTTTGGTCTTGTTTGTCCTGTTCCTAAGTAATACTGAAAAGTGTTAAAGTTTGTCTGTCTTGGACATTTTTACAACTATTCAACTAAAAAGCCTGTGAAACTTTCAAATCAATTATTTTATCATTCTTTTCATTAATATGAGTATAACATTAGTAATTTGCTATTACAAATCAATAAAATTAATTTACAAGGACATTCTTAAAGATTATTTAATTTAGGTTAAAGCGCACGCAAAAGCTTGCCAGTATTTTTGTACTCGCTTTGCAAATCCGTTTAAAGGTATGCTTATGATAATTTAAAAGAGTCATGAATTTTAGCCTTTAGTCACGGAGAGGCTAAATCAAATAAAGTCTGCTAATCTTTAGTATGAAAAGAGCATAATTTTTTCCGGATTTTGATGTAATTTTGCATATTTTATTATGACTGAGTTATCAAGAATGAGAGTTTGTTATTCAGATGTAAGCTTTGAGATTAAGCAGTAAGTACCATTAATCGATTTTATGCAATGAAGTAAGCTACGAGTATTCCGATGATTTCCAATGATGGTGAGACTGCGACTGATTTCTTCTTGAATCTAAAGTAGCTAGATTATGGTGAGATGATATTTTAAAACAATCAAAACACCAAATACTTTGCCCAATTAATTTCCACTAACATTAAAACCCAACACTGAATAGACGAACAAATCGGCGCTGTCACCGAAAAAATCTCCGAAAAATAACGACAATTCTCAACAAAAACATCAGTTACGCCAAATCCTGAGAATCCAGCCGAAAATAAGTTTACGTTTGCGCATCGCCGACTGTATAAAGAGGAGAGACAAAGGGGTGACGCGGGGACAGGCACGACAGAGGGGGCGGGCCGGGACCAGTTAAACAAAGACTCCGGAGCATGTCCACGAATAAAACTGTATATCAATCTCATGTCAGCAGACCTGCCCAAAACGACTGGCGAAAAAAAACGCGCGCCGCCCGCGCAAAAAATACGAAACGCTGGAAAAAAAAAATCGACAATGAACCCCTTTAAATTGTTGTGAGAACTGCCAATTAAAAATTGATAGATACAAAACCATTTTCGGTGGTCGCTTTATTTGGGAAAATTTTGGTTGTATTTAGACTTGGAAAATGTAACTTTGCTGCAGACTAAGTACGCTTAGGCTAAGTTATTTAATGGTTACCGAAAATAAATTATAGAATTTTACAATTTTTAAGTCCCTAGCGCAGTTACGATAGTTTTAGGTACAATATTGTCATGTATTGGTGCATTGTGCTCACGAATAATTACTTAATAAATTTTTGAGTTACCTAACATTTGTAATAAATCTTTCTTTTTGGCACTGATTGGTCTATAATAAGTAGTCATATAAAAAAGTAAAACTGTTTTGCCTAGAATTCAATTTAGTTTCTGCGAAGCTTCGTGCACAATTTCAACCTAAAAACAAAATCTATTCCACAAAACAAAACGCGCTCTCGTAAAACGATATCAACATTTATTCCACATCATTACGAATTACCTTCCAGCCTACGCCAAAACAAGTAAAGAATACTTTTGTATGTAAATCCTGTATCAAACATAACAACGGACAATTAGCAATAAAAACGTTTGGAAAACAAACCAAAAAGTTTTGTGAGGGACATTACAATAGTCGGCGGAGAACATGGCAGACATCCCGGTATTAATTTAGTTCATATAATTAGTATAGACGTGATGAAAATAGATCTGGACTAGATACGAGTATCGGGACTGGTAGCTGTTATTGTTGGAACTTTAGAGAAGTTAGGAGAAGTTTTGGAGGACTTTTTGTGAAAGATTTAGTTAAAGTGGGACTTTGCAGTGTTGGCTATGAAGGTACGTAAAAAACTCTGTTATCATTGCTCCAGATATTAGAGGAAATAAAATAATGAATATGAAAATTAAAAACAATACTAGTAATTAACCGATTTGCAAGATTCTCATTGTTTTTTATGTTGTTCTTTCAATTCATTTATTATTTTATCCGAAGTATGTGAGTCTTCCTATTTACTAGGATCACTTGTCGAATTCTCTCTTTAGAATCCGAATTTTCGATTCACTTTCGAACTATCCATATTTATTTCACAAAGTCTACAAAATCTCAACAGCAACAACGTTTGAAGTTCCAAAACGATTTACACGAACAATAAATGCAGTATGAAGTGTAACCCATAAATAGTTATGACGGTCATCGAGTGTTGCCTATGAGCATCACGACATCAGCTGCTTATCCGGTTACGAGTCGCGAAACGATAAGCAGTATCTGAAGTTCTGTACTATAATATTGACTGGTTATGTTCTATCGCCCACGAGAATACTAACCTTGTTGCCGAATGGGGGTTTTGACGAAAATTCTTGTGCTCTGAGGATTTTATTGATTTCGTCTGGCTGGGAGTATAGCTGCGGCGTTTGAAAGATTAAATTCACGGGTATATCAGAATTGAGGTTTTTTTAACTTTATTACTTTTAATATTTCTTTCTTAAAAACTTTAGGGAAACCATAGGTAACTTTAATGTTTCTCTTTTCTTCTTTTATCTTTCTCATGTTGATATATTTTGTTTTAATCTGAGAGTTTCAATTGTTTTTGGCTTCATGGAAATATAAGAAGTAAACCTTTGTCTCGTTAAATAACTATATACGCTGTCTACTTGCATTGAAATAATATTTCATTATTTTTCATACCTCTGCGCAAAAAGGCGCAATGAACAGATAAGAACCAGAAATACTTTTGAATAATTAAAATTTTGCATTTGCATATAAATTGCTTGAGCTTCATAAGTTGAGTCTAGTCACGAAATTAGGAATCCATTTTGACGATCGACAAAAAGCATCAGTGTATAATTACAGGTGAAATAAAAACATGTTGTTATAATGTTATTAAGAGAAAGATTAATTTGATGGAAGTGAATTTTGTTGTGGAATTAAGTTGGTTTTAATTATGCAGTAGAGCTTGAACATGCAATTTGTTGTAATAAGTTGTTTGGTTAAATAAATTGTAATATTAATCTGATTAAACCTGTTGTTAAGAATGCAAAGGATACTGTTATAATAATAGCATCGAAAGCAATCGATCTAAGTAGGTAGGTATATTAATTGCCACATGACCAAAGGCAAAGAATTTCTCAACTTTGAATGCACAACTTCCCACAGCATATTTCCTAATACTGTATCTAACACGTAACATAAATAGTTTCCCAGTATAAAAGACAATACGAGTTGGAAAGTAAAATGATACTGATGCATAAATATTTACGAGGTCTATAAACAGAGGTGCGTTCAATTTCGCTGGGTTGCCCACAACCTGGGAAAATTGAGATGGTTGCGGTAGAAATTGAAGTACCATGTGTGATCTTTGGTTTATTTTATTTTAGAATATTATAGTCTACCAGCCCCACTAATGAACGCAATCTTAAACTTCAGACATTCCATTTAAAAACATAACGTTTCTCTGTCTGTCTTTCCGTCGGTTCACTAACACGAGAATCCCTCTTCCGATTTACTTCCTTTTTTAACTTGTCCTATAAAACTGACTATCCGTCCTACGGTGTGTTACTGTCTGTCCTATTATATAGAAGTTAGTTTTGAGTATGTAAAGGTCCAGACGAATAAAACCGTGGGTACAACTAGTCTTTATTTTATTTTAAGTCTTAGAAATTCAAAACGGATTACTCTGATCTAGTCAGTAAAATTTGTTTTAGTTCAGATATTTTTTAAAGTAGTGTTTTATTCTCTTTACTAATCCTCACGTTTCTTTCACTAGGTCAACCACTACGGTACAGCATCGTCTCCGGGGACCCTGACCATCGATTCACTGTCGAGCCTCTCACTGGAGCCATCAGAACTGCTACACAGCTAGACAGGGAGATCAGTGCTTCTTATTTGCTGAATGTTAGAGCTGCCACTGGAAACCCTTCGAGTTTTGATCAGACACAGGTAAGAACAAAATTTTGATACCATAATAAAGGCAATAGTATTGTAACAGTATGGTTACTGTTACTTAATGCTGCTGACTACTTCTAATATTGCTATAGTTTAAAATAATATATTATTATTTCAATCAGCTAGGATTGCACAGTCAACAACTAGATAATCATCCACTAAGACGCTTTCTTTCAAAAAGTACTATTAAGTATAATTCCTTTAAGAATGATTGGTCCTTGGAAGCTCTGGACAGAGAGAGGTGGAAAGAGGGTAGGGAGGCCTTTGCCCAGCAGTGGGACAATAAAGGCCAAGAAAAAATAATGCATTATTGAGTGCTAATTTCAATCTTATTTTACCACCAGGTCCAAATAACCCTTGAAGATATAAACGACAACGCTCCAGAATTCGGTACGTCATCAGTCAGGGTATCAGTGGCAGAGTCAGCAGCCATCGGTTCTGTGATCTACGCAGCAAGAGCTACTGATGAAGACGATGCCAAGAATGGTCAGATCAGCTACAATCTGGTCTCTGCTACAGGACCTTCGAATACCTTCGCTGTGAACCCTCAACATGGATTGGTTACTCTTTTGAGGTTAGTAAAAGATGCATTTTGCAAATCAATATTTTAGCAAATAAGATTTTGTTACTACAGATTTAGGTAAAAATGAATTGGATCAAAGACGGCTCGGTTGGTGCAGTTAATCAATTCGGCCTATCGCAGTCTACTGCTGGATATAGGCCTCTCCTATTTGCGCTACACTACCCGGTGACTGTTAAGCTGCGGGTCGCGAATTGAAATACCGCAAGAAATAAATATTTTTGTGACCTACAGACAATGTTTCCGGCTCTTCAGCTAGACAAGACAACAGAACATTTTTATTAACATGCACTCTTGATACAAGATTAAATTTTAAGTGGGCAAACATAAAAAAAGAACTAGTACCTACATAATTTCTTCCAATAAAAACCCACTTCTTCTTTTTCAATAGGTCCCTAGATTACGAGAACCTCGTCCGCCATACCCTCATCATCTCGGCAAGGGACAATGGAATCCCATCCCTCAGTGCCAACCTGACCTTAGTGGTAGATGTCCAGGATGTGAATGACAATCCTCCCGTGTTTGAGCACGAGTCATACAGCGCTAATGTTTTGGAGTCAGAAGCTATTAATACTAAGGTAAGATTTGGTAGAAAACTTCTTATAGATAAAGAAAATCATGCCACTACTACAGAAAAACTTGAACATGATCGCCTTGGTGGAAGAAAAATACTTGTATAACATTAAAATTGGTCCGTAACCATACCTAAATAAAGAGCACAATCGCGTTTACAAAAATAATACTTTCGAAACCTTTAAAGTTAAAATACTTGCATAGAACATTGATCCGCAACCTAATATAAATAAAGAGCATAATCGCGTTTACAAAACCTTTAAAGTGAAAATTCTTGCATAGAACATTGATCCATAATCTAATATAAATAAAGAGCACAATCGCGTTTACAAAAATTAGGTGTCGTCATGGTGTCGCGAAATCAATGGTTTAGTCCCATCTCAAAAATGTCCAACGCGCCTAAAGAAGTTTTCACTTCAAAAACTAGAGAAGTAAGGAATAAGATCAGAAGTTTAATAAACAGAAATATAGCTTATTGATTGCATTTGTGATAAACAAATCAACAAATCAATCAGTGTGTTTTTAATAATTTAAGGGGAAAGCGTCAGGGTAGCCCGCGAAATTCAAATTTTCTTACGTTTTTTGCATTTTGCAGGTGAGTGTTAGGTTTTATGTTGATTAAAATATGATTCGCGGTCGTAACAAAAATGGCTTTACTCAATAATAATCATTACAATCAGCAATACAACTCCATAAGTTAGTAAAGGTGTCAAATGTCATGATTTCATGAAATCATAACATTTGACACCTTTATCTTCTTCTTAATCACTATTGCTGATTGTAATGATTATAATTAAGTAAAGCCATATTTGTTACGACCGCAAATCATATTTTAATCAACATAAAACCTGACACTGACCTGCAAAATGCAAAAAACGTAAGGAAATTTGAATTTCGCGGGCTACCCTGACGCTTCCCCCTTAAATGAAAGTATCGAAAACATATCATGTTGAAGTTTAAAAGAAGGTCCGTTTAGGTATTATAATAATCATTATATCAAAAGATTATGTGCATGAATGAACAAAATCCTAAACCATGAGGAAAATACACCAAATTAAGTTATTTTAAATAACTATAGATTCAATCCAAAAGAAGGAAAAATTGTATTTCATCACTTTGTACTTGACATAAAGTCATTACTAATTTAAAACTTTAAATAGTAATGTAATTGGTAGAATAATAGTAATCAGAATGTAAGAGTGTCGGATCAATAAAAATACAATACAATACGTACTTAAATACGGATTAATTCTAAGTAGAATTTATTAGGTATCGTTTAACTGAACGATAATAATCAAAAGGGTTCACGAGACCACAACTAAAAATAAACTATATCATTTTTTAAAGTGAATTTAAAGTTCGGCTTACTTAATTGTATACGACAGTGACATTTATTTGGAGTTTTTCTTTAAATTGTTAACTTCTTTGTGGCAAAGTAATAACAGCCGCTCGGGTCGATCGAAGGTTAAGCTACGCTTGCCGCGGTCGGTTCGTAGATGGGTGACCGTCCATTACATAATTATCGAGACCCTTCCGTGCCTCGGAAAGAATGTTAAGCCGTTGGTCCCGGCTGTCATTCCTTAATCTTTGACAGTCGTTACGGGTAGTCAGAAAGCCAAAAGTCAGACCAGTCTAACTAGTCAGTCTAGTCTTACTTCCAGTCAACCAGTCTTACCAAGGGATACCTATCATATTACCTAGTTACTGGGTTGTGGAGGTCAGATAGGCAGTCGCTCCATGTAAAATACTGGTATTCAACTGGTTGGGAAAAGGCTATGCGGTTTTTAGGGTTCCGTAGTAAACAAGGAACCCTTATAGTTTCGTCATGTCCGTCTGTCTGTCTGTCCGCGGTCTAGCTCCGAGACCCTTAGTACTAGAAAGTTGTAATTTGGCATGGGTGTATATATTAATTACGTCGACAAAGTGGTAAAATAAAATTAAGAAAAAATAATTTTTTAACGTAACTCCCCTTCACGTGAAGTGGGTGACATTTTTTTTTTCTGTCCCATTGTGTGGGGTATCATTGGAAAGGTTCTTCAAAAACATTATGAGTATGTAAAAACATTTTTGGATTCAGGAATCCGTATGCGAAATATTAAGCTTTAAAGTGCTAATGTTTGTTAGAGTCAAGTGTCTCCCCCCCTGCTGGCTAAAATGTTGATTTTGGATGTGTGAAAAAAATCACAGCAGTAGTTTATATAACGAAATTAAAAGGAAAACTATTACAGCTAAGTAGGCTCTACAGGTTAACTAGTAATAATCGACCAACTTAACTTTGCAGTTGCAAAAACATGTTTTCCTATACATTCCATGGGAGAACATCTTTTACAACTACAAAGTTAAGTTTGTTTTTGGGATAAATTCATCCCAACTACGGAACCCTTCATTGTGCGTGGTCCGACACGCACTTGGCCGGTTTTTAACTTTAACTTCTTTCTAACTTCGTTTTGTTTGTTGATAAAAAAAATATAAAAAAAATGAATCATCCATTCAAAATTAGATATAATATAAAAAATGTTTACAATAATGTTTATTCTATACTCAGATTTAGTTTAAGAGTCTAATTCATGCTTGAGCATCATTCTATGTACGGGTCTTACACCCGGTTTCTGAAAACACAAAAAAAAATCTGCTCTAATAGGCTGTCCGGAGTCCGAAATAACAAGCGCCAATCAAACCAGACGCTATATGAGATTTGACTACAGATTAAATTCAATAGGCTTCCACAGACCGTTTTTATTGAAAAATCAGGGAAGTTATCGCTAGTGTTTTAATAATAATATCATTGAGTGTATGAAATGTACGAATTCAGGTCTCATGCTGGGTTTTGCTTACTCGCTTATCTAATTAATTTGTAAGGTTGTTTGGAAGTTGTGCAGGGAGATAACTTTAATGGGTTCTGTAATTAATTTGACGTTTTATCTGCAATGAGTAATACGTTGTAAGCAATGCTAATCCTGGTTTCGGTACCAAAGTTTATTTTTAATACGAATTTTTTTCAATTGTATTATTTTGTTAGCGCATTTCTGTTACTCTTTTATGTGTTATGTCTTTATTTAAACCTTATAATTATAAATAAATCTGGTGCAATAAATACTTGAGCATCATATTTGCATGTTACTCTTGCCCTTAATAATCATAAACTTTCCTTTCAACAGATCCTAGAAATTCAAGCAATAGACAAGGACACTGGCAATAACGCACGTATAATATACAAAATAGCTGCAGACGCGAACGCAACAGAAGAGTACTTTAAAGTACAACCAAGTACAGGTTGGGTCTACCTCGCAAAACAACTTGACAGAGAAACAACAGCAAAACACAAAATGATCGTAATAGCTGTCGACAACGGTATACCACCGCTGTCTGCAACCGCTAACTTAGTCGTCAATGTAATAGACGCAAATGATAATGATCCAGTGTTCAGTAAAGCGGCGTACGAGTTCCATGTTGAAGAGAATCAGAAAGCTGGTGCGTTTGTAGGGAAAATTGCTGCGACTGATGCCGATTTGGGGGATAATGCTGTAGTGAGATACAGCCTGTTTCCTTCAAATACAAGTTTTATTGTTAATCCTGTTACTGGTGAGTTTATTTTATACTTTTGTAATTTAAATTTTTGTTTTATTTTTTATATTGAACGGAGTAAAGCAGGCATAAACGCATTAATATCCAAGTACAAAGTCATTAAAAAACGTAAAGGTTTAAAAATGTGACTCCCGTATAAGACAAACAAACTTGAATTTAAAGTATCAAAGTCCCAGAAAATCTAAGTAGCTCATTTCTTAAAAACCTTCACATTTATATTTCCTAAAAACTCTTTGCACTTTGAACCAAACAGATTTATTCAACCACGTTTTTGCATATAATATCCCAGCTATAATTCAAACAGAGAATAAAAATCAAAAACACATTTTTGATTAATAACTAACATTACTTCGTCTACCATTCAATGCTCATCGGGTCTGACGTCTAGCTGTTATTTATCATTTTAATCCTCCAAAAGCTACCGTCGAATGTTGACCCGGCAACAATGACTACTGACAGAGCCAAGGTCGAATCATTTCTCAAGTGTAGACTACGCTTATTTGTCATGAGATGAGCTGGCTTATAAGGCTCGAATGCACCTGTTGAAAAGAATAGTGGCCAAGAATTTTCTTCCTAGTTTGACAAAATTATCGATATAGAGAAAGTATTGGTGTTGTTGGAACTTTGACTTGTTGGTCACGTGTCGTGTTTGAACTAGTAACTTACTCGTATTATCTACATATATGGCTACTCTAAGATGAGTGCATGAAGTTCAGCCAAGAACATGACATTTCAAAATAAGAACTAAATAAATAACTATATTACGAGAGCAAACACTGGCGCTACATGGATCATTACATCGCGTACAGAACTAACTAAGAACAATGATATTTTACCGTAATACCAAATACTTGTTCGTATTTGATCAGGCGAGCAACTCCCAGTCGGCCACTTGGCCTTTGTTTAGCTTGCCGGCACTTTTGAAAGCTAAAACCCAAAGTATGTAAGTCCCTTAAAACTCATTGATAGAGTAAACATGTAGGATAAATACAGCCATTTTAATACCTGCACAATTTGAACTTATGGGGAGCAGATCCGATGGCTTTATTTGTTTTCGACCTTCCCATGGACCGCTTTCTATGCTTCTATGTAATTATGGAATTATTTCGAGTGTCTGCCTGATGGGTTTGTGGAATAATATTTATAATGAAGGAGTTTGGAATGAGAGATGTTGAATAATATTGTAACTGATAGTTGATATTCTACTCACGTTGTCAGGGTCAAACCTAGAAATGTGGATTATCTCAGGTTTAATGAGCCAACAGTCGTTTACTACGGAGGCACGATCGTGATCTTTGCTCTGGACACTTTTGCATGAAACTTCGAGTAGCGCAGACGCACTATGGTTACCACTTAGAACTCCACCCACCCAAAAAGGAAAAACAAGTACGAAGAATAGCAAAAACTATTCCATATTTAGCCTTGTTTACACCGACTAAATTTAATAAGATATGCAAATAAGAACCCTCAGCCGATCTTATCTAAAACGATGTTTATCGTCGAAATCGTGTGAGTATTAAGCATGGCATAAAAAGGGTGTTTGGCAGTTCGTTATTCTCAATAACTGACTGATGAATGGTGGAGCTTTTCGTCTCAATTCGGCTTATCGGCGATCACACCCGAACACTCCCGAGCTAGTTAGCAAGAAGCGGGTGAGGGCTAAATTCGTATATCATTTGCGACGGCTGTATGTGGCCCTATTGGAAGATTGCGGTTTTCAACAGGTGCACCCACAATGTTTCCAGTGGCAAAAACTCTGCCTTTTATGAGCATTGATAGCCGTCGTTTCATTTGTGATCTTTGGGCATTGGCATTGATAGAACTGGTTGGAAGGTTTGGACAGTAATTAACCTGAACTGATTGTGTAAACATTTTAGAGATTTAAAACACATAGTTCAACGAACATACCATAAAAGTACTTAAGACCAGTCAAGTAGAGTATCTTATGTTAAAGCCAGTTCAAGCCATCAATATTAAGACAAAGTATAATTTTATTGTTCCGAGTAAAGGTGCCTATAGATTTGCATGAGCAGTATTGTTGCCATTTCATACGTCACACATGAAAGCTGGTCACCATTAGTAATGCTTTGCTCAATGTATCCGCTGACTCATAAAGTAATACTAATAATTCTTATGTGACATCCGACAGAAGTTCACGAAGACTGAAGGCCTATAAGGATACAAAAACGCTTAAATTTATTTAATTGTGGATGGACTTGGATTGATTGGATCAGTGTTTTTGGATCTTTTGATTTAAAAAGTCAAAAATACAAAAGCTTATTAAGGTTATTTTTGGTACTTATTTTGCTGTAATGGGCTTCAATTATGGGTAATGCAGAGTACAAGTGGAACTGGGAACTAAATAACTGGAAATGTCTTGCCATAATAATCTACTTAGTAAATTATTGGTAATGAATGTTTTTCGAATACAACATTAGCCACATGCTAGTCAAACCGGTGTTAGAGGAAGACTTTTTGGAATTTCCCTTGAATCTTTGATAATCAATCAGCGTGTTGACGGCAAATTTTTATTTAAAAGGTCACGCCACCCGCCGGCCACGATCCCACAACGGGAGGCAACACAATGAATTTATGCGCGTCAATTGCAAGTTATAAACGTCGTCGCTCGCGCTTGCGCCATGACCCGCCATTAACTATTATTAAAATATTGCTATGTAGGAGCCTTGCTATTCTCTCCCATGTTTTATTACAAGCCTCACCAGTACTAGATACTGTCGTCGGCTATTTAAAGCTCATATGTTACAAATGTACGTGTAGGACGCACAGAGCTCTACGACTCGTTTTGTTGACGTACATCTTTTATTTTCATATGTTCTCAAATGAATTATAGGTGTAAAATGTTGCTGGAATCTTACTGTGAACAGAGTGCTATAAATTGCAGCAATAACAAACAGGGTTAGAACAAAAAAGGTAATTGTGATCGAAAATGACGCGATTGTAAATGATTTGGCCTTTTATCTTAACAAAATAACACGGAATGTTTGGGAAATGCTAAGTTGGACAGTAAAATTGTCTCTTTATGGTGTAACAAATCTACAGGGTTACGGGTTATATGTCGGCAATCCGTTACGAGGATGTAGGAGAGGTCACTTGCAACCAAATTACCCCTGATGACCCCTATGCCAATGTCAACAATTTTTTGAGTAATTTTATATTTTAAACATACATACATACATAAACTCACGCCTTCTTCCCATGGGGGTAGGCAGAAACTACAGAACGCCACCTGCTACGATCCTTACATACTTCTTTTGCCTCGTTTACGTTCATACATCTGGTCATACACGCACGCCGGTTGCGAGTACTACGCACCTGGCCTTTCTGAAGAACATCACCATTAAGGTCAGTGTATGTCCTCCTAGGACGTCCCCGCCCGGCCTTTTCCTTATTTTAAATTGTATGAAATAAATGATATGGATCTATGAGTTGCCGACATATTACCAATCACCCTGTATAAAGATGTAAGTTTAAGTGTGGAAAAGGTATTCTTTTGGAATCGTCCGTAATTTACTGCTACGTCAAAAAACAACATACACAACACTACCAAAACTTATAAGCATCATCAGTATTTTCACAAAACTAACACTAATCCTGCAGTTTTTTATTTTATAGCACAGTTGAAGTATACTGTCCAATAAAAACGTCTAACGTCGTACATTAACACTTTTTTTTTCACCGATTTAAAGCTACCAGTATTTATGACTTTGCCATCATGATCTCTGCCCTCCCGGACTGAGGAGGACTTGAAGATACCTTACACCGCAACAATAATCTTCCGACAAAAACAGAAATCAGCAATCGTGAAGAAAATATTATCGTTTACCACAAACACCGGAGTCAAGAGTGTCCAATATTTGCGGTTGAAATAACGATGGACACTTTTTTCTACAGGTCGCTTCCCATCGCTCATTACAGCGGTTTCTGGCACATCTTATTATCCTCCTATAAATCCAACTTTTTTATGAATGGAAACTTTAATAGTGTCTTCTTTAGGTTTATTATTATTTGCATCTGATTCACACCACGATGTTCATTTCGCTACCCTGTTTCTGTCATCACAATTTTTAGGCTCTCAATATGGAGTTTCGGTTAATCATAGTATTCTGTCCTGAAGCGATCTCTTTTATGTGCGCCTAATTTTAGGTTGCAAATTTAAAAAGTAATCGATTTGAAATTGACAAAGTTCTTTGGCCATGTGTTATAAGGGGAATTTGGTAAAGACGTGTGCAGGGTTCATTATATGTTAAGAAATTGAAAGTACATTTTATATATAAAATTGAATTGCCTTTTCTCCTGATAAGTTTTCGATAAATAATCCTGTTTCAAGGATATATACCGTTTGACGTTTAATTTAATGACTTCGTCTCAATTTATTTCACGAGTCTATTTATTACTTGCTATCGGATTGAGTAATTTATTATAGCTTTTATATTTTGTGCGTACAGTTCCAGCTGGTTTTTGTTTAAATTCATTACGTGCTTATACAATTCGTGATTTTTATGTTTATTTGTTTTGTTACAGGAATAATCACTACCAAAGAAATTCTAGATAGAGAATTTAAGGCTTTTTTTTCTTTATTTGCTGAAGCTAAGGACCAAGGAACGCTGTCTAGATCAAGTAGAGTTCCTATTTCTATTAAAATTACCGATGTGAATGACAACCCACCGGAGATCATTGACCCTAGAGAAGATGTTGTCAGCGTTAGGGAAGAACAGCAGCCCGGAGCAGAAGTAGCAAGAGTAAAGGCTATAGATAGAGATAATGGAGTGAATTCTACTATCAAATATTCCATCTTGAGCGAAAGAGACATGGATGGAGTCGGTGTTTTTGTTATTGATGCTAATACTGGAGTGATCAAAACTAGTACAGGTAATTTCAAGGTTATCTTTTATTTTCATTTAAAATAGGTATATCCAAGTTAAGAGTATATCTTATTAATACAATGTCGCCCATCAGCATGTGAGAATAAAGAACTGGAGAGAATTAGATCTCTTTCAAGATTCAACAACTCGGGTGTACCACAAGGGAGCGTTTTGGGACCCCCTTTGTTCTTATTATATATTAACGATCTTCCTGAACACATACCTAATCCATGCACATTATTTGCGGATGACATTTCGATTATTTTGACATCACCAATTAATACTGACATAAATAATTACAGAATTGACATTAATAATACAATTGAATCAACAATTTCTTGGTTAAGATTGAATAATTTGCATGTAAATATAAGTAAAACAAAAATTGTTCAATTTAGGACATATGGTCGTAAGCGAGACAAACTTAACATTAATTATAATGGACAACCTCTATTAGAGGCAGAGGAAACTACTTTTCTGGGAGTTGCATTGGACGGCTACTTCTCCTGGAGACCACACGTAGAAAAAGTATGCAACAAATTAAACAAATTCGTTTATGTTCTCTACACACTGCGAAAGACCCTGTCGCAGGATACGATGTTGACTGCGTATCACGGCTGCGTTGCATCGACTCCACAATACGGCCTTATACTATGGGGTAACTCAACAGACGTAGATAAAGCCCTTAGGATACAAAAAAAATGCATTCGAGCTATTTGTGGTATTCCACCATGGGAATCTTGTAAACCCTTGTTTCTTAAATTAAAACTCCTGACATTAAAATAAATAAAATAAAATTCATTTAATTCAGGCAAAACCCATATGTACATCATCAATACATCAATACATCAAACAAAATTTAACTAAACTGCAACACACAATAGAATAAAAATAATGTCAATGCAATCAAAATAGGTACACATTACAAAGTTACACAGAATTCAAATAAAAATAAAATGTCAAACTCAACCAAAACAAACGAATGAGCAATACGAATTACAGGGTCACAGAATCGAAATTAAAATGAAATATCAAATTACACAGAATTAATCACAGAATTAATGCTAAATTAAAAATTAATGATTTCATCAAACATTAACAACAATATAGGTCAGTGTCAATCAGATCAAGTGCCCCGGCTATACATGTCTGTCACAGCATTGTCGTATGTAGGGGCAGTCAAATCGCTCAGCGATCATTTTCAGGACAGTATTAGAGCTGGCCCGCACCCTGCGCACTAAGGACGCGCACCGCTTGCGCATGGTGGCGTGAAAACAGTCGGTGCGCGCTTCCGCAAACATGCCCGAGGCGCTGCAGAAGCGGGGGAGCCTCAACACTGCCCTGAATGCGTTGTTATACTGGACGCGGAGGGCGCTATAACACGCTTGTGTGTAGCGAGCCCACAGGCTGCACGTGTACAGTGAGGTGCAATATGCCTTGAAAAGAGTGACCTTAACTTGATCGGAGCAGCGTGCAAACCTACGAGCTAGCATATTCGCTCTTTTCGATAAGGCCCTCCGCTCCCGTTCGATGTCAGCATGGTCCTTAAAGTCAGCCGTGACTATATGCCCTAAGTATTTAAAATGGTCCACTCTGTCTAGGGAAACACCATTGAGAAAAACTGGTGGTACATTTTCCAGTGATTTAGCACCGCAGGCTCCAAAGACCATACATTGGCTCTTGTTAACATCATATTTGAGCCCATGCGCGCGCGCGTACTCCTCTCAGATCTGCACCAACTCCCTTACATTACCCACTATGTATATTTTAGAATGTGCAAAATTTGTCCGATGGCACATTGACCTGTTTGAAAAGGCTCAAGACCGTCGCCCTCGAAAAGTAAGAGATCCAGATAGAATAGTTCTGCCTAGGGCTCCAAGGACTTCTCTGTATAAAAAGAACTGTTATCATATGTTATAAAGTTAAAATCATGGCTATTGGAAAAACGTTTTATTCTATAAATTTATTTATTAATAATGTTAATAATCTATGTTAAATTAATGTAATGATAATATTAATAAGGAATATATATTTAAAATACTGAGAGGGAAGGTGCATAATGCAGTTGTTTTAGGCCAGGTGAGTCTGTGTGTTCCGGATAGGTACGTGTGGCGACGACGGCAGCCACGACTGCTGGTGGAACCGCGTGCTAGGACCAACCTTCTGAAGGAGGCGCCGATGACGCGTGCACTCCGCACGCTCAACCTCATAGCGAGTGAGACAGACCTATTCTGTTGTTCAAAGTCAAAGTCAAATAATTTATTTCAATTAGGCACAAAAAGGCACTTTTGAACGTCAAAACGTCGTTCTCTGAGTGAATTCACAAGGAATGCTTTGTTTGTAATTAGTTATAGGTATTAGTTATAAGGAACCTTTATGTTAACGTATTAATTAAGGCACATTTACCGCATTAGTTAGCTGTAAGGGTAGATGTATGATGATAACTAAATAAATAAAAAATAAATGTATTGTAAAATTAATTAATAGAAACATTTAAAGCATGCCATTGGATATAAATATAATACTCTAGCATTAAATACATTGTAATGTTTTGCATGTCAAATGTCTGACTTTGTATTGGGAAGTTATTACTGACTATAAGACCAACACTGTACCAATACTTATTGCAAATAAAATGATTTGATTTGATTACGCCCGCCCGTATTTTTCCGAATATTCATGAAAAATTATCGAAATATAACTTTAAAATAAAAAGAAAGAAAAATAGGTTTATTGGTCACAAAAACACGTGCATACATAAAAGACAAGAGGGGGACAAAAGGGGGTCTATGTTTAATATTTTTCATGGTATTCGTTTTCTTATTTTTGAGTAGCTTTTGCCATATCTCCGATGTTATTGGTTCGATTTGGATTCTGTTTATTATTTCTAAAAGATTAACTAACTTTTCATGAACATTCAGAAAAATGCGGGCGGGCACATGCCGATGGACGACGTTGTATATTACCTATTATAGAACTATCAACGATCGTAATAATAAAAATGGTAATATTTTCAGTCCTGGACCATGAAGAGAGATCTATTTACCGATTGACTGTGGCAGCGACTGACGGAGGCACACCACCAAAGCAGACCGTGAGGCAGCTCAAAGTTGAAGTTTTGGATTTGAATGACAATAGGCCAACTTTCACCAGCTCTAGTTTATCTTTCAAAGTAAGCAATCAGAAAACAATGAATACAAATGTATACAGTGTAAAATATTTGTGAGGTAATTTGGTGATTTTTAAGTAGTTGTGTGAATATTTTATAATAGTAACAATTAATCTTTACAGGTGAAGGAAGACGCCAAAATTGGTCACGTTGTTGGAACTGTAGCATGTTGCGACAGTGACATCACCGAAAACTTACTCAACGATGACCATGAGAAACAGATCTCATACCTACTCATGCCTCTCACAACTGATCACTCTCCTGGTACCTTTGAAATTGACCGTCGAACTGGTTCGTTGGTCGTAGCTAGACAGTTGGACAGAGAAATTCAAGATGAATACCGACTAGAAGTGAGAGCTTTAGATACATCAGCAACGAATAACCCGCAAAGCAGTGCTGTTACAGTTAGAATAGAAATCGTAGACGTTAATGACAATTCCCCACAATGGCCTCAAGATCCAATAAACATCAAAATATCAGAACTTACCGCAATCGGTATGATGGTTTACAACTTTACTGCCAAAGATGCTGATGCAGGTCCAAATGGAGAATTGAATTTTCGGGTTGTATCTTCATTACCTGTTTCTAAAAATGTGTTCAACTTGGATCCACTCACTGGTTCTCTAACACTTATTTCGGTTCTGGATTATGAAAAGTTGAAGGAATATTGGCTAATCATTGAAGCGACAGACCTGGCAACAAATCTTACTGAAAGAATGGCAACATCAGCTACAGTGCACATTTCTGTTACTGACGCCAATGACAACACTCCTACTTTTGTATCTGCCAATAAAGCTACAGTTTCGCTCAACACGCTATCAGGTACTTTCTACCAAGCGTTGGCAATAGATGCTGATTCCGGAGAAAATGGTAAAATATCTTATTACATATCAGGTGGAAATGAACAAGGTTACTTCTCCATGGAATATGACGTTGGTAAACTGACGTTATCAAACAAATACACCCAAGATATATCCAGGGTTAGGCCGGGACAGTACAAGTTGAACCTCACTGCTTCAGACCATGGTATTCCATTCCCAAGACAGAGCCACATGACTCTACAGTTGACGTTGCAAGAGTCAACGAATATACCACCAAGATTTACAGATTCTTTCTACAGAGCGAACATCACCGAAGATATACGCCCGGGTAGTTTTGTAACAAGACTGTCTGCTAAATCTTCTAGAGGAACCGCAAGTATGTAATTTACTACTGTAACATTTGATTTGTTTAGATACCAATTATGTATAATACTGAATCTTTGAGCATGTAATCTTTTGCTAAATATGACACTATATTCTATTTATCTTTCAGGTAATCTAACTTACATGATCCCATCAGGAGTGGTAGATGACAAATTTGCAATAGATGAAAGGCTTGGCACCATCACAGTCAAAACCAGAATTGATAGAGAAGAGAGGGACCAATTCATCTTTCCGGTCTACGTTACAGACTCAAGTACTTTCCAATCTACAACCAACTTTGACGTTGCTACGGTTACTATAAGCGTTATGGACGTGAATGACAACCCACCTAGTTTCAAAACAGGGTCTTGCTATCCTTTGGTTGTCCCTGAAAACAACGAACCAGAAGTTATACACACTGTTGCAGCTACTGACAAAGATATTGGAGCAAATGGAGTCATAACTTACAGCATTACATCAGGCAATAATGGGAACAAGTTCTTAATAGATTCCACAACTGGTAGACTGACAGCTAGGACTCTAGATCGTGAAACACAATCGAAGTATCACTTGACGATTACTGCCTTTGATCACGGTTCTCCTGTGGCGTTGCAAGGTTCCTGTAATATCACAGTCATAGTAGAAGATCAGAATGATAATGATCCAGTTTTTGATACTGGTCATTATTCTGCAGCGATACCAGAAGATGCTATGATTGATACATCAGTGATCAAAGTTAGGGCTACTGATGCAGATTTAGGTTTCAACAAAAGGATTGTATACTCTTTGGCTAATGAAAGCCAAGGACTGTTCAGGATTGATAACAAGACTGGCATCATTTTTACTACTGGGTAAGTTTGTGGTCGAGTACAATTTTTATCACAAAGTTATTTATCTTCTTCTCTTTTTATTAACTAACTAACTGATACTTTCCTATTACAGAACCTTTGATAGAGAGAAGACAAGCGTCTATCACTTTGAAGCTATGGCAACGGATGAGGGGCGATACATCACTCGGTCTCAAAGAGTCTCAGTAGAAGTCACAATCAATGACGTCAACGATAACAAGCCCATCTTTACGAAGTACCCTTTCAAAGAACAAGTAGCCACATTGACTCCACCAGGTCAAAGTTTACTTCGAGTCGCAGCAATGGACAATGACATAGGAATAAACGCCGAAATACTTTATGAACTTCTAGATTCTTCGAATCACAAGTTTCGCATCAACCCTACAACCGGTGTACTTACAGCTACACAAAGCTTAGCAAGCGAAAACGGCAAATTGATCCACCTGAAAGTGATTGCCAAAGATAAAGGCAACCCACCCCAGAGCTCTATTGGACTTATAGAAATACGTGTCGGCGATTTCTCAGATCAAACACCTACATTAAATTTCCAAAATGCTACATACAATGTAACTATTGAAGAAAACATGGCATATGGAAAGGACGTGCTCCAAGTAACCGCAGTTAGGAGCGACGGGCGGCGTCAGAGAATAATTTATGAAATCGGCAACGGCAACGATCAGTACGCCTTTGAAATAGACTCTAACTCAGGCGTTATAAGGGTGAATAACTCAGTGAATCTGGATTATGAGTCGTATCCAGGCCCACGGAGGCAGCTTGTTGTAGTTGCGCGCACAGAAGGCTCGCCCATCCTATACGGCTACTGCGACGTTATAATAAATCTGATCGATCAGAACGACCACGCTCCCAGGTTTACGCAACAACAGTACATCGCGAATGTCCTTGAAGGGAACACTAAGGGCGAATTTGTTGTGCAACTCGCGGCTAAGGATGGGGATCGCGGTGTGAATGCAAGGATACTATACCACATTGTCGACGGAAATCATGATAATGCATTCATTATAGAACCGGCATTCTCAGGGTCGGTGAAAACAAATATAGTACTTGATCGTGAGATAAGAGAAACGTACAAACTGACAGTAATAGCCACTGATGAAGGCAACCCGCAGATGACTGGCACAGCGACGCTGAGGATCAACGTTGTGGACGTGAACGACAATCAGCCAACATTCCCACCACCGAACGTCATCTCAGTATCGGAAGGTACGTTTTTACTCGTTTACTCCGTATTCGCATTCGGGTTTTAAATTGCCGTTGGTCGGCCTATCGACTTTTCAAAATAAATTGGTAGAACAAAAAGCGTACCACAGAGAGGGAGGCATTTTACATAATTTGTATTCTCGACTTGGTAACATTGCGACTTTTCGATTCCAATGCCGAGATTAAATAAAAGGGACCCCTTTAGGATCAATATTTATTGGATGGTATTACATTTTTTCCGAGTGCATGTTTTAGCGGTTCACCAACGGTCCGCGGCGTTCGTGTCACTTTTTATTCGTTTTTTATATCATTGTAAGTCGACAGAGGTTTTGTTTTAGGGAATTTTTATTTTGGCGGATCGTTAAAACGGCAGTCAAACGAGACCCGTCAGTATATTTGTTTTTGTTTTAGGAACGGAAGTTGGGACAGTACTCACATCGGTTACTGCGAATGATGTTGATACATATCCGGCATTGAAGTACTCGATAATACAAGGGGACAACAGTTTTTCTATAGACAGATATAGTGGAAAGATTGTGCTGAATCGACCCCTTGACTTTGAAACGAAGAAGACGTATGAAGTAAATATTACAGCATCAGATAGCGAACATGTTGCCAAGACGACGCTGACGATAAAAGTTACTGATGTAAACGACAATTCACCTATTTTTGATGATATTTCGTACAACAGAATTTTACCTGGTAAGTGGCATTTCACACAAAGCACACAAAATATATTACTTTATCATTAACAATATCATCTAAAAATCATAATCAAGTATCTGTTTAACAATTTTAAGTGATACTAAAAAAATACACGATTTGTAAACGATGACAAAAGGTACGCAAATTTAACTAATTAAATATTTTCTCAATTTCAGAAGGCACAGACACTCTAGAAATAGGCTCAGTCAGCGCCAAGGATCGCGATGATGGAGACAATGGCAAGATTACCTACTCAATCCTTCGGCCAACAAAAGGATACTACATAGATGCAGTTTCTGGGAGCATTTTTGTGAACTACAGTGCACTACCACCCAATCAGAGGGATACACAGTTAGCTGTTGTAGCTACAGATCATGGAAAACCTAACAGAAGTGCTGTTGCATCTGTTAGGATTAGTACAGGAGCATCTTCGGAGATCAAGCCTTTCATTGGGCAGGATACTTATAGGTAAATATATATGCAGGACATTAATAGTCATAATTGAAAACTAATTATAATTTTAAAAAACTTGATAACACTGCTAGATTACTATGTGATTCAAAATGATTTCTGATTTGTTTGTAAATCTATGTCCGTGTCAGGCCAGATAAAAACTGAAAAGTCTTGTATCGAACTATGATAATAATTTGCTCTCATTTTCAATTTCAGGATCACCGTAAACGAAGACACCGAAAAAGGATCAACTCTGCTCCAGATAGGCGGTATCAACGACGTTCTTAAGAAATATAACCTAGATATCCATATTACATCTGGTAACGAAGGCAACACCTTTGATGTCACTCTCGATGGAGCTCTGATTCTTCTCAACACACTTGACAGAGAAACACAAGATTCTTACGTCCTTGGATTAGCTGCTGTTGAACAAGGAAAAATGCTAACTCATAACCAGAATAAAACTTCCATCACAGTATTCGTGACTGTAGCAGATGCTAATGATAACCCACCGGTGTTTGCTATAAATGATTTTGAGTTAACAGTTAGTGAGGATGTCAAAATTGGATACACCTTAACTAAACTGGCTGCAACTGATGCTGATCTCTATGGAACTCCAAATGCAGCTATCGTTTATAATATTACCTCCGGAGATGATGAGAAATTGTTCTTTGTACATCCAACAACAGGCCTTCTGACAGTCAATAAAAGTCTTGATTATGATATTGGAAATACTGAATACAAACTTGTGATAGTCGCATGTGATCAAGGAGTGCCGTCACTATGCAATGCTGTATACATCAGTGTAGGCATACTCGATGAAAATGATAATGCACCGACTTTCCCTGTCAATGAGTATTTTGAAACTATTGGTGAAAACGAAAGAGTAGGAACCTCAATTTTCACAGCAAGAGCCACAGATTTAGACAAAGGAAGATATGGCCAACTAAATTACTCAATAGTCGCTTCCCCAAACAACTACAACAGAAATGATGACTCCTGGAAAATGTTTCTCATTGATTCTTCATCTGGGTTAGTCAACTCTAATGCCGTGTTCGATTATGAGATAAAGAATAAATATGAGTTTTCGATCAAAGCTTCTGATTTGGGTGGAAAAAGCACTACTGTTAAAGTCAGGGTCGATATAGAAAGCAGAGACGAGTTCTACCCTCAGTTTACGCAAAAAACCTACAAGTTCCGTGTGCCAAAGTCAGGATCTCTTCCAGCTGGCTATGTGATTGGACAAGCTACAGCAACCGATAGAGATAAAGGTATCGATGGAAGAATAGTTTATCAACTGTCCACATCACATTCATATTTCAAAATAAACAGAACCACCGGCGTAATTATTCTGAAGAAAAAAGTTGATTCTGTGCAAAACCTTTTTGGCTTAGACAAATCCATTAGCCTGGTAGTCACTGCCAGTTCTGGAAGACAAGGCTCTTTGACGAATAAAACTGCCGTGGAAATTGGTATGAATGATCTAGCTCTGGCATCAGATGCAACTCAAGTAAATGATGCTGCTGCAGTCGCAAGTGGAGGCTTATCTGACTGGGCCTTAGGATTACTGATTGTTTTCATTTTTATCATTATTATTTTTGCAGCAGCATTCTTATTTTTGCACATGAAGAATAAGAGGCACAAGAAAGTCAATAAGCCAGGACTAAATTCCGAAGGAGTCGGGGCCACCAATAGTTACGTCGATCCCAGCGCTTTCGATACTATCCCGATAAGAAATACTGGTGCGGTAAATTCAGCCAATCAGTTTGCCCCTCCTAAATATGATGAAATCCCACCATATGGCCCTCATACAGCAAGTTCCAATTCTGGTGCAGCAACTACTTCGGAGCTATCAGGGTCCGATCAGTCAGGATCGAGTGGTCGAGGCTCTGCAGAGGATGGCGAAGATGGTGAGGACGAGGAGATAAGGATGATAAACGAGGGTCCTTTACAGAGAGAATCAGGCATACACAGACAAGCTAACGGAGTCGACGATGATAATCTTTCTGATGTATCTGTACATAACACTCAGGAATATTTAGCAAGATTAGGTATAGTTGATACTGGAACTGGTGGCGGTGCATCGACGTCATCTAGGAGATGTTCAGAAAATGTAGGAAATAAGGATACTATGTTACATCACGCACCTATTGATTCGATGCACATGTTCGATGAAGATGGTGCTCACGAAAATGATATTACCAATTTAATATACGCTAAACTTAATGAAGTTACTGGTAGTGAAAGAGCGAGTAGTGCGGACGAAGCAAGCGCAGCGGTTGATAGAGCAATGGCTCTCGGAGCTTTCTCTGGCACTCCGGGAGACAGCAACGCCGTGCCTACCGCAGGGCCTTCAATGACTGGTAGTCTTAGTTCTATAGTTCACTCAGAAGAAGAATTAACTGGTAGCTACAATTGGGATTACTTACTTGATTGGGGACCTCAGTACCAACCATTAGCACATGTATTTTCTGAAATAGCGAGACTAAAAGATGACGCTGTGTCACTCCAAAGTGCTAACAGTGTGGCTTCGAGTGCAAAAAGTAAAGGAACTTCAATATCAGGAGGGAAGAGTGTCCCACCACCATTACTGACGACAGTAGCCCCTAGAAGTTGTCCAGCACCGTCATTATCGTGTAGACAGCCACAATTGTTATTGCCGAGGTCTCCAATAAGTCACGACGTTCCTGGCGGGTTCTCTGCAGCAGCCGCCATGTCACCTTCATTCTCACCTTCCCTATCACCTCTAGCGACGAGATCACCGTCAATGTCACCACTAGTAGGTCCCGGGTTGCCACCAGCACCCGCCAACAGAAAACCTCCACACTCGACTATGAGAATATGAAAATATTAGTTTCGTATTATATTCAATACTGTACATATGGACGACTGTTTTGCCTATAGTGTAGTTAGTATTATTTATTCGGCCGATCTGATCGGCTTAACTCATTTTGTGCATATTGATATTTAAATGAACTTCACAGATATGCTCAAAGTGATTACTAAGCGCTTATTACCGATTTTTGCGGTAAATGTATATAAATAAAAAATCGGGTGTATTTTTAAGTGTACATTACTTACTTTATACTCATTGTAAAAAATATATAAAGACTGCCATTTTTTTATTTTTAACAAAAAATACAGCTTTACTTTAAGCTATAAGTATTATTTTTAGGAAACGCAATTTGTAATGATGTGTCAAATTGATTAATGAATCTCGTGATTGTAATCGATTTGGTGAATCAATCTTACTGTAAGCTTTATTACACGGAAATGTATGTACTATTTCAAATTGTAAAATTCTGTTGCAAAATAATGTAATATTAGTCTTCAGTGAATTGAACGTTGATGTTTCGTTTCTCTGTGATTTTGATGATGCCTAAAGATTCAGTTCAGTATTTTTGCTACTTTTAATTTTATTAACCATCAACCGCTTTAAGCTAAGCCTATTAAGTTCGGTTATTCAATTCATTCAATTATGTTACATAATTATACTATAATTAGCTAACAATGACGACAGTGTTGTACACGCACACAGTAAAAAAAAAATGTATAATAGAAATTGGTGTTTATTATGGTGAAACACCAAATTATTAAACAATTTTTTTTATTGTTATCGGTCTAATAACCTATTACAGTTCACAAATGATTACTTATATAATGTAATTTTTTGCATCAAACGGTATCAAAAATAGTAGTATCAAAAATTCTGGACTGATAACTAGTATAATGAATGTAAATACTTATTTTAGCTTACATGTTAATAAATTAGTCGTAGACTCCACCGACTGTATGAATATTGTTTAGGTGGAAATAAAGTGAAATTTAAAACAATTTCGTTAGTTTTTATTTACTCAACCACTGACTTTAAGAACGCGGCGACGCAAGAATTGTCCATACAAACGTAATACCTAAATTATTTGCAATTTGGGCATATTTCCACCATACTATGTTGTTATTCAGATTTAGACAGTGTTTATCTAGGCTCCTACATTTTTTTTTTCCAAAAAGCTTTCTAAAACGAAGTTTAAACGAATTTAATTTTTCACATTTTTACAGCGTAAATGACATGTCTTCATATTGTTTTTTCTGTATTATTCTGCAGAAGCATAGCTTATATTATCAAATTACAAATTATCAAAAAAGAAATGGAAAAATATTAAGTTTTCATTCATCAGTTTTGGTATTACGGAACACATCCAAAATCATAAATTTTCGAAAGCTAGTAGTGCTATCGCGTCAAACAATAATTTTCAATGTGTGCGTGGTAGTATTGCTCACTGTAGGTGTATATCGCTCCGACAGGCACTCACACTAGCGCAACGTGCTTGGAATTGAATTTTACAAACATCTCGATTTGTAGTTGCGAGCCGTATTCGCAGGCCTCTTAAAGAATCGCGTTACGCTGCACGCTGCCGCTGGTTCCAAATACCTCCAATTTGATCCAATACAATGATTTCTATCAGGGGTACGTAAGTATACTGGCAATGTAAGCAATTATTATAGAGGTCAGTAGATGGTCTAAACTTGTAAATTCTGATGACACGAGCCGTGTAAAAATTACTCTAAAATCAGAATTAACTTGAAGGGGAAGCTAAAGTAAAATAAAGCTGAAAAAAAGATTCGTTTATTAACAGGTTCACTGTCCACAGACCACATACGGTCTGTAGAGAGACTTCCATATCAGTCCACAGACCGTATGTGGTATGTTCGCCCGTACAATTTCTAAGTCATCTGATACTGTGGACGTAAGGAGAAAGTCTCGTATTTAATGCGGACTTGGCAGGACACATCATAAGGATTATGAAAAGTGCTGGACTTATGGACCATTCCCACTCTGGAGCCTGGACAGTGAACCTGTTAAAATTGATTATTTATTTCACAGTGAAATAATACATTAGTAAATTAATAAGAGATTAGTAATTCTGCAACTATCTTGATAGGTTTAAGCTGGGATCAAACTTGTACCAAACACGCGAACAACTCTCTCTCTAAAAGTATGATCTGAGTCTCGAACCGTCTGCGTCGCGACTTTGTTAGGACTAGTTCGGATGTTTGCTGAATAAAACGCTTAGGGGTCCACATTCTGCCGGGGTTCGAAGAAATCCGAAAGGGAGATCGTGGCCCCGGCAATATGAAGGAACACGAGTGGGTTTTAGTCAGTAAGAGTCTGACACGTCCTCCCACTGCGCCCAGAGCGGGAGAAGTTATTAGATAATTTTTCACTCAAAAAAAAAGGGGTCCACATTATGCGTAACATGTTGGTCACTTTGTTTGGAGACTTGTTGGCGTTTTTGTTACGAGTAGGAACGCAGGTTTACACAGATTTCAAAAACATTTTTGTTATCAAGGGAGAAATAAAAGACAAAAATATTTTAATTCCACTATGTATCGTAACAATTCACCGCCAAACATTTCTTAAAGATAAAACGTATCAAATACTATCTAGGTATACTATAAATATTTTCTTAATGTCCCTCGGCAAACTTCGTGTTTCGTCAGTCGTCGAATTTCTATCAGTTGCCTTTTGCACTTGGTGCAGAAGTTGTTAATACTATTTTAACTTAATATAATTTATTTAAAAATTGGAGGAAAGCCGCTAAAGTCGCAGGCATAACAATAGTTTTACAGCTCTATATAGTTCACACAGAAAGGAGATGGAAAATGTTGGGCCCAAGTGTAATAAGTTGAGATATGATCTAAAAATTAGTCATATTTTCTTATCCTTGAATATCAAAAATCAGCTCAATTCTTTGTCTGAAAGCGGAGAAATATGATAAAGATAGTTTTCGTGAGATCATCGATTATAGTAATCGATTACACAACTACAAAAAGAAAACCTTGGGTAGGTTTTCTTTTTGTAGTTGTTTATTCGATAGGTAGCACTAGGTAATATAGTTAACTCAAAGTAATTAAATGCACTAAATATACTTTTATACAATATAGTGCATTTAATTTAAATAAAACATCATTAATTACTGAAAAACCAAAATAATGATTATCAATTTCATATCGATTAAAATCAGTTTTATTTTTTGTCTATGTCACTGGCAGTACATATTCTGCACTGGCAAACTGACATTGACAATTTGACACTAGACATTAGTGGTGGGTCATTCTCGAATTTTTGGCGACCGAAACCGTTTTCCCGACGACGAAAAAGGTTGCAGAAAACGTTTAAAGGACGAAACTTATTCAACATGGAATAGAATTACGTTTTCGTCGAGCGCAGTTTCTTAAAACCATCAACAATTTGAAATGTATGAAATGGTTTTTTCGCATCAAGAACGACAGCATTGACAACTGGTAATACATTACGGACTGTATTTCATTTCAAAGAGTTAACTTTTTAAGAGTTCACTTTTTATTGGAAGGACTGTTTTACGAGTGTGATAGATAGTTGAAGCATTGTACCCAACTGTATTTTCTTAGATGTAAAAATCGCACCAAGTAATTCGAAGACTGGTTTGTGCAATGAAGAAACTGTTTCATCATCACAAAACGGTTTTTGTAAACGGTTCGTTGTCGCAACGCCCATCCCTACTAGAACTAGACAGCTGCCACTTATTTCGTGTTTTCGGATGTGTTTTGAGTGCTTTCCCAATTATTTTTCATTTTCAACGATCACTGCTTTGATTTTTACGGATTCTGACCCTGCCTACCTTGTACGACCCTTGCTTTTACACTTGATACCGAAGATCGCTCACACGATTGACTTGGAATTGTTATAATGGATTTTTGTGGATTGGATATTGTTGAAACTATGGATCGCTATGTGAATTGTGGGATAGCAACTAGTCACTGCAATACACTAATGTATGTATAAATCTATAAATTCACACCATTCACATCCCGTTACTATTCAGGCCCAAGAGTGTATCGTGTAATCGTTTCAGTCTCCTTTGATTTCTATGTGAACTATATAAACAAAACAACAATAGAGTACTTAGTTCTGAATTCAAATTATTATACACGATAAATCTAATAATTGATGGACATAGAAATTAGCATTCTTTTGTATTCGGAAATGCGATTATTCTCGAGGGACATTAAGAAAATAGTAAGACTGTACTTCTTTTGGTAATATTGCTTGCAGAATTACTTATCCCTTAATTAATTACAGCTTAATTATGACAAAATGATAAATTAAATATTATTATCACAGTTGGAGCTACAACTACCAATGATATCATAATGATTACCAACTATGGTAACCTAGGTTAGGATAATAGTTTAGCAGCTGGCCTTGCAGAAATCAATGGAGATAGTAAAATATTTATAAAAGAATGTGTAAGGTATATAATGATGATCATCTCACTTTTATTCTTGAAAGAGTAGACAAAACCATATAACATAACTTTAGTGATGATGAAAATATTGATTTCAAGGTAAAATTTCCAATCCAATTTTGATCGAGGCAGAGGATTTAAAGAGTCTGAAATTAACCACAGATCATCTATTTAAGAAACTACTGAGACCTATGTCTCGGTAGTTTCTTAAATGATGTTTCTTGATAGGTAAACTGATCAAAAGTACTCAATATATTTAAGAATTTATAAATTCTTGTAAGAAAATTCAAAATAAGGCCGGTTTTCACCTTACTTTCTAAAACTAAAAGATTCATTTCCTTTTTAAAATTCCTTAACATTAGAAGTATTTTGGTTCATTTGAACACAATGATTCCTATTGGTTATTGATATATTCATAAAAAACATGTTCAGTCATACTAAAATAAGCAGGAATATTAGCGTAGAAAAGAGTAATGTTTATTGAGCATCTCTACTCAACTTATAAGGGGGAAGCGAATTATATATAACGATTTTATAATATATACTATTTTATATACTAATTTAAAATGCCTACGAACACTGGCCCTGTTTTAGTTGTTAAAGATAATATTGGTGCTAAAAGTTGTTCAAAATAGGAAAGGGTTTTGATAACTTCTTCCCATATTATTAAAGTAAGTAATAGTTTTTATAATCTGTCACAAAGTATATTATTATCAGAGATCAGAATTGGGTGTGTGAAAATACCTAAAGTTTGCAGCGAGACATATCATAGAGCTGTTACAACCACTTAAGTTAACCGGTTTTGAATTGTACCGGTTTATTTACGGTTTTTTGTTTTACATATTCTTTACCTTTGAAAAACCGAACTTTAAACATAAGCAAGCTGCTAATACAGTTTTAAATTAATTTTTGTTTTGAACTTTTCCGGTTCAAATTCGGTTTTTTAGTTCTACTTGTTCTGTACGTCTGAAACACCGAATTTTACACATCTGCAAGCTGTAATACAGTTTTAGATATTTTTGTTATTGTTGTGTGTAGTTTTCGAGGGCTAACCGAGAAGGGCTTTTTTTTAACCGATTTAAAAAAAAAAGAGGAGGTCCTCAATTCGACTGTATGTTTTTTTATGTACGTATATGTGTGTATGTTACTCGATTACTCCGTCAATCAATAATAAACTTTATTGATTCTTTTTTTGTAAGGTAAGTCAAGTTTCAGAGGTAGTCCCATATTTTTATAAAAATTGGTTCAGTATTTTTTTTTAATAAAAAAAACATTTGATTACGCCGTAACGTCTGACAAAAAAGCGGAGCGACGCCATTAAAGTGAACGCCACGCTTACATGCGCGAAAATGTTCGTTTTCCTTGAATCAATCTGTAGCAAAACTTTTTAACTTAAGATACAGATCGAAAAAAGAAATTAAAAACGCATTAGCATTTTGCAGATATGTAAAATTCTGTGTTTGACCAACAAAGAACAATTAGGACTAAAAAACCGAATTTAAACCGGAAAAGTTCAAAACAAAAATTAATTTAAAACTGTATTAGCAGCTTGCTAATGTTTATAGTTCGGTTTTTCAAAGGTAAACAACATGTAAAACAAAAAACCGAAACAAAACAGGTAAAATTCAAAACCGGTTAACTTAAGTGGTTGTAACAGCACTATGATATGTCTCGCTGCAAACTTTAGGTATTTTCACACACCCAATTCCGATCTCTGATTATTATACATGCTTTTATCTACACCCATGCTATAAAACCTCTATAAAAGTTTCTGAAACAGTTCGCTTATTACCAACATTAAAACAGCCAGTGTCATAGTAACCATAATATCATCCGAATGAGTGTTATAATGTTGTACTAAATTTCATTATGCAACTCGAATTTCAAGAAAAAAGAACATTGTCATGCACGCGCGTTTCACTACCACAGCGCAGTTATTAAAAAAAAAATCTTATAGGTTATTCGAATTCACGTCATATCCTGCTATTCTTGTTCGATAATAATAGTATTTCAATATTGTATCACATTGTTGTTTACAAAAATGAGTGATACAAGCTTTGATAACACACCACCAGATATTTCTAAAGCAGCAAAGGACCTTTCCACCCAATTATTACCAGAAAAGTCGAGAAAACAATATTGTACAACACCCTATGGTTTCAGAACCTTTTATAGAGGATTCATATCATAGGTGTAGATAAAGTCTTGTATGCAACTGTTATAATTAGGTATTAAAACACTAATGTGGGTTTATCACACGAGGCAAAGCCGAGTGTGATAATAGTATCACATTCGTTCCCTTTATACACAACAGTAGCATAAATAACTAATAAATAATGATCAAAAACAGGCTTCAGTTTTTTTCTATATCTAAGTACTGATATTTTGATATACAGCCGATTATAAGGCAACATTCTCAAGCGTTTTATTTAAATTATTTTTAAAAACTATTATGTAAGTATTCTCAATACACTGCAATAATGGTTACAAAACCCTAAGTCACCCTAAGTACACACAATTATGTTATTTTATTATCATTTGTCCCTATTTATACTGGCAACTGATTTTCTCCAAAGCTTCTGAACGTATTCCGTCGTGGTTTCTCTCAAAATGCCTTTGAAAAAAGTTAAGGCCGTCTCTGGTCAACCCTGTCTATCTAAACATGCTTATGCCTACTTATAACTGGCGTGAGGGTATGATGCAGCGATACTCAACCCTTTTTGGTTTAATAATAATGATACTAATTTTTTTAGTACCTACCTTTGTACAGAATCTTTTTTAAACGGTGTAAGAGAAATCAACACACAAACTGATGAAAACATAGCTGTTTTATACATTTTGACCAAAATTTCCGACGAAAATTTTCTACTCTTGGGGGTTACACAAAATTATGAGCTGAATTAATGGTAACAGTTTGCGCATCGATGTCCCTAAACCCTGTAAAATGAAAGCAATATTTTTGGAAGTGACTACACCATAAAAAATATACTTTTTTTTGACATTGGGCGCTTTTGAATTTTTAACGTGACGTTATTATTATCGTCCGCGTCCACGTCATAATATATTTAACACAAAGAAGTATAGTAACATAGAAGACACTTTTAATTTCCCGTCCACGATAACGTTAAGGTGGGTTTAGACCAAACGGACATAGAACCAGAGCAAAAGCATTCTTCTGTTGATATTCTTGACATTTTAATAGGCAGTGACCAACGAAGGAATGTTCTGTTCCAGTTTACACAAAAATAATTAGGTGGAATGAGGACAGAATGTGCATTCGCTCGTTTGGTCTAATTCGACCTTTATAATGTGCACGTTTTTAAATACATTTTATGGACGTGGACGTCAACGATAATATCGTCACGTTAGAAATTATAAAAGCGCACATTTGCATTCATATTGAGAGCCAAATTTTACAATAAATAATCTCTTTCAGAAATATTACCTCCATATAACAAAACACTCTATACATCGCTTTTTCAAGAAAAACAGCTCTACGAGTCACAAGTACAAGCCACATGAGCTGTAAACTCTTCGAGTCACAAAGCTAAGCCAAACAGGTTACAAACCTCATTCTACGTCATGCACTGCCGGACATAGGCCGTTCCTAACGCCCCACAGGTTGAGTACAGCCGGTTCAAAGGATACATAATAAAGGGTCAAAATAATCACTATATTCTCTTTAAGGATTTCTCCGTGTGGTTGTGTAAATGCATGTCTATGATGACCTCGTCGGATCCGATGGACTTTTTACTGGGAGTCACTATACCGATGTCCACGTCCGTGTTCGGGGTCAAACTGTTGATGGGGTCCTGGAATTAGGAAAGGAAGTAGTTATAAAACCGATTTGTAAAAGTATTCATATGCCAATAAGCAATCTCAATTTCCTCAATCTCCTAAGTTTCTTGTGTGAGCAAATATACTTCAGAAAGAAACAGTTGAGAAAAATCAAATCAATTTATTTGTAAAACATAAGTGTATACAGATCTGAACATGTTATTTGCAGGTTGAATATGGCTCATCTTGTTTGGGCTTTTTGGGTAAAAGATGATGCACAAGTGAGAGTCGTATAATAGGTAATATTCATTAGTGTTGTTTTGTCTCGATTACAGCACAAACTTATTCGCTTGGTTAAAAGCTAGACGTGAAGGGATTATTTATGGATAGAGTATAATACTTCTATAGGCTCAATTAGGTAAAAGCTCAATGGGTTCTCCGAGACATTTTAGAGAAGATGGGTGCATATACAGGGTGTAAAGTTCACTCATCCTCCACAGAAAAGGGAGGATCCTCCGACCAGATGGGTGTCGTGTCTGGCGGGCAACTGCCCAACGGTTGATGTCGGGAAGTTATATATGCTGATCGCGCGGTAACGCAGAACACTGCTTGCGCGTTGCAGGATTTCACGTGACGTCAGTGTGATGCGTAGTTCGCATGTGGCGATGTAGATGCCGCCACAAGCCTCAAAACTGACCACATTTTCATCGATTTCATTAACTTTGGTGAACCCGACAAAAAGGTAAATAAATAAGAGTGGATAGAAGACGACTCACCGCGTTAAGAGCGTCGCACGCCATGAGCTCGTTCTTGGACAAGTGCTCGACGACAGCCGCCGCGTAACAGTCGCCCAACATGTTGTTCGTGGTCCGGATGCGGTCACTGGGATGCAGAATAACACTTTTGAGTTTGTATAAATATTCCTTGCGACTTGCCCCTGCTTCGCACGGTTTTTACCACTTGAAGAAACAACGAGATTTATTTCAATCTATCTAGCCTTTTTCCAACTATGTTGGAGTCGGCTCCCAGTCTAACCGGACGCAGCTGAACAATAATGAGATTTATTTATTAATAATATATTATGTAAGTTAAATATGCCTTCCGGAATAAATTCTCTAAATGAAAGTGAAAACCGAATCAAAATCCGTTGCCTAGTTTAGCAAGAACAACGCGGACACACAGCGATAAACGAGCTTTATTGTGGTATGTATAGATAAAGACAATAATGACAAAAAAAAAGTATTTAACATTGGTGAACTTTGATAAAATGAATATGGATATTTTTAAACAAATAGCGAAAGGATTACAAAGGAAAGCGTTAAGGGCTTACAAAAGAAGTTAATGATTTTGGTGTCAATATTTTGTTCTCAAACAATTACTAGACAGTTGGGCAACCACGCGTTGCTCAACGGCTTGCTTCATTTGATTTGCAGACGTAATTTTACTATATCCTTTGATTTTAAATTATAATTCTTACAAAAAAGGTCAGTCTTACAAAACATCAGAGGCTAATTAGGCTGTAAATACTAGTTTTGTTACTTCACCCGTGCTAATGTGATAGATAGGTACAGTCCTTTCACAGTTATTTTACCTCTGACAGCAACCCAACAACAACCTTATTGCATCGATTATAAAGGTCACTGATTCTGAAATTGATACAAAATCAGATGTAAAATAACTATGAAAGGACTGTAGTTAGACTCACACAAGCCAGTCAACAGCAAACAACAGCGACACATCGTGTGCGGGCGCGTCCACTGCTGCCAACACTACCAGCAGTAACACCATCGCCGCCGACGGGACCGACGCCGACGATACTGACGCAGCCGTTGAAGTAAGACTGGAATCCAACAAGATGTAGGTAATGATATAGAATATTGAATTGTATAATACAAATGACTAAATTAGACTCCCCATACTTCATCCTGCAACAGATTTGACGTTCAAAAGTGCCATACATGGGCCTATTTGAAATAAATGATTTGACTTTGACTTTGACTTTGATGAAAAAGATAAACTTGTGAACGTTCAAGTGAGTTGCTTTCCAATATATGAAGGACCAGCCCAACTACGGTTACTTTGGATAGCACTGTTTTGCATGATTTTATTGTTTCTCTAAAAATCTCGTAAAACATTAATTGGAAAACAAAAAGCAAGATTCGTCAACTACCGAAACCGTTGGGTACAAAATACACACATGAAGGACCGTTAGTGAGAAAGAAGATAACTTTCGTTTAATTAACTGAAATACTATCATAAACGAAATGTTTTTTTTTTAAACCTGGTTATTGTTGGAAAGATGATCGATAATGATAATCATTATTGATAACAAACTATGTAATACTTACAAAATAGTAGCAAGCTGAGCGAACCCAAGATGAATGTTATTCATCTGACACACAAACACGCTGGCGACCGACAGGAACAGAGCCGTGCCGTCCATGTTGATGTTACATCCTATCGGTAACACGAAGCGCGTGATGCGAGGGTCGATCTGTAGCGGACCTTCCATCGCTCGGAATGTCACTGGGAGGGCTGCTGCACTGGAAAAAGAGGATATTAATAATAAAAAATGTAATTTAAGAGTCCATAATTACCTCAGCTCAAATTCACTCCTTATCTTACTCGCACGATACTGCTCGCGAACTGAGTGAGAGCGAGACTAAGCGGCAGGGAGAAGGCTACAATGCGCTAATAGTTTATGTAATTTATTTTTACGGCGACAATAATGTTATTAAAAAAATAAATAAACATAGTATTTGCTTTATAATTAGTTCAGTAATTTATAGTTTTTTATACAAGCTGGTTATTGTTCAGTTTGAAGGTAACTTTGGAATTTTTTGTATCGAGAATTTTTTATGGAATCGTATTCTCGTCAAACATAGTACTTAACATTAATCCTAAACATTACTATATTTATTTCAAAATTACTGCTGCAGCATTTTCGATATGACGGAGGACCGTGCGAAGCAATTTGAGGTACCTATTATAGACTCTTAATGGTTTTTTTTTTTGTTTTACTGGTGATGTTCTTCAGAAAGGTTAGGTGCTAAGTACCAGATGTATGAACGTAAACGAAGCAAAAGGAATATATAAGAATTGTAGCAGGTGGCGTTCTGTAGTTTCTGCCTCTACCCCCATCTGAAAAAGGCGTGAGATTATGTATGTAAACATACAGTGTGAGTCTTTATATGTGGAGGAGGACGCCTAATTACTTCCAATCATTATGGAGTTTGTTTCATCGCGATAGATCATTTGGTTAAGTTACACCGTTTTGTTACATTTTTTTTTAAACTTCCCTATAAAATATAAAAAAGAATATTTAGATTTTTTAAATATTTGTTCCGTCGATAAAATTAAGCTTAGATTCTCTCATTTCGATAAGACACACTGTATACTTTAATTATGTAAATGGGGCGGGGCTATCACTTTTCTATTCTGAAGAATTTAGCTTCTGCACTAACAAACAATTGGATTTGATAGTCCTAACCATTTTAGAACATAGTAGTCCTTTGTAAAGATTCTGATAACAACTTTATCTGATCAGATTGATTTCTTCTTTGTAGACAACACTTTAATATTGGTAAAGAAATTAGTGTGTTCTGTATGAACAGCAGTTTCTAAGAAGTTTAGAATTGGCGTGAATGGAATATACTAACAAACATAAGTCATAATTTAAGTGATTTATTGATTTGTTTAACATAGGTAAAAGAAAATCAAGTATATTCCTGTAAAGTGTGATTTGATGAAACCCCACATCATATTCTACCCCAAGCTATCGATAAAGCCAAAGAAGACTTAAAATAGACTTGAACGCCAAAACAAATACATTGCGTGCTTCAGATTTATTAGCAATAGGGAACTGAATTCTTTGAAACAACCGGTTACAATAACTTACGTAACCTTCTTCAAGGTTCCATATTATTAATAACTTAGTGTTATCCATATTTTTAGCCTTGATCGCTTGATGCTAAGTTATTACAAAGCACGCAGGGAAACAAATCAATAATATCGACTACTTCCTGCTTTCTCACGCAATTGTATTAATTGAAGGCATGCGAGTCAATCATGTTATGTAATAGTTACTGAACTATATTGAATGTGTACATTGTTTTAATTGAGTCTCTATTATGGCCAATCAAAGACAATAGAGTTCATTCATGGAATTAATTGAAGAGTTGTGCCTAAAAGTTGGTGTTATGAATGAATACATAAGAAATTGGTATTTTGTTAGTTTATGAGAAAATATTTCACAATTGCTCATATTATTAGCTTGCTATAGGTACATATTATTATCATGCTCCTGGCGTTAGTTTCCATGCTTGACTTCAAGTTTCTTATTAATGAAGCTCACCAACAGTCTATTTTAGCTCTTGGCAATCTTTTTCGACATCAGAGTCTCATTAATTGACTGTATAAAACAAGGACCTAGTAATCACAAAAGCCAGATGAGGTATATTTTCAATACTGAATTCAAGATCATTCCAAAATACTTCAACCCTTACAAATAAATCATTAAACACCTTCAAAACTTACGTGGAAGCAGTGGCAGAGGCCGTGAGCATAGCGTGTGATAATCCCCAGTAGAACTTGTAGGGATTCCGTCGTAGGAACAAGAAGTATATGAGCTGCATCACGATGAGCTGGTAGAAGAACACTCCGACGGCTACCGTCGCTATGAACCAGGCTAGCTGGGACATCACTGACGCTGGAATCAGGAAACTTTGAAATTAGAAACTGAAAACAAGCATTACTGCGGAGCACGAGGTCCTGGACGATTACCAGGTCGGGCAAAGTGTTATTAGGTTTTTACATCAGGAATTACTCAGCAGCATCCCGGATTTTTGATTTGTGCCCGGTTGATGACAATAGGCTCACCCCCTATTACATGGGACTTAAATATAACTGGCGAAATGTGGGTGTTTTATCTGGTGCACCTTTGCTTAAACTTTCGAGGAAAACAGGAGTGATGTTATGATTTCAGAATTAATTTTAATGAAGACTGAGCATCATTGGTCTAAAATATTTTTGGATATTATCATCAATAGGTTTTAGAGAAATTATAATAATAATGTTTTTACTATTGATAAGCTCACATCTGGCCATATCTAGATAGTCCTTGTAGTTTCTTGCCCGTTCTTCTCCATAGAGTTCTACGTTTTGGAATGGCCAACTAGCTTCAACTTTCTGACTAACTGACCGAATCTTTGACAATTCAAAAGTGCCTGTAAATGGTTTAATTGAAATAAATGCTTTGAGTTTGAATTTGAGTTTGAAACCCGTCCTGTATGTTCTAATTTACCTTTGATGCAAGGAATTTCAGCTGTTCAAAATTATTCCAAATCCGGTTCAAGACACCATTTGTAAAACGATAATGTTTTATATTTGTTGAACATATTTTTCTTCCAAATAACAATAAAATAATGAAACAGTCTTGTGACTGCGAAATAGTCTACCGATCGTATAAAAAAATAGAGATAAGTAAAATGTACGTGTATTTATTTGTATATTATTTTCAACTAAAATTATTTATGTAAGTATGTTGAAGTTACTATAGTCTAAATTAAGTTTTTCTATCTACTGTTTTACATACTGTGTCTACGTCTCTCATCCAACTGTCTCGTCGCGGGTCTGCTGGAAGAAATTTCTGATGAAATAAGTAGTACCTTAGTGCTCTTTTATCTTTACGTATTTTTCCCTTTTAGGCGTTTTGTGTGTACATAAATAAATAAATAACTAGTAGAACTCACCCACATCATTAACACCGAGTATCTTCCCAGCGATCACACTGCTGACTCCCACGGGGGTGAACCACATGACTCCCGTCACCATCTTCATGATCACTTCGAAGATCGCTTGAAAGAACTCTATCACCACCTGACCCTTAGCTCCCAAAGTACCCAGAAGACTGCCAAAGACGAGACAGAAGAATACTAAACCTAAAGTATTGGTGCCTGACCTGAAAACAGTTAATTTATTTTCTGAATAAACATATTTTTTCTGACTACCACAATAATATGTAGGTATCTAATCTTATTTAAAGAGTGGAATATATAGCGGTCCCGCGTGACGAGAAACTCGTGAAAGCTGAAAAAAATGCGCAGGTTACGTATCCTGACCTGACTCGCGGGGTTGTCGACTTGTGGGATGTGGATACAGAAATAATTGTGCCGATAGTCGTACCGGCCAATGGCATAATAGCCAAGAGCCTCGACCAACACCTGAGGAGGCTCTCGTTAGACAGCTGGATCAAGGGCTTGATCCAGAAAGCGGTACTTCTGGACACGGCGCGTATCGTTAGGAAGTTCTTCTCTCAGAGTCCTGGCCACCGGTAGCTTGGAGCCTGTTCCCGGTACCAGTGGATTACTATTTTTACTTAGATGTAATTATTTTTATTACACCCATACTTTCTTACAACCATACTTTGAATGAATAATTTGACTTAGACTTTTCCTTACAAATATCATGAAAGTAAATGCTGCAATCTTAATTTTGTTAAGAATGTATCAAGAACAACGATCAACCTAACTACATGGTAACTTGTATTTAAAAGGCATCTCCTATTTCTGACTAAACTTATTAATCTAAATGCTGTAAACATCCGATCTATTTAGAATGTATTTTACTATATTAATGAAGTTCGCTAAGCTAAATGATTAATCATGTCATTTGGTTTAAATAGGTCCTTATTTTTATTATTTTGTTTATCTTTTATACACCGTGAAATTTGAATCACAGTTTTGCTAGAACAAACGTTGTTCAGACTATGGTCTACTACCATTCTACAGCATTCAATAAAAGAAAAACAAAATTGGTTTTTGAAAAAACACAAAAAGACAAAGTCAAGATTATCGTTACTCCCTACAACACAGACACCACGCACGGGACACAGCATTGTCTACAGGGAAATGTACCTCCATAAACGAAATTTAGTAAGCAGTAGATAATCTTGACATTTTAAACTTTGTCTTTTTTGTGTTTTTAAATAACTAAGTATGTTTATTTTTTTATTGGATGCTGTAGAATGGTAGTAGACCATGGTCTGAACAACGTTTGTTCTAGCAAAACTGCGATTCAAATTTCACGGTGTATAGATTATTTTATTTTAGATTTTGTGAATGTGAGAACATTGTAGGCTGTAGACTTGTGCACCATTTTCTATTTTACTAGGTATCTGGTACTTGTTGATAGGCCTTCACTGTCCTCTCATAGCTATTAACACTGTAATTTGAAAACATTGTAGAAACCACTTATTTTGAAAACAGTAATCGTAGAGTTTCTTGCCGGCTCTTCTCCATAGGAAGCAACCAATTGGACCCGTGCACCTAGCTTCTGACGTTTCATGTGCCCTTGTAAGTTTATGTGAAATAAAATATTTTGATTTTTTTTAATTTACCTATATGATCCTTTGAAACGAAGCTAGCCTGTACAAACACAGCTATGCTCGAATCTAAAGAAAGATTACAAAAAAACTGGTAGCAAAACATAAAAGACATGATGTGATAAAACAAAATTATCAATATTCAAATAATAAAAGACTCACCTATAAGCCACAACGCGAACCATAGCGGGCACAGAGTCATTGTCACTAATATTCTTCCCAAAAATAATTGGAGGTTGTGTGTACACCGTGTGCGCTTGCTGGAAAGCGGCCTGCACAATGTTGTCCGGAAATATGTTTCTGTAACCAATTATGTTAATTGGTTTACTTTGCCAAAATATGGGCCATTAGCTTACAAGGAACTGTAACGGGTATCTGGAGATTCATTATTACTCTTTTATGGAGTATGCTTGTGTGTTTCCTGTAAACTTTTTGGTGTTGTAAAAGGGGACACAGGTATTACGTCAAGACCATGGACACCAACGTCGTCCGGTCTGCTAATAATAACAACCTACTATCACCAATCCATCTGTCAAACGTGGTGATAATTACCCGTTGTCCAATCGCCCTATTGCCCATCCAGCCCCTGTTTTGCAATGTTTACAAGCTATAATAATAACGAGGGCAATATTCCGTGTTAATTATACAGGGTGGCAGGGACATCGGAGCACAACCTGTTATCATGGATTCGACAAAAAATTCAACGCAGGCTGGTCCAGAATCATGTACTAAATCCATGGTAGGTAACAAGTTGCGCGTCGATATCTCTGCCACTTTGTATTATAGTAACAAAGGTAACATTTCATATTTACCTGCCAATATCCAAAATGCTATCCAAAATACTGTGTTCCCTCTTCCCCTCAACATAAGACCCAAAATGCTTAATCTCCGGTGCTCCCGGATGAATCAACATCGCCAGTACCAGTCCCAAGAACGCGTTAAACATTGATGTCAAGATGAAGTACAGTAATGTTCTCACTGCTATCTTTCCACTCATCTTTGTGTTCAAACTTGCTGACCCAGCGATCAGACTGGCGATTATTAAGGGCAGGATCATCAGTTTGAGGAGCCTCATGAAGAGTTCTCCAGGGTAGGATATTATCATTAACGCATCGGGGCTTAAGTGATATGGCCGAAGACCGAGACCTAGAAAAGAAAGAAGTTTGAGAAATATGGTTCACGTTGGATAATTTGAAGACATCGGCTCTTTGCACAAAACCCGCTCTCGTTATGAGCGTTGATTGGCTGATATGAACGTTATGGTCTGACGGATAAGCTGATTGGTTAACAGCTACTTTCCATCTTTAATCGGACTATGAATAAAGACTTTGTAAATTGACTCTCGGATTAGCCATTTTGTTCAAAAGAAAAGGGTTTTTTGGAATGATCCCGATGCTGGATTTTTGCAATAGCTGGTATGATTATTAAAACTCTTAAAGTTTCCTAAAGTCCGGCCCTATGCAATAAATAATCCTAGCAAGTTCGCAAAAAAAAAAAAAACGATTACTCTGGCTAATTGTCACAAAGTATCTAGTAGGAGGCTATAAAAAGCATTATAACTGGAAGCCTTGTTGGCTGATCTGATTGATTGTCACGTTTCAATATCAACACTCAAGGAGATTAATAAATATTATAGTGTGTGCTTTGTACTAACCAGGGACTTAAAAACACATTCATAAAGGTTACATAATTAAAAGTGTTACAAATTGATAACAGAATCAATGTAACACTTATAAATGTGTTTTTCAATGTGTTAACCCAAAACACTTACAAAAGTGTAACCGTAATATATCTGTAACAGATATAAAAGTGTTAACAGTGTAAATAAGTGTAACAGTGAAATGCGGCGTTGCCAAATTTAAGTATTAGATAGCCGCGCGTCGTGTGTTATATCCGTGCAAAAACACGTCCTCCGAAATATTTAAAATATTCGTGATTTAAAATTCAAGCTTATTTGAACACTTTTGTTGACTGCAATGGATCAAACAATCCTTTCTTTAAAAAAACCTTGTCTGGATGAGGATGACAACCATCCTAAAAACAACTGCTTACCACTTCAACAAGAAGTTGTGCGTCCTGATAGTCCCGATATCTTGATAGATCCGGAAGTATATTCGGAGGATTCATCATCATCATCATTTCAGGTGAAAGACGTCCACTGCTGGACATAGGCTTCCCCCAAGCACCGCCACTTCAGCCGATTCTGTGCTTCCCGCATCCAGCGGATTCCTGCGGCCTTCACAAGATCATCGGTCCATCTAGTGGTGGGCCTTTCAACGCTACGTCTTTCAGTACGCGGTCGCCACTTCAGAACTTTTCGGCCTCATCAGCCATCCGTTCTGCGAGGAGTGTGCCCTGCCCATTGCCACTTAAGTTTGGCAATTCTTCGAGCTATGTCGGTAACCTTAGTTCTCCTGCGGATCTCTTCATTTCTGATTAGATCACGTAAGGAAACTCCAAGCATAGCCCTCTCGGTTGTATTTTGGGTGACTTTTAGCCTTCTGATAAGGCCCATTGTGAGCGACCACGTTTCAGTGCCATAGGTCATCACTGGCAACACGCACTGGTCAAAGACTTTCGTCTTGAGACACTGTGGTAAGTGGGACGAGAAGATATTGCGTAGCTTTCCGAACGCTGCCCTTACGAGTCAGATTCGATGATTAACCTCTTTCTCGAAGTTAGACCTACCTAGCTGGACGGACAGTTTGTCCTAGGTAAACATACTCGTCCACAACTTCGAGCGTAACGTCTCCGATCTTCATTGAGAGTGAGTGTTACATTTGACATAACCTTTGTCTTGTCCATGTTCATTTTAAGACCCACTCTTTCGGAGGCTCCACTGAGGTCATCGAGCCTTGTACTGAGGTCCTCCAAACCGAAGGTTAGTGATATACTCTCCATTGTTGTTGATGCCTAGCCCTTTACAGTCCAGAAACTTGTACTTGAATATCCTTCAGTGCAGCGGAGAAGAAGATTGCAGCGGTGAACAGTTTCGGAGAGATAACGTCTCTCTGTGTCACAACTCGCTGCTGAAGGATAGGTTTCTAGTTTCGGTCCTGGAGTCGGACTGTCATAGTGGCGTTTTCGTACCTACATACATTTTAGCACCTCTATGTAGCGATAGTCAATCTGGCACCGTTGAAGAGACTGCAGTATATATAGCCCATGTCTCGATCGAATCGTAGGCTTTTTCTTCGGTCTTCTGTATAATCTGCCGCAGCGTATATATGTGGTCTGCGGAGCCTTTACGGAATCCAACTTGTTCGGGAGGCTGGAAATTTTCAAACCTGCGCGCGAGACGGTTCGTGATGAATATTGAAAACAGCTTGTAGACATGGCTCAGAAGTGTGATGGGCCTATAGTTCTTAAGCAAGGCATTGTCGCCCTTTTTATAGAAGAGTACCACCACACCTCTGTTCCATGCCTGTGGCGTTTGACCCTCGAGAATAACGGAATCGAAAAGCTTCTGAAGGGCCTTAAGGACGGGTTTTCCACCGGCTTTCAGGAGTTCGGCCGTAATTCCGTCATCACCCGGCGCTTTGTTGTTTTTAAGCTGCTTCAGAGCCATCCTAATCTCGTACAAGCTGACGTCTGGGATGTCTTCGGTATAATGTCAATCTAGCTCTTCGGTCGTTTGTCAGATTCGTAACGGGGTTACTGGTTGACGTGTATAACTGTCCATAGAAACTCTCGATCTCTCTCATATTGAGAGAGATCGAGAGTTTTTCAAACTTGAACTATTGTTCAAGTTTGGCGGATACGATTCTGCCATCATCGGTCTTCAGTTTCGCAAGCTGGCTGGATTCGGAGGATTATTCTCAATGAGTCCTTTCTTAGAAGAAAAAACCACGTCTGGATGTGCACGAATACTATAATATCCTAAATCTTCGGATTCGGAAACGAAAAGTTCGACTGCAGAGAAGTATGGTTCCGTTCGGAGTGTGCGTTGCATATGACGGTTTAGTTGAACGAATGGATCCAAGAAACAAACATTTTGGTGAATTCATTGCACAGGAGCTTCAACATGTAAAACCGTGCAGGCGTACTTATGCTTACTCACACATATTAAATACTACACCAGCTAAAATTTAAACATATCAAAATGCTCAAAGAGTAAAGCATATAACACCGTTATTGTAACATTGTAAGCAAGATGGCGACTTGAGATGAAAAAACTTTTTACAAAAAATACAACCGACTTCCAAACTACAAAGTGAAAAATAACTTTAATTTCGGAAGTCGGTGTCTTTGGATCAGTATTTTAGTATTTTGCCACCGACTTCCGAAATTAAAGTTATTTTTCACTTTGTAGTTTGGAAGTTGGTTATATTTATAGTAAAAAGTTTTTTTTCACTTTTTTGTGGTTTTGTTTGTAATTTATCTAAGTTACAATAGCCGTGTGTCAATTGCTCATAACCTTTTACAAAATATTGCTTTTCCCGATGCAGGGACTTTAATTGTTGAGGAGTTCTCCAGGTACTTCACCATCAGCTCCACTGCACCATATGAATTGTGACGAGCATCAATTGCTTACCAATCATATTAAAGTAATCGAATCGCAACCCGTGAAATACATGTTATTGAGTAGTTCCGATGGCCATCTGTGTCCTTCAGCATCAGTTCCACTTTACCAAATGGTGTTTTCTGAGAGCAAATGCACGAGTTGCTATAAAAAATACCCAAATCGCTATAGGTGTGCCTATAATATTTGAAGAGTTCCCTCGATTTCTCCAAGATCCCATCATAAGATCGTGACCAAATGACAATGGGACCAACTTGAAAGTATATTCTTTCAAACAAAAAATCTATTTTTCAAATCAGTTCAGCCGTCTTCGAGTAAACGGAGAACATATACCTATTTAAAAAAAAGGGTTCCGTCGTACTGAGAACCTCCTCTTTTTTTTGAAGTCGGTTAAAAATGACGGGCGCGAGCGCGGTCGGAAGTCGGAATCGGAACTGAACAAATATGTTATTTTGAATGCGTTAGTGTGTGTATGTGTACTGAAGATCGTCGTCGGCGTTGACGTCGCGCGTCGTCGCGCCGCGCGTTGTTGCCGTACTGTGCAATTATACCTAAAACTGTATATTTCAGTTACACATATGAACAGTTATTAACACATATTATAGGTTACACTTTGATTCTGTAACATTATTGTATCTGTTACATTTTAAAATGTTTTTCTTTTCAAACTGTTTTAAAAAACAGTGTTAAAAACACTTATTACGGTTACAGTTTGAGTCCCTGGTACTAACTGATGATTTTCCATCACTTAAGGTAATGAATTGTGTTGATGAGTAAAAACCATGAAGTATGTACTTATACGTAGAAACTTCATCTATCGGCAAGCATAACCCTTTTTCTTTGTCTTCGTATGAAATTTTTCAGTCACTATGATATTTTGCAGCACATCATTTCATAGACGAAAGGATTCTTCTCTGTTAGAGAAACGAACGGGTATAATATTATAAAGAAAAATGTCGTAATTAAATTAGTCATTCTAGTTTGCACACGGACAAATTAGTAACTGCACATAATCCACTCAATACCTAACATTCACAATTTTCATCTTTTAGAAGATCTGCCACAATAACATCAAATTTAAGTTATGTTAAGATTTAGAAAAAAAATGTTTTACTCACCAAGACCAATGCCAGTGATGACTCCAACCAAAGTAACCACGAGCATTACATTGTCAACCAAAATCTTCCGGACTCCAGTCCGTTCAACAGGAGCTGACCGGTCTTCAGTCGTCTTCGGCCCCCGGTCTCCAGGGCCCATCTTCGCGAACAAATATTCTGAAAACCGTTCACCTTTCTCCATTACAGGTGAAATAGGACTTTTCAGCCCAGATCCTTTGGACCTGGTTTGTCTAGTAATACTGTTGTCACGTTTCCCCACTTCTTTTAATTAATTACTTGTTGTTATAATTTATCAAACGTCAGTGCTAATTTGTTTATTGCATGGTTCTCAAGCGTGATTACTACATGAATGAAGTAGGATTCGAATTTTACACACGTATAAGATAAATACTTTATTCTTTATTTAGGACGACTTATACATTCTTTTGCGTTGTTATTACGGAGAAAACCGCAAAAGAGTATCTTTTGATGCGCAATCCCCTAAGTCAGGTGGTACACTAACCCACAGTATTTCTCTTGGCTGTTACTACCCAATATCTACTTAAGGTTTATCATCGGTGTCATCTAACCGTTCAACTACCATTACTACTTTTTCTCTAAGCTTTTCCTCATCAAAATGTTTACAACCAGCAATGAAAACCAAAGGTGGAAAAGTGTCGTGTCACCGGAATTGACGCAAGAAGCCATGTTGACGGATGCGCGCGCAGCCATCGATTGCACTTCCATTCACTTAGTTATATTAAGTTTCTATAAATAGATTATTAAATTGTGGGCATTATCGTTTTACTAAGGTATTGTGGGGGTTTGTTATGTAATTATCTATAATGGGTTAAAAGACAAGTGTGACATGCGCAGTGCGAAGTTTTATGTCAATATGAGCGACCTTATTTCGGTTGAGCGATTTTCTTTTGTTTAAGAGGAAATGCATTTCCAAAATGCACATTATACTAGTATGTATGACTGCCTTAACAAGGACGAAATGTCAGTCTTATCAGAATCTATTATATTTTAATAATCTACTAATACTTCTCATACATTAGCGTCGATAAGACGATGTTTTTGTTTATCAGACAGTAATATTTTTGTGTAAGCCATTATTTACCTGCTTTAAAAGTATTAAAGCAGGTAAATAATGACTTACCATCTTAATTTTAGAAAACAATGAACTGATTACTTAGAAACTCATAATGAACACGTAATTGTTTATTTTAACTTCATACGCAGAATTACATTTTAATAACTTTTGTAACTTTTAATTTATTTGTCATGTTTGACAAAAATAGGGATATGCCTGGGTAATAAAAAGATATTCTATTTAGTCCGTCAGTCAGATTATAAACAAATATTAGACACGTATTTTTTGCTCTAACATAAACATGAATAAAAAAGTTGGGGGCTTGCTACGTCACAACTAAGTATATCTACATAGTATACTACAAATCTACATAGATTGTGACGTAAAAGATTACGGTGATACAAAAAGTTAAAATGCTGCATAACGTCACGCCTACATAGGCGCAATGTTTTGATTACGTAAAAAAAGAAAAAAAAATTGTGTCCAAAATTTTTAATAATCTACAGACAAAACTTTTTTTGTCGTCATACCTATTCCCACTAAAATGAAACTTCACTAGGGTTGAAAATATCTAACTGTCACATAGACAAATAGGCCTTGTCGTTTTAAGAGTAGGTATAAGTGAGATTCAACTCTAGGGTGATAAAGTAGTAATGAGGTTGACTATACTATTTGGGTGGCAATCAAGCTGGCGGCGGCAACCAGCGAGGTAATTGCGTAACACACTTACTGTATTTAATTTTGACAGTTCGACAACATTCATTGCGTTATTTACGTTGCTGAGCAGACAATATTTTCGAACATATGAAGCAATGGATTAGCAATATCCTTTAAAATCATTTAGATTGTGATTGAAAGTGTGTTACGCAATTAGGGTGCTGGTGGTAACTGTGGTGAGTGGTTACCGTCGCCTACCTATGGATAGCTGCAATGCCAGAGGCTTCACAAGTTTGTTACCATCCTAGAGACAGAGCTGAAATGTCTCATGTGACTTTAAGAGTGGGCCTAAAGCAAAGGACCATGGGGATTTTGTATGGACCACGTCCCCACCTCCAATAGACATACTCGTAGGATACGTGTCAATATGTTTATAAGGATGTTGACCATGTTTATTTAAATCTTTATTTTTTTTTACATTCGCCCTTGACATATTTACTATTCTATTATTTGACATTATTTACTTTTTTTTTTTTGTGGCTTTTGTGGACATGATAATTATTCAGATTGATTACAGTTGTAATAGCAATCATATAATTGCGTTTTATTTAAAATAGGTTTTTTACTTTTTTTAATTAATTAATTTTTTTGTATAGATTCTTTTCTACATATTTTGTGAATGTGAGAACGCTGTAGGCTTAGTGGATTGTAGACCTGTTGACCATTTTCTATTTTGTTAAGTACTTGGTACTTATTGAAAGACCTACACTGTCCTCCCATACCTAGAAACACTGTTATTTGAAAGTGATTTACATCAATGTTTGAAAGTATTGTAAAAGCCAATTATTTTTAAAAGAGTAACCGTGGAGTTTCTTGCCGGCTCTTCTCCATAGGAAACGACCAATTGGAACCGTGCACCTAGCTTCTGACGTTTCATAAGTGCCCATGTAGGTTTATGTGAAATAAAATATTTTGATTTTGATTTTGATTTTTGATCCAGAAAAAGACTTACTGTCTTTTTCAATTGCAAAATCAATGGGATTTTTTTCTTATAACAAAAAATTTTTCGTTTAGGCTAACCTAACCTAACTTTACCTATCCGTTTTTTTTTTTTTTGTGGCTCGGGCGAACGTGTCTGTCAGACTCCTACTGACTAAAAACCACCCCGGTGTTCCCTTCACACACTTGGACCGGGGATCATGAGATCTAGTGCGCCTTCCATGATCCCCGACTGGTGCCGGCCCGCTTTTGCGGGCCACTTCATGCATGCCCGCGGAGAGAGTGAGGTGTGAGACTCCCCCCGCGACGTCAAATAGGGGCGCGCGTGGAACACTACGTACCGCCACCTCGGGTCCTGCTGGATGGGGGGCGGCGGACGTCCCCGAGTCCGTCGTCTCTCCGGATCTCTTTATGGGGCTGGAAGAGGGCGTTGTCTGCCCTCCGCTGACGCCCAGTCCGCCTGCTACGGATCAGGAGAGTGGTCTCAATCTCCCTCTCCCTTTCCGCAGCCTCCTTCTGCGAAACTACGGTTTCACAGAAGGAGATCACCGCATCCCACGACTCGGCACTCCCGACCATCGAACGAGCGACAACCGGTAGCGCCAGGTCGGCTCCGACTTCAGATATGAGGGCACGGCGCGGCTCCTCCTATGCGGTACACTCTGCCAGTGTATGCCGCGCCGTGTTCTCCCGACAGTGGGTGCAGTGATGGCACCGAGCGTCCGGCTCCCTGTTTATGCGACACAGGTACTTCCCGAAGCAGCCATGCCCCGAGAGCACCTGCGTCACCCAAAACGACAGGGAACCGTGCCTCCTCCCAAACCATTCGTCGAGCACTGGTCGGATCGCGTTGACGGTAGCGAGGCCGGCGGTAGGGCGCAGAAGCCTGTCCCGCCATTCCGTCACCAGGACCTCGCGGAGCTGAGACCGACGAAGCTCGATCTCACGCTGCATCGGTCCACCTCCCCGCGTTCGCGCCTCCTCGCGCCACCGGTGCAGTGAAGCGAGGGTTCTCGCCTCTAGGTCCCAGGGCGGGGATCCGGCCAGTGCACAAGCCGCCTCGTAGGAAATCGTGCGATACCCCTGATAGCTCTGACGGCCATCGCTCTCTGCGGTTTTCGCAGTATAGCTATGCTGCCGGCCGTCAGGTCAGAAGCCCACACCGAGGCCCCGTACAGGGCCATGGATCGCACGATCCCCAAGTACAACCGCCTACAGGCGGTGCTCGGGCCTCCCAGATTGGGAAGTAGCGTCGACAACGCACCTGCGGCGCCCATCAACTTGGGCGTCAGTTGCCGAAAGTGGGGGCCGAAGTCCCACCGTCGTCCGACCTGAGATCCGGCCCCTCTTTATATAAGTGACCGACAAGGCGGGCTGCAATTATCCGCTCAAAGAGCTTACCCACCTCGTCTAGCAGCACTATAGGCCGGTATGCGGACGGTGAGTCTGCTGGGCGCCCCGCCTTCTTGAGCAGGACCAGACGACCTGTCTTCCACTGAGCAGGGAACCGGCCCTGCTCAAGACAAGCTGAGTAGAGTCCTCTCAGCTGGGGCTCTAGCTCTTTCAGAGCGAGGGCGAGCGCTCGGCTGGGAACTCCATCGGGCCCCGGGGCAACGGTTTTGGCCCGGAGGCGCGTTATGGCCGCACTCATCTCCGGCTGTGTCACCTCAGGGACGTTGACTTCCTCATCTTCCGACTCTGTGGCTGTGGGCAAAGCCACCGGCGGCGGTATATGCTCTTCTCTAGCAGGGAAGAGGGCTGCGACCACATCCTCCAGCAACTGTGGCTGTAAGCTCTCAGTGAGTGGAGGCGCCCAGGCACGAAGTTTCGCTCGGACCACACGATAAGGGCGCCCCCACAGATCCCCGTCTAGGGTCGCCAACCTGTCCTCCCTGGCTCGAGTCTTAGACTCGCCGCCGGCCAGTCACAGAGTCTGCTTCGCCGCGCGGTACACCTTGAATTGCGCCCACCTGTACGCTCTCGGGCGGACATTCGCCGCTTCGAACAATGAACGCCACTACTTCCTCCGGGGTTGCGGAGTCGTCCAGCCCATCTATGCGCAATTCAGCCGTTTTAGTGGGCCTGGACACCCGGGCATCCTCTGGTTTGAGGACTTCTCGTATCTTGGCGGCCAGAACTTTCACCTTCTCCTGCCTTGCAGCACCCGACACCTCAAACACTTTGGCACCCGTGGCTGCCGTTTTAAAAACAAAGCCAGCCGGGGTGGCAAATTCGCTGAACTTCAGCTTCTCCTTTATTTGCGCCAGGACCGACTTATATGTCACACTCCTGTCCGCGGGTTCGGCCTGCAATGTAATAACTACAGCCTCAGAGCGTGGGGTCCTGGCTTTGGGTGGCCTCGTGCCCTCTTTTGAAGCCGAGACCTTAGCAGGTGCCGGTAGCGCCGACTTCTTCTTGCGACCACTTTTTACCACCGTCGTCCAGGCCTCTTGGGTGGGAAGCGTGGTCGCCGGTACCGCGGTTGAGTGGAAAGGAGGAACGGACGTACTCGCTGCGGGCTTCTTGGGCCCCTCCGTAAACTTTTTGGCCCCCTCCGCAGGTTTTTCGGCCACCTGCACGGGCTCAGTCTTGGCGGACTCCTCCTTCCTTCGCCTATCTGTCGCAAGCGGCGGCCGGAGGATTTCAGCCGGGGGGAGGCGCGTCTTCACGGCCTCCAGTCGGTCCTGCCTGTTGCTGCCAGTCATTCCTCTGAGCGGAAAACTCCCGCTTGAGGTCCTCCAGCTCGGATTGGAGACGGCTGTTCTCCTCCCACAACTTTGCCGTCTCCTCCGAGGTCGAGCGATTAAGGAGGACTTCCACCGCCTCCTTGATCCCATCCGCCGCCTCTTTTAGAGCTCGCGTGAACGTGCCCTTCAAGTTACCAGACTTAGTGGCAACCTTCAGAACCACGTCCACGCTGTCCATTACTTGGCGGTTTAGGGCTGCCGCCGCCAAATCCTCGGCGGCGGTCAAGCGAGCAGACCGGCGCTCTCTGGCCTGACTGGCCATTTCAGCCACCTCGTCAAGAGCCACCGCCCGTATCTCCTCTCTCCTAGCAGAGTTGACCTCCCCCTTAGTGCTGACCAAGGAAATCGAGTTTTGGGTAGAAACGCCCTTCACTTGCTTGGTCCCCGAATCGCTTCCTCCGCTGGGTGCCGGCGTGTCGGGGCGCTTGAGGAAGCGCCCTTGAGGATCAACTTTACCTATCCTGACCTTACATAACCTAACCTAACAGTGATAAACTGATCTTGGGTTTTGAAGGTCACATGGAACTCCTCAATGATGAACAGCATTTGTGTATTGTTGTGATTGGGTAATTGTACAAAAGATTTAAAAAAACAGCTAGTTAGGTTAGGTTAGATTAGATTAGGCTAACCTATTTATTTATTTTTTGTTCCTGGGTTGAAAATCCTCATTGACATCCTCCGTCCTGGGGAGGGTGAAGGATTCTATCAGACTCCTACTGACTAAAAACCACCCCGGTGTTCCCTTCCCACATTTGGACCGGGGATCATGAGATCTTTTGCGCCTTCCATGATCCCCGACTGGACCCACTTCATAGAAATTGTTCTACCAATATCACGTCGCACTATTGCGTCGCGCCTGTCTGCCAGAGCCTTTACGGACTCCTTTTAAAAGGTAGATAGGTACCTAACTTACCTTTTTTAACTTCGTGGTACTTACGTACTACTTAATTTTTTCTTAAGCTTTGGAGACCAACAAAAAAAATTAGTTTACAATACTTAGTAAAAAGCGTAGCGTTTTCTTTTAGAACATAAAATTGTGCAGTTCGTAGACCTCCATACTTAAGTAATCTATTATGCAAGAGATAGACCGTATTATTCAGTGTAGAATTCAGTAAATGACAGGTAATAATAGATAATTCAGAAGGTACCGAATGAATTTTAAATACCAAATCCAACCGGTTCGAACTCCAAGAACACAAGAACACAGGAACGCCACCGGCACAGAATAAATAAGTAGCAGTATTATATCTCGGCAGTGACTTTGAAATAATTACCTACGCCCGCTAGTAGATAAACCTTCCGCGTCTGTGCGTAACTGCTGCGCACTCAATACTTTTGTGTACTGAGATTTCGAAGCGCGTTGTTTCGGTCGTTTTCTATGAAGATAGAATACTGTACTTATTTATACTGTGCCACTGACTACGATCCTTTCATGCCTACTTCTGTTGTTTTGTGTTTGCTTTTGGTTTGCGGTTTATGTAATCATTATCATTGTATGCTAATATAAAGAAATTAAATGAAATTGCTTATTCTGTAAGTAGGTTATAGGAATCATTTTTACACGCCATAATATTAAGAAAATAAAAATTAGCTAGATGGCGTTGACATTTCCTATCTGACTATGACTCCCTGAAAGAAATGGCGAAACAAACTCAAGACTCAGTCTCTTTTATAGTCCAGACATAATAATCTTGGTCAGATCATTTTGAGGGCAATGTTGATCGGTTTCCTAAATGGTCTTTTAAGGAAAGAACCACACAGATTTGAGTGGACCTGTCCAGTCAGTGCAAGCATTTGTCAGTTATCGTGGAGCTCGACTCAGAACTTCAGGAGCTCAACGAGTCGACGAGCAACATCAAAGAAAGGACATTTGGGTAGGCCGCATAAAATACTCAAACTGCCAGACCATCACTAAAACAAACTGAGAAAGGAAAAATAAATTAAAGAAAATACGACTCGCATGGTCTTCACATTCACAATAATTAAAGTAATATTTTATAAAGTAATAATGTCATTCGTCAAGAATCGGGAAAAATCTTCATCATCAACCCTACCCTCAGTATTCAAACCCCAGACATAAAACCTTTTGTCAAAATTACATGCAACAACACAAAAAAAAGCAATCAATTATTTTAAATTAATCTTTCAGAAAATGGCTACGTAAAACTTTACGTAGTCCTCGTAACTTCAGTCTTCAGATGATTGAAACTTGCACAAATCATTAATGTTTTGAACAGAAGTACCTAACTTATAAGTCATACTCATAACACCAAAGAATTGAAAATCACCTCTGAAATATTTGGTAGCCATTTAGCCAGTTATTTTCTGATTTTTAAAACAATTTATACGCTTCTAATTTTGAGAAGAAGCCATAGTATGAATAAACAAACATTTTCGAATCACCTGTAATAAATTAAGATTTCCTAACTCCATTAAAAAAATCACCAGGATTCTTAATCACAACACAAATATAAACTAAAAACACGGTTAAAAAAAGTACTTATGTATTCAACCACTGTAGGTAAATAGGTTTCGACTATTCGAATCTGCGACTTTGTCTGTACTAAAGCCCCAACGTGCCATCAAACCATTTGCAGCTTGAACTTGAAATAACATTGAACTACTTGACTATACTTAGTTATTAAGTTAATAAAGATAAATTGAATGGAACATGCAACGAATACCGAATTTAAAATATAGGGATAGTATTAAATGGTACCGATTCTGCATTCAGACAAAAAAAGGGTTCGCGAGCGACATACAGTGCTAAATCTAGCCACCCTGCATTCTTTGTCTGACAGAGCACGGAACCGCCGCCGCCGCCGCCGCCGCCGTGCGCCGCGTGCGCCGGCCGCGTCTAGCTGGAGACGGTAGAACTCATTTCCTTTTTCTATATAAATAAATAAAATTTAAGTGTCTCTTTGTAATGTCAAATTATCAGCTTTTTACTAAATGCGTATGAAAGTGTATCGGTACTTATAACAAAAAAAAAAAATAAAAAAAAATGTCTCGCTGTCTGTTTACAAACGGCAAACGGCTTGTCCGATTTTGATGGGACTTTCACTGGCAGGTAGCGAATATGGAGTAACTTGGCTACTTTTATTTTACATACCTCAAATTGTAATTTTCATTCGTAAGTTGTCCAATCAATAATGCTAATACTAACTTAATAATCTCTATCCTGTAATAAATACGGAAAGTAGCTTGATAAGTTATTAATTTACACTAACACGAGTCTAACAATACTGATAAGTCAAATCTACCTAGCCTTTTCCCAACTATGTTAGGGTCGGCTTCCAGTCTATCCGGATGCAGCTGAATACCAGTATTTTACATGGAGTGACTGCCTATCTGACCTCCACAACTCAGTAACTAGGTAATACGATACCCCTTGGTAAGACTGGTTGTCAGACTTTCGGGCTTCTGACGACCCGTAACGACTGTCAAAGACCCACGAATGACAACCGGGACCAACGGCTTAACGTGCTTTCCGAGGCACGGAGGAGTTTCGGTATGTAGAAATGGTTACCCATCCACGGACCAACCCCGGCAAGCGTAGCATAACCTGATGGACCCGTGCGGCTGTTAGTACTTAGCCACGAGCTCCTCAACAATACTGATAAGTAAAAGAAAATTATCGTATTAATGACGCTTACCTTCTTCTATTGACATTATGTGTATCTACTTCATCTACAGCTGTTATAGGTACCTACTTCACTTTCTCCGGATAGTATTAAATTAACTATTTACGAAATATAACTATTCATTTATTTTATTCAAACAACCCACAGTATTTTTTCTTGTCATTTAGATAAATAATTGCCGGTGTATTTATCCGCCGCGCTCGGCGGCCTGTACCGCTTTGTAAATGCGCCGTGCACGGATCAAACTATCTAATCGCTAAGAACAGGTTTTTCTAGGGTAGTTCCTGTTGTTTTTTTTTTTTTTGGCTTTGTGTACATATAAATTATGTTAATTAACGAAAGGCGTTCCAATACGCAATAGTACAGCGATAAAAATAGTAAATAGTCAACACTGTACACGCGCACTTGTCTTTCAACGTGGAAAGACAAGTACGACAATTGTTTCTATTACTTAACAATTTAATATTTTTTGTGCATATATTATTATTAAAAATGGGGCTTTAAAGCCAGATACCCATCATAATTTCAGTTTGTCATTCAAATATAAAGAGCAATATTCGGCTAACAAACCCGAATAATGTGTTTATGAATTATTAATAAGTAAAATATACCTCAGAAACTATGAATGTGTTTCCTTGTTATGAATAAATGGCTCCAGTCAGACGAAAAACCAATATCACACATGTACACTAACTACTCAAGCGAAAATTGAATGAAAAGAATAATTATTATGCAGTTTTCCATTCGGGTTTGTTATTGACAACTTACACATAAAATTATCAAACAAAAAGATGAGAATGTATGTTTTATATAACAAACCTTTATGTTTCTCATAACAAATCATATGAATGTTATAAAGTATGACTTCAATTATTCGCTAAGAGAAAGCATTTATTTTAAAGTTGCTTCTGCCCGCGACTTCGTTCGCGTGAAAGTCGTAAGACACCACAGTATACTACAATAACAGCCACATTTTTATAAAACTTCCCTGGATACTACGTTTGTAGTTTTATTCTCAGCAGCCAAAATATACAGAGAGTCAGGAATGGATTCGGGAGCAAGCGACGTAACAGTTGTGCGTGTCAGCTTGCCCTGAGACCGACCCGGAGCCTTCAGCCTTCTCGGTGTCGGCCCCTGTGACTTGTTGATAATCATCGCTAAGCTTACGCTCACGCTGGGGAATTAGTGGTAGGTATTCGCGGTATAAACACTGTCTCGCCAATTTCCGCCTCGATGACGTTTCTTTGCAAAGATACGACTTTAATATAACATGTACATGTAATTTTTATTTAATTTAATTTTTATTTAATTTAACTTTTATTCAATTTAATTTTTATTTAATTTAACTTTTATTCAATTTAATTTTTATTTAATTCCAATACGAAGTAAGTTGACTGCAGAATTAATTGTGTACCTACAGTATAAATTACTATTGAAGTGCATACTTCATAATTAAATTGTAATTATAGTTAATTATTATGTTATTATTATTATGTTACTTAACATCTGTAGTGTACTTTTGCATGCCTTTTGGTTAAATATGGCTGTTGCTTATTATATTTTTTATGTCACCGAGTTTTGTACTTACCCATATTTGCAAAATAAATATCTTATCTTATCTTATCTTATCTTATCTTGAGCCGGGTTCCGTTACACAGCTTCGGTGGAGTTTCAGCAACACCGACCTTCAGCTGGATGATGTACACCGGAAGTCCACTTGCCATTAACGAATTGAGAAATTCTACGGGGTGATGTGTGGCATCATCTTCCTCCACATCAGTATTAATGGAGGTATATATCCCTTCACTCCCTTCAACTTGCGAGAGAATACTGTGTTTGATCACTGTAGCTTGATCATTTTCGGCGTTAAAATGGGAACACGCCCAAGAATTCTCTTGGTACGGTATTCGACTGATATCCCCGTACACGGGGCGAATAAGATCTTCTAAAGTGGGAACTACTCTACCAAGAGTCTCTAGTATAGTGCCTTCACCAACTTTTAGAAGAACATCGGAAAATTTTTGAGCATTTGAATTCTCGCCAAGCCGAGCTCGCATGGCGATGGTCAAGCGCAATCTATGAACTCTCGACCATAGAGTCGACCTTTTCAACGAAGCACTCACTTTGTCAGTCAGAACTGTGACAGAACCCATTATGTCTTGGTTCTGCGGATGTCCTGCACAGGGTTCTGTTTACAGCTGCTTTCCTATTTGCCATAATGCATTCATCCCATACGATGAAGCGCATTCTCTAAGCACACGTCCCTTGTTACTGTTGCGTGACACCCCACAAACTGGCGTTTCGTTGCTTCTTGCATCTTAAACATGGCGTGCGCTGTTTTGTCACCAGGAAGCAGTGTGGCAGCGATTCCAGAAGATCCACACACAGATCTTAAAATCTCTAGGACTTAGGTTAATTGTATGACCTGTAAAAAATCTTTATAATAGGATTCCGTACCTCAAAAGGAAAAAACGGAACCCAAGACTAGGGACTTCCTATAGGATCACTCGTGTGTCTGTCTGTCTGTCTGTCCGTCTGTCACAGCCAATTTGCTCCGAATCTAATGGACCGCTTAGGTTGAAATTTGGTACACATATGTATTTCTGTGACTCAAACACGGACATGTAACGTAAATAAATGTATTTTGTATATCGTCGCTTTTGGGGGCAAATAAGAACAATATAAAATATATTTTTTCAAACTGTATCTTGTGACATATCAAATGAAAGGGGTTGTTATGACGGTCTCAATTTTTTTAAATACGTTATTTAAAATAAATGCATTTAAAGATATTTAAGAAAATAGATGAAAATTTACCATTCCCCCCTTATCTCCGAAACGACTGAGCCTAAAATTTAAAAAAATACAGAGTATGGTTCTTCCCTCATAGATAACAGGAAAACCTATAAGAAGTCTGTGGTCTTAAAATAATATGGTAAGTCTCTCAATATTGTGCGTACGAACTTACATTTGCAGTTGGAATGTATGGGAGAAATGTATTTCAACAACAATGTTAAGTTTGTATTTCGGATAAATTCAACCCAACTACGGAATCTTTACCTCTAAAATTATTAGAATATAACCCTGAATGTTTTGTGACTGGAAAGTATTTGTAACGTAGCAATTTCCCATAGCTTACGAAGTTGTCCTTTTTTATCGAATTAATACATTCTACGAACTATTGCATACACACATACATACATAAACTCACGCCTTCTTCCCATGGAGGCAGGCAGAAACTACAGAACGCCACCCGCTATGATCCCTACCAAACCAACAACAAACTACAACCAACCAATCAAACAACCAACCACCAGCCAACCAACTATTACATACATAATCAAAAACAAACAAAAATAATCTTAGGTATTGCAAAATGTAAAAAAAAAGAGTCACAAAAAAAACAATAGATGAGAAAATGATATGTGGAGACTGATTGTGGTATATTAAAAACTTTTTACAAAAAAAAACAACCGACTTCCAAAAAAAAACACTACAAAGTGAAAAATAACTTTAATTTCGGAAGTCGGTGTCTTGGGTTTTGTGTTTTCGTTTTTTGCCACCGACTTCCGAAATTAAAGTTATTTTTCACTTTGTAGTGTTTTTTTTTGGAAGTCGGTTGTTTTTTTTTGTAAAAATTTTTTATTTTTCACTTTTTAGTTGTGGTACCTACCCCACACACATTCAAATACCACTACCTGCTACCAGTGACAGGAACTTATCATATCATCTACATACTAAGTGGGAAAAAAATACGTATTTTGTAGCTAACTCAAAAACTACCCAAGCAAAGTTAATTAAATTTATATGGGACCAATTTGGGAGCATACCCTTTCAAACAAAAAAAGAATTTTCAAAATCGGTCCACAAATGACGGAGAAATCGGTGGACATACATAAAAAAAAAAGAAAAAAAAAAAAAAAAAAAAAACAAACATACGCGTCGAACATATAACCTCCTCCTTTTTGGAAGTCGGTTAAAAAATAAGAAAGTGTTATTACTAGGTAAGATTAATAATTATTGTCATAGTGATTTTTATTATTTTTCATTTTTAAATGTCGCCTAGACAAATTTCGTATGTAGGTACTTAAGTATGTGTAATTAATAAACATTCTAGTGATTTTTATCGATATCTTTCATTTAATAACGTCCTGTAAAACAAATACATCCCAGCAGTAGGCTGCTGAATCGTAGGTGCTCTTCGTGGACAAAAATGTAAAAATAATTTTTACTACTACTTACTAATTTTACTAATTTTACTTTTAGGACTATGCTAGGTGCTATTCACGCAGGTACTATTCGGACGGGTGCTCTAAGTGGACTACTTCTTAAAATCTACCCCAGTATTGCAAAGCATTCGTCCAACTGCTTAATTATTTGTTTTGTTGAAATTTCGCTAAAATAGCCATGGAATTTTACTGGAATTATGTCATGATTGACTGCTTAGTTCCATAAAAGTATAGCGTGAACATAATCATTTAAAAAGTTAAATCGGTAACTATCTACAATACCTATCCTAATCTTTTAGTGCGTCCTTTTACAATTTGCGGAGAAAAATACGAAAATAATGTAATATTGCTCATCCCCCATAGCAAATAGCGTGACAGTTTATATATACCCTACAGTTTGAAACTGACGAACATTCTAAAAACTATATTTTCGGCATTAGAATCGATCCCAGACCTCGTAGCAATAACTTTTTTCAAAAATATTCAATATTCAGGTTTGACTTTGCTACGATTTTGTTATATGTATAGATAAACCATTTAAAACCTACTTGTCAAAGAGTCAGTCAGCTAGTCAGATAGCTGCCCATCCAAAGTGTAGGTTGCTCAATCACTCTGCTTGCCTTTTTCCAACTATGTTGGGGTCGGCTTCCAATCTAACCGGATGCAGCTGAATACCAGTATTTTACGTGGAGCGACTGCCTATCTGACTTCCACAACCTAGTAACTGGGAGTAATACGTTGTACCCCTTGGTAAAATTGTTTGTCGCGACTTTCGGGCTTCTGATGATCCGTAGCGACTGTCAAAGATCCACGAATGACAGCCGAGACCAATGGCTTAACTTGCTTTCCGAGGCACGGAGTCTCGGTATGTAAAGATGGTCACCCTTCCGCGGACCAACCCCGGCAAGCGTAGCTTAACCTTCGATCGCTCCGTGCGGCTGTTATTATTGAGCCACGAGCCCCACCCAGAATTTACATTATAGGTAACCACCTAACATTAAAAGACACTATTTTGGAACTATTTCCTTGATAAGAGCCATATAAACCACCCTGAGACTGCAACCACGGTCGTAAGCGCGGCTATCATCGAAATCCTTCAAGAATTATGGTTTCTTCACTGACTTTAGTTCTAGTTCTGTCGGTAGCACGTTCCCAACGACATAATCGGTCGAAGACATTAGCGTTGTGGAGCATACGTTTTCATATGTGCGACATAATGCATTTCTGAGAGAAATTTCATACGTCGTTAAGACATGGTAAGAAAAACGATGTCCTAGGTACAGTACCGACCAAAAGTCCATGAGCAATCTCACAAAGCAATAGACTGACGCTTCGGTTTGACTTACGACCTTCTTCTATAAGTTGTTACAATACTGTAGACACGCACATTACACACACACACTCACTTTGTCTGCAACCAATGACTAGTTCAATAATCATCATTCGTTTTTAGTTTCATTCGTCTTGTTCACATAAATATTAAAGTTTAGCAGGTAGACCACAAAAAACTAAGTAAATTATTTCGATTTCTGTGGGGTAGATGCAGTTTGTTACGAGTATTTAATTAATAGAACTTTTTTGGTTCGTGGATAATATTGGTGACGAGTATTTAGCGCAGTGTTGTGGTTATTATTATCAAAAAGCAGGCATAAAATATATTGAAGAGATCAGATCAGATCAGAGAATATTATTGCGCTGCGTAAAAGTGAAGTGAATATCTAATGAAACCGGACTAAGTGTGAGTGTTATCATTAATATATTTCATATTTTACCAAACATAAATCTTAATCAAGGGTATTGTTGATAGAACAGAGGTATTGTTGAGACAGAAGATGCCTTTAAAGTTTTAAATTCATTGTGAGGTTTAATTCGATTAGTGAATAATAAATAATAAGGTATTATGTGTAATAAAAACAATGTTTTTCTTTGTTCTAGAGAAATACTGTGAGGGTTAAGAGATATGAGGAAGGGGCTTATTATCGAGTAGCAGCGACGTCAAATGGTGAATGAAACAAATGGTTTCATACCAACGAGACATTTTGCTGAATTATTAAAAACACGTCATTATGAACCGTTCGCCGTGCACTCTGAAGGCTTGCATCACTGAAGACCAGCTAGAAAACCGTTTTTGACCTTAAAATATTGACCGTACCAACTTAATAAACAACAGATTCGTTATTGCATGAATTTATGGTAACGAATTTTTTAAGCACGTTTCAATAGGGTGTTTGTCGTATTTCTTGCAGATATACCGAAATTGTTTAATATTATTTTAGTAATAGTATTATTTTAGGATAAAAATTTGAGGTTTAGTTTCAATCTTCTTTTCGTAAAGAAAATGAATACTTAAGCTTTAACCTCAATAACAACCAATATTTACTAAAGTCAAATAAAATGTAAAATAATTAATACAAATAAAATATAAACAAACTGCCCATATTTAACCTTAAAATTACCTATTCTGTAAGTAGTTTTTTACATTTTAAGTAGTCTAATATTCTTATTTATTACTTAATTACTTCGACCATGATCAAAGCTTAATATTTATGGTGAAAAAATCCATTAAAAATTTAAAATATTTCATAATTTAAATATGTCTAAATAATACAAACTGCTTCTAAGTTTCTTGACATCTATTTCACAACTTATTCAGCTGAAGTAATGATAAATAATTGTAGCAGTTTATTAACTTATGTAAAATAAATGTAACGAATAAACATATTTTTTTTAATTTTGTTATCATATATCACGCATTTTTTATTCTAAAACCTTTATTGCAATAACAACATAAAAAAGCAGCAATATTTAAAAAATATTATTATCGAAAACAAAAATAATAATATTTGCAAAAAACCGCACTGTGATTCACGAGATTAGAACCTGAGGCAGTTTGAATTCCATACCTACGCTTAAAGGCTCGTGCAGACCAGCGCGACACGCGGCGCGACACAAAGGCACCGCTCGTCGCGCGACGAGCGGTGCCTTTGTGTCGCGTCGCGTGTCGCGCTGGTCTGAACAAGCCTTAACGCTTTCTGCTATCTGCGCTTGTTAAGTTACTATCGAATTTTAGCAATGCCATTAACTGGTCAAGTTCACGCGCATAGTGCGTGTGTGCTAGCATGTTTAAAGCGACGGAAATATATTGTTGTTTCGTGTAACTGCGTTATCTGTGGTGTGTGTATCGTGTTGCTTACACATACAAATGTACGAGCTATACCGCGTGTTCACAGCAATACGACTCTTAGCGTGCTCATGCACTTTTGAGCGCTTACTGTACCACTGTGAACAGTAGCACATTCAACAAATTAGAATAAATGCAAAAAATTCGATCAAAACTCTCGGCATTCATTCAAATTTATACCTTATTGCAATGACATAAGATTTACACTGCTGATTAGTTTTACGTCAAAATTGATAATTCAATCACGAATGTGTTACTATATAGGTACTAAATTCGACGAAACCTCCTCCATCCGGATAGCAGTCAAACCGTGCTTTAAAAACTTTAGTTTTGTGATCTCCTCTTCTATATTTGACAGCCTGTTAACACTGCAAAGGTTTCGTTGTACATTTGCTTTACGAAGACGTAAATTATAAATTTATACAGATTCATCAATAATGATAATAATTAGGCCAAAACTATTTAAATCAAAATCCGGCTTCCATAACAAAATCAACCAAGTCTTTAAGTTTTCATAAAAAAAATTAAGTTTCATAAGTTTTGCCCATTTACTGTATGCCCTGGAAACAAAGAAATGGCAAAAAAAAATTCTATGCTTTCATAGAAAAAAATTGTGCGTCTTTACACCATCCACTTTTATGTAGATCTTAAACCGCTTTCGCATTATATGATGAACAAAGCAGTGGATTCGTAGCCTGAGTCAATAAATCACAATCCAACATAAGTGATGTCATGTTCATAGCCCATCGCAACCAAATACCTCTATAAATCATTCACTTTGAGAGTTTTATAAGTTGTGCGATATGCCAAGAGTACTTACAGTTGTACATAATAATAAATCTGGTCTGGAAGTGGATTTATGTTGATTTATTTATGACTAGCTTCTGCCCGCGGCTTCGCCCGCGTGGATGTCGGAACGTGTAACATGTCCTAAATCAGCGGGGTAATTGCGTAACACACTTACAATAGCAATGGGTTTCATTTTGAAAGCTCAAAAACATTAACTGCGTTATTTACGTTGTTGAGCAGACGGATTTCTCGAACATAATTACGAAGCAATATCTTCCACCCGCGTTTTGCCTGAGTGGTAAATTGATAAAAGTAACCTATGTCCTTCCCCAGGCTTTAGACTATTCATCACAAACAGCTCAGCAGATTAGCCGTGAAACATACATATATACACAGATAGATAGACGGACAGACAGACAGACAGACAGAGTTACTTTCGCTTTTATAATGTCAGGTAGGGATTGGTATGCATATATTTATTATTGAAGAGGATTAGTTAAGATTTAGATAATAGCGGTTTTACTTGTCGTACGGTAGCAGCAAATAATAAAAACTGAAAGAATTTGATTAAAGTATATAAGTAAGTAATTATCGATATGTTTTGACGGTTGTACTTACTGCAATAAACTTCTGTAAACTATGTTAAATGATTTGTTTTGTTCAGCGAAAACATGAAGATTTTGTGACTTAGACACACGTGAGCAAGCTACGTAGAGCTGACCGTGGGAAAAACATGGCGTGCCCAAATGTATCCCTGCTACCTTTAAAGTTTGACCTTGTGATTTATTGATCGTCATCGAAAATGCAACCTTTAATGGGAACTGCAGACGTTTAAAATTAAAGGGTAAGTTATTGGGTATTATTGGGATGCGTGGTATAAGCACATTGTCTCCCTTAGCTTCTCTAGTTAAAATTGTGGCCTTCACAATATGCCTCCCTAGTTCAGTGACCCGTAATCTAGTACCGTTGCATAATCTCGGTGCGTCCAAGTTGCGCATTAACAAAACGGGTATACCTACCTTTAATTCAAGCTTATGGGATGGCACCCCGGATAGCTCCAAAGAGTTTAGAAACTCCACTGGGTAGCTCGTACAGTCATCGGATGACATGACTGTGTCAATGGAGTTGTAAATCGTTGTATCGCTAGTTATTGCGTCCAATATTTTTTTATTAATTTTCGTCACTGTCTCATTTTTTGGTGCCAAAATGGTTCTTTCACACAGCCAATTTTCATCCTGGATGTTTTGCTGCAAATTTGGAAAAACTTGCGCAATAAGCGCCTCTTCAGAATCCACAACATTACAAAATTGGTTGGTGAATAGAACCATACCTTCTTCGTCAGTTTTTAGTCGACCTTCACCTATCTCGAGCAGTTTCTCAGCGTACGCACCCGACTCTACATCACTGAACAACTGGACACGCATATTAGTGGTGAGATGCAGCTTTTTAACTTTGCTCCACATATATGAAGCTTTCAGACATGCTTTAATTTCGTCTGCTGCAGTGCCTCGCTCGATCACAGGCAAAGTCTGCCTAAAGTCCCCAGCCAGTAAAACCACCACACCACCCATTAAAGTTTGATTGCTGCGTATATCTTGTAGACAGCGATCAAGAGCCTCGATGGCGCGTTTGTGTGACATAGTGCACTCGTCCCACACGATCAGCTTGCACTGTTGCAACAGGGTGCCACGGCCGCTGCTCTTACTGATGTTGCACGTTGGGATTTCTTCGCTCGCCAGATTAAGAGGTAATTTAAAGACTGAATGTGCCGTCCGTCCACCGCTTAGCAATGTTGCAGCGATTCCAGAGGAAGCCACAGCTAATGCAACATTATGGTCCCTGCGATTTTTTGCTAAAAGCAAATTAAGCAAAACAGTTTTGCCGGTACCACCCGGGGCATCAAGGAAAAAAAGCCCACCTTCACCACTCTCAATTCGCCGTAATATTTTGAGATAAATCTCTTTTTGCTCGGGTAGCAGACGTGGCTCAGTTTCGCACACGTGAGCGTCTAATATGGTGGTATCGTAGCTTAGCTCTCTGATTAAATCATTTGACAGCTCTCCTCTACGCTGTGGTGTGGGCATACCAAAATCGGATAATTTCTTTCCGGAAATTGTAATTATTTTGTCCCCGCGTTCGGGTCGCGCACTCGGCGATCGCGCGTCATTGCCTATCCCGCCCCTCCACCCTCGTTCTGCGCGCCCGCCGTCGACTCATCGCAGGTCATTCTTATCGTTCTAACTTTTAAAATATTAGTCCAAATTACTTAGTGTAAAAGACAAATTTTATCTACATTAAATACCGAAAGCGATGAAGGTATTTATTTTGATACGAATTAACTAAATACTCTAAAATATGCAACGTAAAAAAAGTATTCAATTTAAATATATTTATAGCTCACTATTTTGGCTATAATGGCTTCCACATAAAAGGTAGATATATGCTGTCGCGGACTTTTATTTAGAACTCTTTAAGACAAACAACCCCACAATACATTCTTTTCATGTAACTCCAGCGGTTTAGGCAGCGCACGCAAAGATAGATCTCAGAGGGCAGGAATTTTTCCGACTTACTTGATACTTATCGTTATATTATGGCTAAATCACATAAAATCTTTATAAATTGTAGCCTATGTGTTATTCTGATATATAAGCCACATTACTGTAAAGTTTCATTAAAATCCGTTCAGTAGTTTTTGCGTGAAAGAGTAACAAACATCCATACATCCATCCATCCATCCTCACAAACTTTCGCATTTATAATATTAGTAGGATAACAAAGCATTTTTTTAGGATTCCGTACCCAAAGGGTGCCAAACGGAACCCTGAAAAAGCGGTTTGCGCTACGTCCGATCCGAATCCGAATCCGAATTCAATCCGAATTGGGAATGTTCTAAATTCGGACGGACAAAGATCGAATATAGTGCTCAAACCCTCATACAAATGGTACTATGGCTACGTTGGACCGACATTTCTCGGATTCAGATCGGACGCAGTGCGAAACCGCTCTTACTAAGCCTCCACTGTCCGTCTGTCTGTCAGCGGGCTGTATCTCATGAACCGTAAAATGTAGACAGTTGACATTTTCACAGATTTCTATTAAAGATTAAAAAAAAAAAAACACAATTAAAGGGGGTGTAGCGTTGTATAAGAAACGTGTAGATTTCGTCGTTTTTTGAAAAATATTGTACAGTGGTACGGAACCCTTCGTGTGCGAGTCCGAGTCGCACTTGGCCGGTTTTTAAGAAAATTCTGTAATTACTTTAATTTTTTTAAACAATTTTACGGAGTTCTGTTATCTTTCAGTTTACTGTTACTAAATCAAGTTTTTTACTAGCTTACATTATCGAGCTAGTATAGTGGATTTTTAGACAGTTTGTGGCTAAAACGGACTAACGCTGGAATAAAAGAAATATCCTGCCCGATTTTCTTGGAAATAATATAAATATACAACGTGTTCCTTTTCTTGGGCATTAATAAGACCATGTCAAAGAATCAACTGACATATTCTTCAAACTCCGGTCCGGTCCGGTTACGATCAATCAAATTTAAAACCACCGATTCCGGTTCCGGTAAAACGACTTCCGTAACATCCCTGGTTTGAATGAAAATGATTTACCTACTCGTACTTAACAATTAAACTTAGATACACACATCGAGAGTCTAGTTTTATGATACGAGTAACTTCGAAACTATGTATTTTTGGAACACGTGTTCTAGGACTTTTTGTATTCAAAATCAAAAATCAAAATCAAAATATTTTATTTCACATAAACCTACATGGGCACTTATGAAACGTCAGAAGCTAGGTGCACGGTTCCAATTGGTCGTTTCCTATGGAGAAGAGCCGGCAAGAAACTCCACGGTTACTCTTTTAAAAATAATTGGCTTTTACAATACTTTCAAACATTGATGTAAATCACTTTCAAATAACAGTGTTTCTAGGTATGGGAGGACAGTGTAGGTCTTTCAATAAGTACCAAGTACTTAACAAAATAGAAAATGGTCAACAGGTCTACAATCCACTAAGCCTACAGCGTTCTCACATTCACAAAATATGTAGAAAAGAATCTATACAAAAAAATTAATTAATTAAAAAAAGTAAAAAACCTATTTTAAATAAAACGCAATTATATGATTGCTATTACAACTGTAATCAATCTGAATAATTATCATGTCCACAAAAGCCACAAAAAAAAAATAATATTATTTTCACATATAGCATTTAACCTTAGAGTTAGCCGACATTCGTACAGACGTAATACAATCACGGCGGGATTTTATCGCACACTGGATTTTCAACTCTCGGTGTTAAGCCCAGCGTTGAGAATCCAACGTGCTGGGACGCACTCTTGCCCCAGTGCGTTGAAAAAACACACTGTTGGATTTTCAATTCTCGGCGCTAAGTATAGCGTTGAAAATCCAGTGCACGCAAAAATATCACCGCGATTTTATTACGTCCGTGCAAACGTCGGCTTAAGGGACATCAAAAGGAACACGTTGTAGAAGAACATATGGTGATGATGTATCTTATAATTTTGTTAGATGAGAAACAGCTAGTAACAAATGCAAAACCATTCCATTGGCTGTTCTCCAACCTCGAGTCAAATCAATTCTGACACCAAACAGAAATATTGTAACTAAAGCATAGCCAAACGATGTATGAATATCTGCTACCAAACATAAAGGTCCATTTAGATCAAACAAGCGAATGAAAATTCTATCCCCAATCTACCAAATTATTTTTGTGTGAACAAGGACAGGACATTCCTTCGTTGCGCTATCCTTAATAAACACTTAACTTAACATCACGCCTTGTTTCCCCGAAGGGTTGGGCAGAGGCGTCCCTGTAGCAGGTACACCCACATTTCGCCAGTTATGTTTAAGTCCCATGTAATAGGGGGCGAGCCTATTGCCATCAACCGGGCACAAATCCAGACTCCGGGCTGCTACTGAGAAAGTCCAGATAGAAAAACCCAATAACACATTGATCGGCCCGGAAATCGAACCCAGGACCTCATGCTCTGCAGTAGCGCTTGCGACAACTAGACCAATGATTCAACCAAAAAAAAAAAACCTAAAATCCTTAATAAAATGTCAAGAATATCAACAAAAGTATGCCCTTCGCTTGCCCGCAAGAATACTGTATTAACTCTAAAAACGTACTTTTTAAGGAGAAGCGATTAAAGTTTTTAACTAAAAATATTGTGGTATATCCATAATATAAACAGATTTTTTTAAATTATTAATATGTATTAGTATATACTCTATAATTATCCCTAAAGACATTACTCTATTTACCAGTATTTATTAAATTATTTACACTTTTTACCACTTAAAAAGTACGTTTTTAGAGTTAATACAGTATTCTTGCGGGCAAGCGCCTTGCTCTTGTTCTGGTTCTGTGTTCGTTTGGTCTAAACCCGCTTTTAGATGGTATTATTTTCATGCTCTAATGTATAGAAAATTGGCAACAGATAAAAACTCCGGACGACTTTGTTCACTCTGTCAGAACCAGGGCCAAAACATGTTGTACTAACTATTGTATTATCTTTCTTTGATACCAAAATTGGAATAGCAATTTTGCTGAAATACACATTAAGGTAGACACTGATAAGGAGTACGTAATTAATTCAATATTCTTCGAGTTTGAGCATTACATAATATGGGTAACGTTGAATTACGATGTAAAATATTTTAGGATGTAGGTACCTAACAGTTGCAAGCCTGTCAGATAGCTACCACAGAAGATAGAACAATGAAGAATGTTTTTTACGTCAAAAAATTATTCATAAAAATTCAACCCCAAGTAGGTGGTTGTATGTGGTTGTAATGTTTGAACGCTAACAAAGTCGCTTACAGCTAGAAAGTATATTAAAATTGAAGTCGTAGAAGGTTTCCAGTCATTGCATCCAGTGCAATGTCTCATGCATGTGATCATGATTAGTACCCAATTGTTATCGATGCGAATGCTCCTAGGTCAATGCATTCAGAGCTGTAACATGGCTATATCGAACGTTTCCTTTGCCTGTATTATTAAATAGCGCGACGATATTCAAAGATGACGATCAAAATCAAATGACGTTTTTTATGAAGGAGTTTTCAGATGACAAAGTTCCCAATGCATCTAGCATTCTATATGGATAATATCACTGTACTTGAATTTTTTTTGCCATGGGTTTTCGGATCTACTTTAAAGAAATTCCTAGGTACTGCTTCAACTGATTACCAATGTATCACCAACCTAATGTTTTCTAATCAATTCTAATGTGATTCTAAAGTCAATATTATACAAGACACTCTCGGTCAGTGTCCGCCTTTAAATGAAAAATTGGACGCAGCTTTATACCCAGCTATTATTATTAGCACGTGCCAACATACATGTGCCAATAATAGACGAAACGAAATAATAGTGCGGGTTGAAACACTCATTAGAAGATCAATGATCTTATTGTTTTAATTTCACTCCGATGTGAATGATTTCAAGTGACTGATGAACAAGATCTGACAGATGACAGTCAGTATCCTATTCTTCTTTGATGAAGAAAGTGGTGAAGGGTTGATAAACTAGAAAGTTTTGACATTGACAAGAATGAAATATATGATCTATTTGGCATAATAAATGATTATTATTTTGGCTTTAATATTGTCAGTCTAAAAATCCAAAATTGTGATGGGTAAGTCAGGAGCTATCATTTTGTGTGGATGGCTTCATAGATGGGCAAAGATGCTAAACATCGCTACTAACCTAGTGATTTCCACCAATAGATTAACTTTCAGGCATTAGCCTTATATTTCTTGCTTATAAAAGGTGGATGTCTAATTTGCTACCACATGCTCATGTGATGCTTTAAATGAATGAAAAATTTAGAATGACTCTCACCAACATGAAACTTACTGCCTTAGTAAAGTCTTGACCCTGGTACTTTCTTCGTAGCAGTAATTTCCTTTACAATTTCGCAATATCTCTTAAGTCACAGTTTATAAAAATGTAGGTATTATATGAACGTCTCCGCTTGGCAGTCTCAGCACCAAACTGATAATGGTATGTTATAATATTTGAATGCCATAACAGCGTGGAAACAATAGGGCGTTGTATTATTAGGTTAATCACGTGTATGTAAATAAATGATTGTATTTGAGATAGTGATTTTGTTATCAAGTAATATTGTATCTACTGTTATTCTTAGCACTTGCAAGCAAGCCTAAGACCCATAAGATGTAGTCAAAGTTAATTCATGCGGTCGACAATTAATATAATATTATCAGAAGATTAACAATAGTCCAGAGCAGATTAGAGGTGTGGTGGAAAAGACTGGAGACCGTTGGCTTGAAATTAAGTCAGACCAAAACAGAGTACTTGTTTTGTGATTATGGCGGTCCTTCCAGTCCTACGCCCATATCTCTCGCCAGAACGCCCTTACCAATCTGCTCCGATTTTCGGTACCTAGGGTTGCTTGTCTAGGGAGATGGCGGAGTAGACCGAGTCGTAACGCACCGAATCAACTCAAGATGGATGAAATGGCGACAGGTCACTGTAACAACTTGCGACCCACGGATGCCCCTCAAGTTAAAGGGGAAAATCTACAAGTCCGTGATAAAACCTGTCGAACTGTATGGGTTGGAATGCTGGGCCGTGAAGAAGATGGATGCAAAAATCATAGTATGTAGCGGAGATGAGAATGTTGAGATGGATGTGTGGTGGAGTGACGAAAATGGATAAAGTAAGAAATGAGTATATAAGGGGAAGTTTAAAAGTGGCGCCAGTGACAGAAAAGTTGAAAAGAAATCGTTTGACCTGGTATGGGCATGTGATGAAGAGAGAAGAAACGCATGTGACTAAAAGAGTGATGAATATAAATGTTGATGGATGGAGCGGGAGAGGAAGGCCAAAGAAAATATGGATGGATTGTGTGAGGAATGAAATGAAAAATAAGGCAGTTGACTGATATAGCCACAGCTAGGATTAACCTAGCTGTGTTACTTTGCGTTCTGCTGTGGGGATCGGCAGCTGACGTAGATCCAATTTTAATTTTACAAAAGAGGGCAATCCGCGTGATCTATAAAATGGGTCCTCGCGAATCTCTTAGAGACAAATTTAAAGAAATTGATATTCTGACTCTGCCTTCTCTTTATATCTTAGAAAGTATTATGTCGCTCACTGAATACAAAAAGGCCACAAATCAAAAGGCATATATTTTATACGACGGCCAAAACAAAATTCAGACCACAATTTTTTTAAATATTCTATCATTTTTTAGGGTTCCGTAGTAAACAAAGAACCCTTATAGTTTCGTCATGTCCGTCTGTCTGTCTGTCTGTCCGTCTGTCTGTCTGTTTGGCTGTCTGCGGTCTAGCTCCGAGACCCTTAGTACTAGAAAGCTGTAATTTGGCATAGGTATACATATTAATTACCTACGCCAACAAAGTGGTAAAACAAAATTATGAAAAACATTTTTTCTTAGGGTGTACCTCTCCTACTCGTAAAGTGGTGATTTTAACCCTTGGTGTGGGGTATCATTGGAAAGGTCCTTTAAAAACATTGTGTTTTGAAACTATTTTTGGATTCAAGGATCCATTTGCGAAATATTAAGCTTTAAAGTGCAAATTTTTGTTAGTCAAGTGTCCCCTTCCCCTGCCAGCTAAATGGTTGATTTTGGATGTGTGAAAAATCAAAGCAGTAGTTTATATAACGAAATTAAAAGGAAAACTATCACAGCTAAGTAGGCTCTACAATTTAACGAGTAATAATCGACCAACTTAACTTTGCAGTTGCAAAAACAAGTTTTCCCATACATTCCGTATGGGAGAACATAATTATTTTTCAACTTCAAAGTTAAGTTTGTTTTTGGGATAAATTCATCCCAACTACGGAACTCTTCATTGTGCGTGGTCCGACACGCACTTGGCCGGTTTTATTTCTTAATATAACATCATAATAGACAATTGATTCAGGCGGCCTTGCAGAAATCCATTATAAAATACAATAAATGTTGATATTTAATTGATAACACTTGAAAGAAAAAAAATATAAAACAATCAATTTCTTTCAGGAGTTTTTATGGCTCTTTAGAAATAGTTAAACGGAACAGGTAAATATAACATAACATAACATCACGCCTAGTTTCCCCGAAGGGTTGGGCAGAGGTGTCCGTCCCTGTAGCAGGTACACCCACATTTCGCCAGTTATGTTTTAAGTCCATGTAATAGGGGGCGAGCTTATTGCCATCAACCGGGCACAAATCCAGACTCCGAGCTGATACTGAGAAATTTCTGATAGAAAAACCCAATAACACTTTGTCCGACCCGGGAATCGAACCCAGGACCTCATGCTCAGCAGTACTGCCGCCGTAAGGAAAAAAGACGTTTCTACAAAAATGTTGAAATGGAGAAAAAAAAAGTTTTGTACTTTTTAAAATAAAAAATTCGCTGTGCGAAGGAAAATAACATCAATAATAACTTTGTAGTGCGAAAGTGTGGATTACAGTTTGATCTATCGAAATATAGATGCAAATATTAATTCAATATATGTTATATAATAAATATTTCGTTTTTCATTTTAGTAAAAAAAATACAATAAAATATGTGATACTGCAATGAAAAGACGTATCTACCTACATGCGTCCTTTCAACTTAGTAATTAACAAATCGTCTCTCGTACTTAGAGATAACGTGTTACCAGGTACATAAATAGAAAAGACGTTTCTAGCCATTTGCTCTTAGTAACTACATACCTAACATACCTATGTATATAGTGATCTTAAAATATGTATTACTTGCAGAAATGCCTTGTTGTTTATAGATAGGTATTGTTAGAACATTTAAATAATAATTTAATCTTCTACTATCAAATAAAACACAATTATTAGAATCAGACTTATATTTAAATATTCAAAAATACCAAGGGAAAAAATTGCCATCATAAACTTGTCACAATAAGAAATATGCTGAATAATTACTGAGTATCAAAGTTTGTATTCATCCTAATTAGTTACAAATAATTATTACAGCTGTGGAAACTGTTTACTTATTAATCAGTAAAAACCAAAATAACAATCAAAAACCTCTCTGGCTTTCTCAGCATAAAATTAACAAAAATATTTTAAACAAACATTTTTAAAGATTTAACTATCAAACGTTGTAATTAAAAATAACTATCACAGCTTTAGAAATTGCCTTATTTGTTAATCAGTAGATAAAAAACAAAACAGGTATCACAAACCTCTGTATTTCGCAACATAAAAATAAAAATTCTTTATTAAAAATGTAAAAAAACATCACCACCAATCTTCGTATTAATTCTATTTAAAAATCATTGATTTAAAAGTAATTGTCACAGCTTCGGAAACTGCCTAGGTACTTTTTAATCAGTACAAATCAAAACAGGTATTACAAACCTCTAGCTTTCTCAAAATATTTAATAAAATTAAAATATAAACATAACTATCAAAAATTACTGTTACTTATTCTAATTAGGAATCATTTATCACAGCTTTGGATGCTATCTGATCTACGAGTACCTATCTGTAAATCAGTCTTCACCAGCTTGAGTTAGATCAACACTATTATTATCAGTTACTGATAAATTTACCTACTGGTAAATTATACCAAAATATTTTTCTGGTGTCTGGCATTAAGGGTGTCAGTTTTTTTATGATCGCTGACTTCCGCTCTTGAGTAATCCGTCTAAATTCTTTGTTAGGTTTTGGAGGTAGTAACCCAGTTTTTATATTCTTTAGTCTCAGAAAGTCGAGCGAGTAATCTGGTTCATCACAGAAGCCTCTCTTGTAGCGTATAATATGGGTGCCTCTATGGAACGTTACTTCACTCAAAAAATCTTCTACATTCATCACTTTTACGGCAATATTGGCGTAAAATATTGTGACTTCCTGGGCGCAACTGATGGTACAGTGTATTCAACCGCGTACCCCGCTTCACCCCGCACAACTAACAATACTAAGTTGCAAAGCCACTACTGCCACTTGCGTCCGGTAATTTTTGGTAATACTAAGATGAAAAGGTACATCTACGCAGAACCGTCTTTTCTTCTTATGAACATGCAGTAATGCCTTTTTATTTTATGATTAAGTATAATTTTTTAAGACTCTTCTACTTAAATACGCCTTTTCAACTTATTATACGTCAGAAATGTCTTTCCTACTTGGTAAATATTATGATTTATAGCAGATGCGTCTTATTTAATAGCCAGAATTATTAGGTTTTCGTTAACTTGACGCCAATCTAAAAATACTGGTAGATGCGTCTTTTTTTGCTGATTCCGAATATGTATATAACTCTATTTTGAAAAAAATGTCAGATACGTCTTTTTTCCTTATGACGGCAGAGTAGCTCTTGCTACCACTAGACCAACGAGGCAGTCACTAAATACTGTGTGTGTTACTAAATAGGTATATCCACGTCTATTGTATTTTTTTACATCATAATATATAATTAGGTGCGTTTTTACGTGATCCATCGATTGAAAATATGAACATTGTAATAGCTGTTACTCATGAAGCTAAAAATACACAATAGTCCCTTTTGTATTCAAAAGGTTCAATGTGATAAAAATTAGGTCAAAAATAAAACTTAATTTTACAAAAATAAATGGTTTTTTAAATCTTCTTTGAAATAATTATATTCTCAAGTCTCCTATAGTGATAGGTAAATGATAGACAGTATAACGAAAATAAATGACAACATCTACATTAAATTATAGTATAATATTATAAGAGAGAGAGAGTTATTTAGATTAAGATATTTTTTAACTAGGTATAAGGTGTAGATTTAGGATTTAGTTAGTAAGGCCAATCTGTCGCATTGGATCATAGATCTGTAATGATAGTGTAGGTAAGATTGTTATAAATAAATAAATAATAAAATTGAGATCAAATTGGAACGTGCGTATTCATTCATTTCAGCCGAAAGAAGTCCATGCTGGACATAGGCCTCCCCCAAGCACCGCCATTTCAACCGGTTCTGTGCTTCCCGCATTCAGCGGATTCCTGCGGCCTTCAAAAGGTCATCGGTCCACCTTCTGTGAGGCCTTCCAACACTTCGTCTTCCGGTACGTGGTCGCCACTCCAGAACCTTTCGGCCATCCGTTCTGCGAGCAATGTGCCCTGACCATTGCCACTTAAGTTTGGCAATTCTTCGAGCTATGTCCGGTTACCTTGATTCTCCTGCGAATCTCTTTATTTCTGATTCAATCACGTAGGGAAATTCCAAACATAGCCCTCTTCATTACCCTTTGGGTGAATTAGCCTTCTAATAAAGCCCATTGTGGGCGACCACGTTTCAGTGCCATAGGTCATCACTAGCAACACGTACTGGTCAAAAACTATCGTCTTGAGACACTGAGGTCTGTGGGACGAGAGGATATTGAGTAGCTTCCCGAACGTTGCTCAGCCGAGACGGATTCGATGATTGACCTCTTTTTCGAAGTTGGACCTACCTAATTGGACAGTTGGTTCTAGGTAAACAAACTCGTCCACAACTTCGAATGAAACGTCTCCGATCTTCATGAGAGTAGGTGTTACATGAGCATTTGACATGATCATTGTCCATGTTCATTTTAAGACTCACTCTTTCGGAAGCTCTACTGAGGTCATCGAGCATTGTACTGAGGTCCTCCATAGTCTCAGCCATGACAACTATGTCATCGACAAACCGAAGGTTAGTGATGTACTCGCCATTGATGTGCATGCCTAGCTCTTTCCTGTCCAGAACTTCGATGACATCCTCCAGTGCAGCGGGTGAACAGTGTCGGAGATATAACGTCTCCCTTGTCTCGCACCTCACTGCAGAAGGATAGGTTTCGAGGTTTAGTACTGGAGTCCGACTGACATAGTGGCGTTTTCGTACAGACACTTCAGCACCTCGATATATACCGGTAGTCGATATGGCACCGTTGAAAAGACTGCAGTACAGCCCATGTCTCGATTGAATCGAAGGCTTTCTCGTAGTTCACAAACGAAGTTGCTGTATCAACCCTGTACAGGTATGGACTAATTATATTATACATTACCTACTCTAAACAGGTATTAAAAACGTTAAATATTACGAAAATAAGACCCACTGACTCACTAGTTGTTCTAATACTTACTATTTATAACCCGGGCAAGGTATACAATACATTTTTTTTTGCGTCACCATCAGCCTATCGTAGTCCACTGCTGAACACAAAGTGTCTCCAATTATTATTAGATATTGTTACTAGAAAATTAGTATGATTTTAAGTTTAACTCCTTGAATGTCGCGTGATACCCCATAGCAATTACTTAACAAAAGCAATTGCTTCAGCGTTTTGTTTTATTGCCCATAAACCGTAAACAACTGTAGAAAACACAATATACCATAAAATTTTATAATACAAAAAATATAACATAATCATAAATTATTTCTATACAAAACGGACACATTTCTGAACTTCCCACTCTAGCCTTCAGAAAATAATAATCAATCCATGCATAATTCCATTCAAAACGAACGCATTTGAAATATGGCACTGTTGTAGTATAAAATATTATTACACTTACACAATGTTTGAATGCAATGCAAACGGATTTCAAATATGGCCCCGTTGTATTATTGTATAATATAATTACACTTACACGATGCTTGAATGCAATGCAGACACATTTCAAATAATGGCCCTGTTGTATTACAAAATATGATTATATTTACTTGATGTTTGAATGCAAAACGGACGTTTTCCAAAATATGGCACTTTTGCAGAGAACTGAATACCTACGAAGTGCAGGATTCTTTTGGGTTGCAGCCTTTTTGCACGGAACTGACGTGCGTTAGTGTCGATCTTCGGGTCGCAACTCACAAAATGGCGGCCTTGCACTGAAGTTAGCTATCAAAATGCTTCAATGCAAAAATGGCGGTCAGCCAGTTTGGGAATAGTAATGCGAACATGATGAGTGTCTTTTTGAACAATTTTTTTTGTCCATTTAGACCTCATTTTTGCAATAAAATTTTTTTCAGATTTTTTTTATTTGTGGCCCTTTTGTATTCAGTGAGCGATGTATGTTTGCAAAAACTTGGGACTTTTCAAAATAAGAAGCGATTTTCATAATATTAATACACGTAGTAGACATGAAATTGTGATACCCAAATTTAGCTAAAACAAGCAAGTCATTTCTTATAAACAGTATCCGCTTTTATAACAAGTTGCCAAAGTCGGTTGCTTAGCGATGGGAAGTTCAAAACCCATATCAAACGTGTCCTTATCAAGAAAGCATATTATAAAAAAAAACACTACAAAGTGAAAAATAACTTTAATTTCGGAAGTCGGTGTCTTGGGTTTTGTGTTTTCGTTTTTTGCCACCGACTTCCGAAATTAAAGTTATTTTTCACTTTGTAGTGTTTTTTTTGGAAGTCGGTTGTTTTTTTTTTTGTAAAAAGTTTTTATTTTTCACTTTTTAGTTGTGGTACCTACCCCACACAAATTCGAATACCACTACCTGCTACCAGTGTCAAGAACTTATCATATCATCTACATACTAAGTGGGAAAAAATACGTATTTTGAAGCTAACTCAAAAACTACCCAAGCAATGTTAATAAAATTTATATGGGACCAATTTGGGAGCCTACCCTTTCAAACAAAAAAAGAATTTTCTTAATCGGTTCACAATTGACGGAGAAATCGGTGGACATACATAAAAAAAAGTTGAAGACAAGGAAGTTTGGCAATAATTCGTTCTGCACATGTGGCTTCCTTGGTACCTCATTAACGGCATAATTTGGTGTATAAGAGTCTATTATCCAAAATTACCATGTTTATTTTAATCGTAATTAATGTAATCTACATTATCAGTCGACAGCGATGCGGATGAATTTTTCGATGCTTTATTTTAGTTTGTGAATAGTTTTAGTTAATTTAGTATATAATTTTGTTATTTTTATCTATTGATTTGTTATAAGTTGTTACTTACCTGTATCAAAATTCAGTTTCACCATCTTCAAGATTAAATTTTAATCTTTAATTTTAATTTTTTACATTCGTCCTTGACATAGTTAGGTATCCTATTATTTGACATTATAAACCTAATCGCCCCTACAGAACCCATACCTAGCCCCTAATCGAAAGTGAAAACCTAATCCTCGATTAGATTTTCAGAAAATTTAGATTTTCAGTTCGGATCTAGAGAAAAACACTCCACGCTCGACAAAGTACACTGAATTACCAATATTATTAAAAGAACACTAGTGGAGAAAAAGGTGTGCTCCACGGTTTTCCTTGATGTAGCCCAGGCTTTTGATAAGGTATGGCATGAATGCCTCATATACGGGGTGGCAGGGACATCGACGCGAAAACTGAAACTATGGAATCAGTACATGATTCTGAACCCCCTTGCGTTGAAATTTTTCGTCAGTTATTTAAAAAAAATCAGCTGTTCCATACATGTTGACCGCATAGGTATTGCAATTATCTATGAAACAGCAGATTCTTTTAAAAATAACCGACGAAAAATGTCAACGCAGGGGGATTCAGAACTGCACAAGTCCGAGACCATGGGTTTTCATGGTCCTCGGAATGCGCCACCGTCGGGTTCCCAGGTGATGGCGGGAGGGGTCACATTGGTGTCGAGTCGACGATGAAGTATCTGGGACTCGTCCTCGATAGCCGGTGGAATTTCGTCGAACATTTCCGACGGATTTGTGCCCGGTTGATGGCAATAGGCTCGCCCCCATTACATGGGACTTAAAACATAACTAGCGAAATATGGGTGTACCTGCTACAGGGACACCTCTGCCCAACCCTTCGGGGAAACAAGGCGTGATGTTAAGTTATGTATTTCCGACGTTTGGCTCCCAGACTGGACCGGGCCGGGGCTGCCTTGAAGCGGCTCCTGCCCAATCTAGGGGATCCAAACGCCTCCTGCCGAAGGCTCTACGCGGGGGTCGTGCGGTCCATGGCCTTTTACGGGGTACCGGTGTAGGCGCGTTCATAGAGGCTGCGGCCAGCCCGCTGGTTGAACGCGTCCCAGAGGGTCATGGCCATCCGGCTGGCCCGAGGATACCGCACGGTCTCCTGCGAGGCGACGAGCCTCCTTGCCGGATTACTGCCATGGGATCTGGAGGCAAAGGTCCTCGCGCACATCTGGGAGTGGCGCGAGGAGGCGAAACGCCTAGGCTTAGCTCCGATGCCACAAAAAATCGCGGCACAGCGAACAGAGCTCCAGCGGCATCTCATGGCCTCATGGAGAGTGTGATTGTCGCAACCCAGCGCTGGGCACGCCATAATTGCAGCGATAAGACCCCTCTTTGAGGAGTGGCTTGAGAGGCGCCACGGCGTCCTCACCATCCGCCTGAAGTAGGTCCTCACCGGACACGGCTGCTTCGGGAGGTTCCTGTTCAGGATAAGGCGGGAGAAAACGCCCGGGTGTCACCATTGTGTGGATCGCCCGGTGGACACGGTGGAGCATACGGTGGAGGTCTGCCCAGCTTGGGCGGAGCATCGCCGTGTCATCGTGGAGGCGATGGAGATCTCTCGCGTCCGGCCCTGGTTCAGGCCATGGTACTGAGCGAGAGGAAATGGAAGACCATCACCTCCTTCTGCGAAGCGGTAATGCTCGCGAAGGAGGAGGCGGAACGCGTGAGGGAGAGCCAAACTTTGTGCCCTCACGCCCCTAATCGCCGCAGGAGGAGACGCCCTGGGCGTCGAGAATCACGAGCCGATTTCCGGCCACCGTAGGCGCGGGCTTGCGGACGGTGAGCAACGGGTAGCTCGCCGTCCGACCACCAGGCCCGGGTCGACGGCGCGTTGTGTTCCACGCGCGCCTCAAAGAGATGTCAGCAGAATTGACGGGATCCGCTAGGACCGATGTTTGCTGGGGGTGCGAAGAAAATCGATAGGGAAATCGTGGCTCCCGGCAACAGGGCAACCGAAGGAACACGGGTGGGTTTTAGTCAGGAAGAGTCTGACACGCCCTCCAGCTCCACCCAGAGCGGAAAAAGTTATTTGATAATTTCCCACCCAAAAAAAAAGCGAGGGTTCAGAATTATGTACTGAATCCACGGTTTCAGTTTTCGCGTCGATGTCCCTGACATCCTTTATAAATTAAGAACGATGTTGCCTCAACAATTTTTAGATATCCCAGAATCGTACAGTCGTATATAACAAACAGATTGTTTAGGATAAGACAAAGAAACGCCTATTCAGACCTTAGACAGATAAAAGCTGGAGTACTGCAAGGAAGTGTACTTGGTCCGGTCCTGTACCTACTATACACCTGCGATATTCCTGAGCTAGAAAATAATTTAAATGCAACCTTTGCTGACGACACAGTTATCATGGCTGTTGGAAGTAGTCACGAGGAAGCTGTAGAAAAGGTTCAAGATTCCATCAATCGTATCTATGAGTACAAGTCTATCCCCATTGACTTCACGAATAAAAAGCCAAAACACTTCCCGGTATTCATCAATAACCAACAAATACCATACGCGAAAACTGCTAAGTTTCTCGGCATGACCTTGGATGCAAAACTGCGCTGGAAAGAGCATGTCAAAAAGAAAAGAGCAGAATTAGACTTTCGGTACAAAAAATGTATTGGCTACTTGGTAGACAGGCGCCATTATCAATAACTAACAAATTGTTGTTATATAAACAAGTTTTAAAGCCTGTATGGACCTACGGTATTTGGCTGTACCAGACAAAGCAATCGTCAAAACATACTTGACAACGTTTTCAAAACATAGTACTAAGGGATATAGTCAACGCGCCCTTGTACATTAGAAATAGAGACCTCCACCGGGACCTCAAGATGGATGTCGTAAACATAGTTATACAAAAAATTCAGTTTAATAAAAAACTGTAACCCAGCTACGGGAAAATAAAAATTATCAAAAAAGTACGAAACGAGCAAATTTTTCAGACAGAAGTCAAGACATAGGTACAAAAATGGTCAAGGTAAAGCCGTGCAAGGGAGGTGCTACACAGGGAGATTTCGTTGTACTTGTTTTTCTTTATAAGAGTGGAATTACAAATCGTTACTATTTATTAAGATTTGATTAACTGCGCGTTGGTATCATCTTGCGCTACTACTTAGCGCATCTCACTTTTACATGTTTTTAACAATTTAAACATTTTTATTTACTTTTTAAATACGATATTATACATATTTGTAATGTGCTCGTCAAGACCTTTCTTTTGATACCAAAACATGTCATGATCATTTCCTTTGTTTTCGAGGTTAGAAATTTACGTGTAAAGTCCACCATATTAAATTTTGGAAAAATAATTACAGCCTGTGTCACCCGGACCTCGTTCATCAAAATCGGTTCAGTAGTTTAGGCGCTACGGTGGAACACACGTAAAAACAAACATACATACATACATACATAGACTGCTAAAATCACAACCCTTTCTTTTGGCTTAGCCGTAGTCGGGTAAAAATATGCAGAAGCTCTTGAACATAGACTTCATCATCACGTGAATGTTTGACTCCTTGACAACACTGAATTAGTGCGAAGTGCTTTTGAGTTAGTTTAATGCAGAGTAAGTGAACTTAAACTGTAGTGCAAGTGCTGAATTTTACAAAGAACACGTGAATCAAGTGTCTTCCCCTTAACTTATAGTGAATAAGAAAGACGTTATTGGACGACTTCTTAATTTTATAGTTACTTAGCATTTTAAGTTATATTTAAATTACTAATTAGCTAATAGGCTAGATTGTAATGTGAATAAAGTATCATCAATTGTAAAGGACAAATATATATATACAGGGTGTTTGGTGCATCGTGTGCCAAATTGAAATGGTCGACTGAGGGGGTCACCTGCTATCCTTTCAGACCCCTAAACACTTCTCATGACCTGTGGATTTTTTTTCATCGACTTTTTATTGTTTTATTAAAAAAATACCCAAATTTTACATTCAAGTACAAATAAAAAAAAAGTGTAAGTCGTAGACTCTGAATTTTAATTTTATTTAGATGTGTATTTTATTACAGTACTTTTAAATTCAAAATTAGTGACATAAGCCATCTAGTTCTTTTTTTTATTTACTCGCAAAGTTTCGGACTTCAATTAAAGCTGTCCATATTACAGCTATTTACATGGCTATAAAAAAAACAAAAGCGACCGGGATCTTCCAACTCCCTCAAAAATTTTCTAGTCTATCTTCTTGCTAGTGATGTGCCACATGCCATAAAAATCTTTTTACAACTTTGTAAATTCGCTAGAATTGTGAATCGAGTCACAAAATACTAAATTCCAAATTAAAAGAAAAAAAGTCTTTTTGCGTAATTGTTGAGTAACAGGTAAAATTTGTTTTCTCACTCTCGCGAATTAAAATCTATCTTCTATCTCTTTCTTGCATAGCGTCCCTAAACTAGTTTGAACAAACGACGAACTACCACCGACGCCGTAAATCCGTCATTATTTTAGTCAAGACATCACTCACTGCCTCTGCTACCTGACGTGTGTGTTAAGTCACCGTACTCCGTCATTTTTTCATTTTGTTACTTTGTTTTGTTGGTTTTTGTTACGTTTAACTTTTGTTGTTATTGTTAAACTTTGTTGACTTTTTTGTTGTTGCAATGGCGACGTTCTCTAACGAAAAATGTGCTGACATCATGATGGTTTATGGAGCCGCCCATGGTGTCACTCGTGCAGCGCAACGACTTTACCAGGAACGGTTTCCTGGTAGACGATTACCTGGCTGCAGAGTCTTCCAAGACACATATCGACGCATACGCGAGACTGGCAGTGTCACTTTTCATGAACCAAGGGGTCATATTGTGCGACATAATGTTGAAGTGGATGAGAGAATACTGGCACTTTTTGAGGAAGACCCTACAAGAAGCATTAGAAATGTGGCAGCACATCTTGATATTTCAATATGGAAAGTGTGGAAAATTCTTCAGCAAAACGAAAAACATCCATTTCACTACACTCCGGTGCAAGGTACGTAATTTTAAACTAACTTTAAACCCATACACACTTTGTTTGACGATGCCTTTGTTTAGCAGGTAATGGGTATTGTATGACGTCACTTCCAGCATGGGGTCTCAACTCGAACAAATTATAATTAGTCATGATAAAAATTTCATAGATGGCAGCATAGGTAACAATCATGAAATTAACAATGACTAAAAAGCGTTAAACGGCAGATTTTGGCTGAATTAAGATGAGTAAAAATAAAAAAAGCCTTGTTTAATGTTGATATATCTATTTACACTCCTAAATCACGTATTTTCAACAAAAAGGATAAATTAAACCTTTTACTTCAAATTCGAACCCATAGAGTGATTAAAGTAGTGAAAAGTAGCCATCTGTTAATCATTTTGCTTAGAGGTATTTGCAATAGATGGCGCTTTACTCAATTTTTACTTGTCATAATGTGTGTGTGTTTGTGTAGCAAGGAACTTAAATCCTGCCTGTGTAGTCGGTGTAGTCACAATCGTTGCAAATTTTACGTTTACAAGTTTCATTAAAAATTTAAGTATTGAAAAAATCTATTAGCATGTTTTTGGTACATAATTAACATTATTTTCATATTCCTGAACCCAGAACTATAAAACTTTCTTTGCAAAAGGATTGTACGAAACGTACTTATAATAAAGAGACATTTGATTTTTTGTATGTAAGTGTACATAAATAGATAAACTCACGCCTTCTTCCCATGGGGGTAGGTAGGCAGAAACTACAGAACGCCACCTGCTACGAACCTTACATACCTACTCCTTTTGCCACGTTTACGTTCATACATCAGTGGCCCTTTTTTTGTGTAGGAAATTATGAAATAACTTCTCCCGCTCTGGGCGGAGCGGGAGGGCGTGTCAGACTCTTACTGACTAAAACCCACCCGTGTTCCTTCGGTTGCCATGTTGCCGGGGGCCACGATCTCCCTTTCGGACTTCTTCGCACATCAGTGGCCCTAGTGTGAGTTTCTTTTAACCATCTCGACTTTACGTATTGACCGCGTTCGATGTTCGAAGTTCCGATTGGCTCTTTACTGGCCTTCACTGATGAAGGGCCAATCGGAGCGCCGAACGCGGTCGATGCGTAAAGTCCAGATGGTTAAAGAAACACACTAAGGCCTCTGGTCATACACACACGCTGGTTGCGAGTACTTACGCACCAGACCTATGTTTCTTTGTAATGGATAAACTAGTTAACAGATTTTAAACATTATTTCACCTATAGAAAGCTACATTATCAACGTGTAACATGAGTGTATTAAAATATTAATTGAAGTATTAAAATATTTTTATAAAAATATTCCGTTAGTTGTTTTGGAACGAACGGAAAAAATTTAGACCAAAAGTTGTAACGACACTTTTTTTGGCACGAATTTCCTTATCGCGCGTTGCGAAAGGGGGCTAAACGGAAAAAATTAAGACCAAAAGTTGTAACGACAGTTTTTTGTTATTTAACGACACTTTTATTTTTTATTTTAAATATCTCGGAAACGGCTGGGAATATCAAAGTTTTGATAAAATCCCCCCCCCCCCCCCTCCTAGTACCCCCTCTCAGCTAGAACCTACATTCAGTTAAACCCCTTAGACCCCATTTTTTAGCCCCAATATCTGTCATTTCTCACCTAGAACCTACATTCAGTTAGACCCCTTAGACCCCATTTTTGACCCCCTTTCTTTTGACCCCCAATATCTGTAATTAAGTATATTTTACAACTCTCTTATATATATAACCTCCCCCGAACCCCCCCTCGATATCCTCCCGCGACCCCCTGCACACCTCCCCGCTTTTAAATTTTAAATATCTCGGAAACGGCTGGGAATATCAAAGTTTTGATAAAATTCCCCCCCCCCTTAGTACTCCGCTTTCAACTAGAACCTACATTCAGTTAGACCCCTTAGACCCCATATTTGACCCCCTTTTCTTTTGACCCCAATATCTCTAATTAAGTATATCTTTTAACTCTCTTATATATATAACCTCCCCCCGAACCTCCCCTCGATATCCTCCCGAGACCCCCTGATCCCGATACACCCCCTGCACACCTCCCCGCTTTTAAGACCTCTTTTTTGGCTCCATTAAAATCACGGGAAAACGCCGCATTATTCCCTATTTTGGTATTGTGTGATGCTGCGGTGTACGCTGTGTGTGTGGCGTATGCACTCACTTACCTACTCATTTTATTACAATTCCTTCACTAATTAATCGAAAAGAAATTCGTTCCATCCGGATGTCCCTTAACACCTCTCAAGTTTTTTTTTATTTTAAATAACTCGGAAACGGCTGGGAATATTAAAGTTTTGATAAAATTTCCCCCCTCCCTAGTAACGCCATCTCAGCTAGAACCTACATTCAGTTAGACCCCTTAGACCCCATTTTTGACCCCCTTTTCTTTTGACCCCCAATATCTGTAATTAATTATATCTTACAACTCTCTTATATATGTAACCTCCCCCAGAACCCCCCTCGATATCCTCCCGCGACCCCCTGATCCCGATACACCCCCTGCACACCTCCCCTCTTTTAAATTTTAAATATCTCGGAAACGGCTGGGAATATCAAAGTTTTGATAAAATTTCCCCCCTCCCTAGTAACGCCATCTCAGCTAGAACCTACATTCAGTTAGACCCCTTAGACCCCATTTTCGACCCCCTTTTTTTTGACCCCCAATATCTGTAATTAATTATATCTTACAACTCTGTTATATATATAACCTCCCCCCAAACCCCCCTCGATATCCTCCCGCGACCCCCTGATCCCGATACACCCCCTGCACACCTCCCCGCTTTTAAATTTTAAATATCTCGGAAACGGCTGGGAATATCAAAGTTTTGATAAAATCCCAAACCCCCCCCTTTTCCCCTAGTAACCCCATCTCAGCTAGAAAATACATTCAGTTAGACCCCTTAGACTCCGTTTTTGACCCCCTTTTCTTTTGACCCGCGATATCTGTAATTAAGTATATCTTACAACTCTCTTATATATGTAACCTCCCCTCGATATCCTCCCGCGACCCCCTGATCCCGATACACCCCCTGCACACCTCCCCCCTTCCTTCCTCTTGTCACCCCTTCCTCCGTGTCCCTTCAGGGTTACCTCACCCCTCTCCCCCGGGTCTTAACTTTGGAGCCAGAGGTCGTAGACCTATCAAGTTTGGGGTCCCCTTCCGTCTAGCCCCCTTTCGCAACGCGCGATAAGGAACTGCGCTCCAAAACCGGCCAAGTACGTGTCGGACTACGCACAATGAAGGGTTCCGTAGTTGGGATGAATTTATCCCAAAAACAAACTTAACTTTGTAGTTGATAAACATGTTGCCCCATACGGAAAGTATGGAAAACATGTTTTTGCAACTGCAAAGTTAAGTTGGTCGATTATTACTCGTTAACTTGTGGGGCCTACTTAGCTGTGATAGTTTTCCTTTTAATTTCGTTACATTATAAACTACTGCTATGATTTTTTTCACACATCCAAACAAAACCATTTAGCTGGCAGGGGGGGACACTTGACTCAAACAAAAATTAGCACTTTAAAGCTTAATATTTCGCAAACGGATCTCTGAATCCAAAAATAGTTGCAACAAACTCATTATGTTTTTGAAAGACCTTTCCAATGATACCCCACACCAAGAGATAAAAAAATGCATAATTTTGTTTTACCACTTTGTCGGGCGGCGTAATTAATATGTATAGCTATGCCAAATTACAGCTTTCTAGTACTAAGGGTCTCGGAGCTAGACCGCGGACAGACAGACAGACGGACATGACGAAACTATAAGGGTTCCTTGTTTACTATGGAACCCTAAAAATGGTCACAATACCAACTGTTTACTGCAGCTGCCATTTGTCATGCCACCAAAGCAATAGAAATCAAAATCAGTTGAACGAACTGTAAAAAAGGTTTATTTATATGTCTAATTAATAAAATTAGACGTAGTGTAGTGTTTCCTTGTAAATTACAAGGAAACACTACAGTCGTTACGGGTCGTCAGAAGCCCAAAAGTCTGACAATTAGTCTTACCAAGGGCCAAGGGGTACCTATCGTATTACCCAGTTACTGGGTTGTGGAGGTCAGATAGATAGGCAGTCGCTCCATGTAAAATACTGGTATTCAGCTGCATCCAGTTAGACCTGAAGCCGACCCCAACATAGTTGAGAAAAGGCTAGGCAGATTTTTTCCTTGTAAATTACAAGCAATTTTATAGTATTGATTGATTTGACTAAGTAATCTTTAACAACGTGAATAGGTATTTATTGAAAAATTCACCTTAAAATGCGACTTAGGGGTGTTTTCAGTTTTGAGTTTTAGCAATAGTAGATTTTGGTATCGAAGAGAAGAAATCTAGATTTAAGCATTGAAATAGGTACTTAAAAACATAAACGAGGCATTCGCAGCAGCGTGAAAATTGCTAGCACAAAATGAAACTATTCCGCCAACTCGAGATAGTTTTTTTGTTGTATTGTTATTACTTGTCCTTGAACGCACGGTGCGATGAGTATATTCAATGTACTCTGTGGTGCGATGTGCGATGAAGAGAATCTATTTAAAACGACGCCATCTAGTAGTATCGATGCCACATAGTATCGATGCCACCTAGTATCTATACGGATTCCTAGATGGCGTTATTAAACTACAGTTTTGGCAATTAGTGAGTCGCTGATGCTGCCATCTGATGAAAAAATAAAGAAAAAAAACAGCCAGTTCAATAGCCAGATTTAGGGTGGTGTCATTTCTTTGTATGGGATTGGGTATCTGTAGTATATGTAATCTGTGCTTCCAGGTAGTGAATCAGCCCATACAGGCGCCGCCGGTCCTTAAAAATCTTATTGTGCAATTATTTACTGCTCAACAGGAATTTAAAAGAGTTCTTTGTTTGTAGGTCTTGAGGGTGGCGACTTTGACAGACGAGTGGAATTCTGTCGGTTTATGTAACACACGGATGTGGAAATTCCAATTTTTTTAAAAAGAATATTGTGGACGGATGAATCCAAATTCACCAAAGAAGGGATTCTCAATCTTCACAATCTGCACCACTGGACAAATACAACGGAAAACCCACATGTTAAAAGACAGAAATCTTTTCAAAGGAGGTTTAGTGTAAAATTTTGGGCAGGAGTGATTGGGAATAAGGTGGCTGGACCGCATTACCTGCCCAATAACCTCAATGGCGATAACTACTTGGAGTTCCTTCAAAATGACCTGCCCGAATTAGTGTCCGAGGTGCCCGTATTTAATGAAAATGTGCCCAAAGTATTCCAGGATGACGGCTGTCCCGCGCATTGGCGTTTGACTGTAAGGGAATATCTCGACGATGTGTTCCCCAATGCGTGGATTGATCGCGATGGCCCTATTGCATGGCTGGCACGTTCCCCAGACCTAACTCCGCTATACTGTTATGTCTGGGGACGTGCCAAAGAGCTGGTATACGCCGCGGAGTTTCCGACTAGGGAGGTACTACTTTAACGCATTGAAACGGCGTTCAATAAAATTAAGTAGGAAATGCGACTTCGTAAACAACTGTGGAAATACGAAATACGAGAGTGACACTGAAAGTTTTTAGAACTGGCCACTTGTACACGATATAATAAAAAAAACAGTTCAAATTTTGAAAATGGAACTCTTTGCCAATGTTATTGTGTATGTATTTTATTCATTTGTCATTTTGTTTACGATTTGGGGCAAATTAAAATTGTCTGTGTCACGTCAGCATGATTAACGCGAGAAAATTTTCGTACAATGATTTTTTATGGCTTTCGATGTAATTTATGTCAACAAGAAAGTTATGATATACTTCGATTGGCTTTTCACGATGAAATCCCGTCTCGTGCCACTATTTAGAACTGGTTTAATGAGTTTAAACGTGGTCGCACTAATCTCACCGATGATCTGCGTGAGGGACGGCCTTCTACGGCGACGACTGAAGATAACATCAGTGTTGTGCGACGTATGATAGAGACCGACAAAAGAGTGACTTATCAGCAGATTTGGACAAGCTTAGGAATCGGTATGAGTCAAATGCACAAAATCCTCCATGATCATTTAGCGGTCAGGAAGCTTTGTGCCCGGTGGATACCTCATGATTTGAGGCCCAAGAACTCAGTCGTGTTGATTGGTGTCGTGAAATGGTTCAAAGATTTAACGGAGGTGACTCAAATGCTGTGTTCGACATACTTACTGGTGAGGAAAGCTGGATTTATTGTTATGATCCTAAGAGACAGTCTGCTGTCTGGGTGTTTCCTTCCGAGGAGTTGCCAACTAAAGTGAAGAGAGGTCGAAGCGTGGGAAAAAAAGTTGGTGGCCTCGTTCTTCGGAAGGACAGGTCATTACGCAACAATTGTTTTAGAGGATCGAAAAACAGTTACTGCAGAGTGGTACACTAACAATTGTTTGCCACTTGTCTTGGAAAAAGTTCGGGAGAAACGACCTCGCAGTAGGATCCTCCTTCACTACGACAACGCCTCGTCACACACTACCAAGCAAACAATCGACTACTTGGTGACGTCAGACGTGGAATTACTGGGTCACCCGCCCTATAGCCCCGACCTCGCACCTTACAATTTTTATTTATTTCCGAAAATAAAAGAAAAACTTCGAGGAAAACGTTTTATGGACGCCGAGGAAGCAGTGGCTGAAAAGATATAATAAAACTAGTAACTTGCTAGTTTGTTCAGTTTTTGATTTTCTAAGAACTTTCAGTGTCACCCTCGTAGATGTCGGGCCTGCATTTGCAATAGCGGCCAACAATTTGAGCAGAATATGTAAAAAAATATTAAATAAATGTTCAAAATGCAATTATTTTTATTTCTAGTAACCCCCCACCCCCCAAAAGACAGATACGAGACAGATTTTACCTTATAAGAGTGAGATAACAGATTAATGAGTTTTTGAGGTATCATTTAACAAAAAAAGTTTTTAAATCATAATTTCGAATTTAATATTTTGTGACTCGATTCACAATTCTAGCGAATTCACAAAGTTGTAAAAAGATTTTTATGGCATGTGGCACATCACTAGCAAGAGGATAGACTAGAGAATTTTTGAGGGAGTTGGAAGATCCCGGTCGCTTTTAGTTTTTCTTTTATAGCCATGTAAATAGCTGTAACATGGACAGCTTTAATTGAAGTCCGAAACTTTGCGAATAAATTTTAAAAAAACTAGATGGCTTATGTCACTAATTTTGAATTTAAAAGTACTGTAATAAAATACACATCTAAATAAAATTAAAATTCAGAGTCTACGACTTACACTTTCTTTTTTATTTGTACTTGAATGTAAAATTTGGGTATTTTTTAATAATAAAAAGTCGATGAAAAAAAATTAACAGGGCATGAGAAGTGTTTAGGGTTCTGAAAGGATAGCAAGTGACCTCCCCAGTCGACAATTTGGCACACGACGCACCAAATACCCTGTATATACATATTCCTACTATTTAATTTCAACTCTTTATTCAAATTCAAATAATTTACTAAGGAAAAAATATCCATATTGTGTTAGTAGGTATAATAACTTACAAAAATAGGTTAGTAGAACTAAAATCGAAAACAATATTACAATAAAACCAAAAAAATAAATTAAAATCAAAATTAAATTAAATTACAATCAAAACAAAATTAAAACAACATCAAATCAGAATTAAAATAACATTAAATTAAAATTAAATCAAAAACAAATTAAAAATCATCAAAATTATGTCAAAAATAAATTAAACTAAAACATGAACATAACTTATCTTCTACATCAAAATCAATTCAAATATCTTTCCTCAGCACCGGGCCCGCAGCTATGTCTGTGGGACCAGTGCATCAGAAAAGGGCAGTCTGGCCTCTCCACAATAACCTTCAGGATGCTATTGGAACTTCCACGTATCCTACGCATTAGGGATGCCGTTCTTTTGCGCATGATAGCCTCAAAACTATACAGGGCGTCCCAAAATTATGGGACATGAAGGGAAAGTACCTTAAATATCGTAGATAGGGTATTTTGCTGAAAGAAGACTTTATGTTATTTTTTAAAGTTAGTTATTCTGCATTAAAAGATTTTCTAAAATTTACTTGCCTCGTCTGGGAATCGAACTGACTTGAATGTAAAAAAAAAACACCCCTTGGGCACACCCCAAGGTATTTAAAATGAAACACTCTCTTATTTGTGACTTGTGGACATGATAATTATTCAGATTTATTAAAGTAATAGCGTTTTGTTAAAATAGGTTTTTATTTTTATTAATTTATTTATCTTTTGTATAGATTATTTTCTATTTTGTGAATGTGAGAACGCTTAGTGGATTGTAGTTCTGTTGACCATTTTCTATTTTGTTAAGTACCTGGTACTTATTGAAAGACCTACACTGTGCTCCCATATGCTCCCATAGGTACCTAGTAACACTGTTATTTGAAAGTATTGTAAAAGCCAATTATTTTTAAAAGAGTAACCGTGGAGTTTCTTGCCGGCTCTTCTCCATAGGAAACGACCAATTGAAACCGTGCACTTAGCTTCTAACATTTCATAAGTACCCATGTAGGTTTATTTGAAATAAAATCTTCTGCTCGGTTTGGTTGGTTGTAGCATGTTCTAAGTCCGCCTAGTTAGCTACCACCATCTTATCTAAGTCTGTCGCCATAACAACAATGTTCACAGCAATTTGTGTTTAGGCAGTTAGAGGTAAGATAGCCAGTTCCTCTGTTGTTGAGGATTCCGGGTGAAGCTCGCTTTCACCTTCGGCCTGATCATCACTTACCATCAGGTGAGATGCAGGCCAAGACCTTCTTCATGGTGGTAAAAAAATACAAAGCGAAGATGGAAGGACAAACTCGACGGAGGAGAATTAGATAGATAGGAACGTTTATCGTATAATTAGTACCGACAAGAGAAGATGATGAACGTGCAGACGACGGTGATGCCGCCGATGATTAATCTTGAGATACAAATCGACTAAATAGTAGACTATAATATATTTGTAGCCATTACAATAATTGTCTCAATTCCAAAAGATATTTCTGGTTAACAGATCACGTGTAAATGATAAATTATCTTGTCTTGCACTATTGTGTCTACACCTACTCAACATATTATTCTATTTTATGTGAACGTCAAGTCGTTATTTTCATGTTTGATAAATTAATATTAATTATGAATTTTCTATTTTAATCGTCTGATATATGCAGCTAACAATTTTGGTATGTTTATGAGCTCAAAGCACTCTTATTTGCTTACCTTTGCTTCTATGAAAGATTTTGGAAAGATAACTTGACTCAAAAACTGATTAGCGATTAAAATTATTTCAGATTTTGTCAGAGGTATTATGGCACCTTGCACTAATCGCTACAAAAAACACCGATTTCAAGATCGCAATTCACGTCTATCAACGTGATTAGCAGTAAAAGTTAATAATTAATATACTGATCATGATTAGGTATCATATCGGGTCCCGTGAGCTGCGTCAGCCTGAAAGAGGTTCGACCATCTTTATAAAACTATCTAGTAGGTACTTGGTAGTTTCTAAAAACGACGCATTCAACAAAGTAAACACTGGACTTGACTTTTCAAAACTCAAGTCAAACTCAAAGCATTTATTTCAAATAAACCAATTACAGGTACTTTTGAATTGTCAAGGGGTCGGTCAGTCAGAAAGATGAAGCTAGTTGCCCATTCCAAAGCGTAGTAGATACCTATGGAGAAGAACGGACAAGAAACTTCACGGACACTCTTTTAAATAGAAAGAAAGAAAAATGAGTTTATTTGTCACAGAAACACGTGCATAAAAGAAGAAATCAAATATCAAAATCAAAATATTTTATTTCACATAAACCTACAAGGGCACTTATGAAACGTCAGAAGCTAGGTGCACGGTTCCGATTGGTCGCTTCCTATGGAGAAGAAGAGCCGGCAAGAAACTCCACGGTTACTCTTTTCAAAATAAATTGTTTCTACAATGTTTTCAAATTACAGTGTTAATAGATATGGGAGGACAGTGTAGGCCTATCAACAAGTACCGGGTACTTAGTAAAATAAAAAATGGTACACAAGTTACAGCCTACAACGTTCTGACATTCACAAAATCTAAAAGAAAAGAAAAGAATCTATTTAAAAGAAAAACAAAATAATAAAAATAAGAACCTAAAAGAAGAGAACAATAAAAAAACTTTTTACAAAAAAAAAACAAACGATTTAAAAAAAAAAACACTACAAAGTGAAAAATAACTTTAAATTCGGAAGTCGGTGTCTTTCGTTTTGAATTTTCGTTTTTTGTCACCGACTTCCGAAATTAAAGTTATTTTTCACTTTTTAGTGTTGTGGTACCTACCCCACACAAATTCGAATACCACTACCTGCTATGTAAATAACAGTGACAGGAAGTTATCTTATATCATCCACATACTAAGTGGGCAAAAATACGTATTATTGAAGCTGACTCAAAAACTACCTAAGCAAAGTTAATAAAATTTATATGAGACCACCTCTGAAGTATGATCTACCAAACAAAAAAAGAATCATCAAAATCAATTCATAATTGGCGGAGTAATCGCGTAACAAATATACAAAAAAAAAAACATACAGTCGAATTGAGAACCTCCTCCTTTTGGAAGTCGGTTAATAAAATAAAACAATAGGTTTAAATATAATATAATCACGAGCACAAAACAGAAATATGCGGCAGCTGCTGGCACGTCATGACTGTGACAAGAAGGCTTCCACTCAGCATGATGCTGTGGAAACCCACAGCACAGCGCTGATTTTCAGTGGTCAACCGAAAAAGTCATATCAAAATCAAAATATTGGTTACATCATCTATGTTGAAATTATACATGTGAGAACAATGTAGAAAGACGTGCACGTTAAAAGCATCCGTAACAAAAACAAAAACATTAACAATTCAAAAATTTATATAAACGCTGGCAGCTAAGAGATGACCAGTCCCTACTGACGGCGCCCGTTCACGAACATGACGCATGGATCAGCACCATTTAGCTCAACCATTTTGAAGGGAACTCAATGATCAAACACACACGCCACCATCAGCGAGACATTTGAGTGAGCATGAAATACTCTCAGCCGCCAGGGCACATTCAAGTCAATGAAAGACGTACCCAGTAAATGGTAGCTTTATGGAATGTACATGGTCACAGTGCTCACACATGTGATATGCAATTATACAATACAAAGAGATTGAATTTATACAAAGCAAAGATAGTTTTTAACAATACTAATCAATTACTTTATGCGCCCTTGTGGAGCTGGACCAGCGCTGAGCCAAGCATTTTTATCAGCGATGTAATCCCACAACTTATAATATACTTAGCAACATAGTGTGCGTTTTATACATGATTTAAATTTCGTTTCGTTCAGTTGGATTATGTGGGGAGGTATTTTATTATAACATTTTAAACAGCACCCCATGAAGGATGAGTCTACTTTAGCCAGTCTGAAACCTGGTTGAACTAATTGGTCCCTATTTCTAGTCCTATAATTGTGTCTATCACCTCTTTTACTGAAAAGACTTAGATTTTTCCTTACGTACATGATGTTTTCATAGATATATTGACAAGCTACCGTCATGATGTTAATTAATCTTTAAACAGTTCCCGCAGAGAATCGCGTCTGCGGAGGCCATATATTACTCTGATGGCTCTATTCTGCAGAATAAAAATAGACTCGATATCTGCATTTTTAGTTTGAAGTCAAGGACTACTGGCATTGATTCCGAAGAAGACAAAGATAGGTCAAAGGTAAGAAATCTACTTCTCAACCAAGAAAACTAGGACAGAGTATAATACCTACAGCAAAAAGACAGTGTTTCAAGTCAAGTTTTTTTTTTTAAGTAGTTGGCTAATTCTCTGGATTTTGACTGGTTTGGTCCTGGCATTGAACAAACCGAGTTCTTACAACAGAACAGGCATTACCTACCATTCTTTGTCAGTAACAGCAAACAGTGATCACCAGGTTTTCTGCCAAGCGTGGTGGCTGGTGAGATCGCTTTTAGGGATAAGACCGCACATTGTGTCACCCAATGTAAAATTTCTATATTAATATTACTCGTATATCTGTAATTCATAATACAGTACAGTAGTGGTTTATACAGTATTCTACTCTATTCTGGTGACTGGTGATTATGGCAAGTACCACTTTTATAGCAAGTGACACTTTGACCGGTCTTTTCCGCGGTCTCAAGCCGTGTCCTAACCAAAAGCGATTGTCGCGCGAAAACGGGATCATCGCTCTATGAATACCAGATTTTTTATTATTATTTTTAAATGTCTTTAACATATCTCGGGACCCTGGGGTCCCGGACCTTTGGAAGGCGTACGAGGGGCCGAAGCCAACTCGCAGAGGCCCCTTGACATTTTTAAGTATTGAGGCGCCAACCGACGACTATCCCTGTTTGCACTATGCAAGTGCATCCAAGGACAACCCCCGGTTGGTGCAAGGCTATTGCAGAACATAGAATTAAAACATATTGGGCTATGGGTTTGGTTGGCTATAGTGGATTGGTTACCTAGAACTATGGAAGGCCTATGTCCCCTGCCTAATCAATGTTATGGAATACACGGATAAAATGGTAGAGGGTGACTTGCACACTCAATAATGGGCCCCCGAAAACGGTCGCTAGCACAAAGTGTCGTAGCGACAAGGGGGCAACATGTCCTGAGGTGCTAATGAGGAGTGGAGAGGTATTCCACGGCTATCAGGTCAATCCCGGATGTACGGTCGAGATCCCTACCAGCATCTTACTGGAATACATCCTTCCTCAGAGCACGTTTGCTCTTGCGAATCTCCACTCAAGCCGGCCAATAAAGGCGAGAATGAGGTGGGAGCTCTGTTCCTCGTCAGTGCTCACTCCAGCCGGCCAATAAAGGCAAGCCAGAGGTGAGGAACAAGACTTCACCCAGGAGATAGGGTCCGTGGGGTCGCTACTGCCCAACAGCTCGTCACATGCTGCCCTGCAGGTTTTTGTATCTCTCTTGGTCTGGCTCCTCATCCTAGACCTGTTCCGGCAAAGTAAACTACCGGCACAGACCCAGAATTTGGAGACCACGACGTTAACGTAGAGACACGGCGGTGGGGTTATTATTATTTGGTTAGACACACTAACAGCTAATTAGCTGATGCGTGTGTATCAAATAGCTTGGAGTTATGACTTGACAAAACATCGAATTTCTTTCGCCATTTTTATTTTTTTTATTTCTTTTTTTTCTTTATTTCAGTCGCTTTTTGTGTCTGTCTGTGTAAGCATGTAGCCGTTGTTTGAAATGGATTTTGATGCGGTTTTCTTCATAATTTAGAGAATTTATTCCGGAAGGTAATTTATTAATATAAAACTTATAAAGAATTCTCGATGTTTTGTCAAGTCGTAACATCTCTGCGAAGCAGGGGCGACTCGCTAGTTATTCATAAAAAAAAATGCGTCGATCGCGTAATCGCGCGACGATCGCTTTCGTTTAGGACACGGAGTCAGACGAGTTTAGACGACGATATTGAGATTGCAGTTGCGCGCGGGCGCTTGTCAACGTTGTGTGACTTTGAACCGGTGTCGACTCACATCGTACGACCGTGCGTATGAGTCATCGTTTAAAAATGCTAAGCACTAATGGATAGCAGCGAACGCGAATACGACCAATCAATTGAGACAGCTGATGTGAATAATGGCATAGAAGATTGTGGTGAGATTATTAGTAACAGTAATAGTGAGAATATGGAGTTAACAGAAGAACGTATACAAAATAGTGGGGAAAGCGACGCAGTGAGATCGAGTAAAAGAAATAGACAGATAGACCAAGATGAATTGTGGACAAGAATTACGAGAGGGGGTAAACGTTTTGCCAGAACTAGTCATGTTCATGATGAGATAAGAATACCTGAAGATAAAATAGAAATTAGCATAACGTCTAAAGAAAAGTTACCAAAACAGTTTGGATTAGCAAAATTATTAAAAACAGAAAATATTCCGGACATAACAAGTATAAAGTACATTAATGCGTTTAAGGTTCTTATTCAGTTTACTAACGATGAGAGTGCAAATAAATTAATTGAGTCAAAATGCTTGAAAGAAAAAGGACTTAGATGTCAGAAAACACTGGAGATTAGAGAAACTTACGGCGTTATTAAAGATATAGACATAGAATCATCTGAGGAAGAAATACTAGAGGGTTTGAGCTGTGACACAGAGATCATAGGCATTAAAAGATTAAAACGGCGCAACACAAATAGTGGACAATGGGAACCCGGAGAAACAGTCAGAGTAACCTTTAAAGGATCCTCCTTACCTTCTTACGTATACATCTTTGATACCAGGGTAAAAGTGAATCCTTACCAATTCCCCGTCACGCAATGCTCACGCTGTTGGAGATATGGGCATACAGTTAGAGTATGTTCATCAATCAAAGGTATATGCCCAAAATGTAGTAAGTTCCACCCTAATTGTGACACTACGGCCTATAAATGTAATAATTGCTCCGGAAAACATATGGCGTTATCTCGCACTTGCCCAATGTATTTAAAAGAAAGAAGGATAAGAGAATTGATGGCAGAGTTTAACTGCACATACAAAAGAGCTTTAACACTATACGTGCCGCCAGAATCAAATTATGAGGAGAATTCTGAAGAAATAGAACAGGAAATGGAAAAAGAACATCACCAAGTGTTAAGTCAAGAAACAAATACAGAAATGGGACCTATAACACAACCCCAAGATACATATGCTAATACAGTAAATAAGGCGGAAAGTTTAAATTCTAAAGCAAAGAAAAAGTCTACAGTAAAACAACAAGACAGTAATAAAAAGGGTGGGGTCAACCCGAAGAATAAACAAAAAACAGATACCGTGATTAATTGGGCGGCACTTTCTGACAGTGACTCGGAAATACATCATGTAGAAACAGAAAAAACTGATAATTCAAACAAAAAGAAGAAAAAGAGTTGGAAATGGTTATGGAATAAATTAAAGGAAAAAATTTGGGATAGCGGGACCAATCTGGAAAATAAAGTGTTAGATTGCGCAAAGGTGATCTTTGACTGGTGTACATCATTCATGATGGATTACATAACGGAGTTGCCTTTCTTATCTAACATAAAACAATGGATAACAACAATAGACACAGACATTTAAAAATCAATATTCTACAATGGAATGCACAGAGTTTACGACCGAAAATTACGGAATTTGAAGCTTTACTGAATCAGGAGAAAATTCACATAGCAATACTCAGTGAAACTTGGTTTGACCCAGAGAGTATAGTCAGACTCAGCGGATACAATATATTCAGGGCAGATCGTGACGATGGGTATGGAGGTACAGCTGTTTTTACACACCATTCTAACCGCTCAAGGACCGCGGGCGGTCCGCGCCGTGACAGATTTACGACCGCACTTAAATAAACAATTACTCGGGTTTCATTATAACGTCTCAAGTAGTATTGTTTATGTTTTTTGCTACTCGAATAGATTAGGAATACGTTTCAAATGGTTGCAGTCTTTGTAAACAACGTTCACTTATCTTTATTACCCGCTTTTGTTATCATTTCTTTTGTTCTTTGTGATAACGATTTCTGATAAAACTAGCGTACCAATTCACACGAAATTTTGCAGGGTACATTATGGATAGTTATGTTATCTAACAAAAGCGTTTTTAGAGACAAACATTGAAAATAAAAAATGCTAAAAATCTAGATTTTTTAATATCTAGAATTTCTTGTGCTTACGTAATTTTCTCCGTTTCAAAAAAATATTTTTTTGCCGTATTTAGGTGAAAAAACATGCTAAAATTATTAGAAATCTAATATTTTGTATAAAAAATGGGACTTACACATAAAATATCGACGATCACACACCAAAATACCACAAAATCACAGCACGGTCACGTTTTCATTCAAATGTTTGTTTACACTTTTTGTTTGGGTCAAAATAGGTATAACATGATGTTATTTATATCTAAAACGATGTAATATTTACTTCAAAATGAAAATATCACCACTTTCCGACGATTTACACACAAAAACCATTAAAAAACGAATTATTACAGCGAACGGGAGTGACATTTGACTGACATTTTACCGCGCGGGAACGTGATTTTCAACATTTTTTTAAAATGTTGCCTATTAATATTTTTGCTTTTAGTCGATTTATTTGACGAGAATATCTATCCGACCATAGACACAAAAATTCACAGACAATAATAGCCATTACAGCGAATACAAATAGAGTTGTAAGCCGCGTGGGTACTTGGACGCACCGGTGCGTCCGCGGTCCTTTAGCGGAGGCTATACAATGTAACGTAAATATTTCAAATACACAAATTCAAATTGTGCACATAAAATTACTCAACTGCGCTCATCTGGAGAATATCATTTCTATCTATTGCCCCTCGTCGGTGCACACGTGCAGAAGCGACTGGGATGAAGTTTTTTCAATAACACAACACAAAGCTCTCGTTGCAGGAGATCTGAACGGTCACCATTCAAACTGGTCTTCTAGAACTGATACAAGGGGTAATCAGATTTTTGATTCTGTCATGGACAACAACCTATGTACACTTAACGACAACACACATACACGTTTGAAATTGGTCAATGGGGCTTTACAAAAATCTTCCCCAGATGTAACTATTGTTTCAACAGATTTGGTTTTAAAATTAAAATGGTGGGTCATGAATGAAAATCTGGGAAGTGACCATATGATAATTAAGACTTGCTTAGAAAATAATAAATCAAATATGGTTAAAAAACGGAGGAACTTTAAGAAAGCAGATTGGCAAGGTTACACTCGGAAAATAGAATCGGATTTAACAAACTTGGAGCTACCTTTGGATCATCAATCTGCATATAATACATTTATAGATATTGTAAACTCTGCAGCTGATCAATATATACCTACGATTAGAGTGAGCGAGAATCCTCTTCAGTCAGACAAATTCATACCAAAACCATATTGGAATCAAAATTTATCACATATTGTTGCACAGAGACGCCTTGCACTGGCAACTTTTAGAGGCAACCCCAATCCACAAAATCTTGAAGCTTTACAGAGGAAAGTGAGTGAGGCGCAAAGGCTAATACGACAAGCCAGGAATAAATCCTTTCAGGGATTTTGCAATGACATAGATAGTGTAACTTCTTCGGGAGAAATGTGGAAGCGCATGAGATGGATCAAAGGGTACAAACCAGCTACATCTGTTGTTGACCAAGGTAAAGCCGAAGGATTGTTACGAAGTCTGGCCCCAGATTACGTATCTCCACCAACTCCTACATTTTCCTCTTGTAACATGCAATTGGCCAACCCGGTTTCGGTACAGGAAGTAATTAACTCAATTAAAAAAACAGATTCTGCTCCAGGTCATGATAGTATTTCATATTCTATGATAAAACATTTACCCCATATTGCTAAAATTATGTTGACTTCCATTTACAATAAGTGTATGTTATCCGGATTCGTACCAGAGCAGTGGAAAAAAGTTAAAATTATTCCTATACCGAAGCCGGGAGGTGATCCAGGCTCAAGTGCGGATGTTAGACCTATTGCGCTTATATCTTGCTTTTGTAAGATACTTCATACCATCATAACACGCAGGCTTGAATGGTTGCTAGAGAAAAATAATTTATTATCCCATGACACCACGGGCTTCCGAAGATTTAAGTCATGTTATGATGGTCTATCTAGGTTAGTTACACGGGTTGAAACTGGTTTCTCTAAAAGTGTGCCAGCTGTTGGCTGTTTCATAGACATTGAAAGTGCCTACAATAACATAAACTTGACATCTCTTTTAGGTATTTTGGATAACTTGGGGGTGGGCTCTGTCCTTTGTAATTATCTTTGGCAGTATCTTCATCAGAGACATTTGTTCATTGAACTACGGGATAACAGTCTAATATGTCGAATTACTGGTATGGGCATTGCTCAAGGAGACCCTTTATCCCCTTTACTATTTAATGCGGCCACAATTAATCTTTGTAGAAGCATAACTAATGTGTACATTTCGCAATATGCTGACGACTTCATTTTATATGATATACAGAAAAGATTATCCGATTCAGTATCCCATATACAAAACGCGTTATATATTTTTCAAAGTTTGATGACAGATTTAGGTCTAAGTATTTCCCATAAGAAAACAAAGGTGTGCCTTTTTAGTAGAGGGAGAAGAAGGAATAGTATCCATCTAACTGTTAATAACAGCCTTATTGAACAAGTCAATTATGTCAAATACCTTGGAATGTGGTTGGATAGTTCCTTAAAGTGGGGTAAACATGTGAACGAAATTCGGGAAAAAGTTTGTCGTATTTTAAATCTTTTTAAAATATTAGCTGGTACTAAATGGGGTGTACATCCCTTACATCTTAGAAGGCTATACATAGCTATAATTCGAAGTAGGATGGATTATGGTTGCTTTCTGTACGGAAACTGTGCCAACTGTCATCTTCTTAAGCTTGACAAAGTGCAAAATCAAGCAATGAGAATCATAGGAGGATTCATTAGAAGCACGCCTATACATACGATGGAAAGTGAGCTGTGCCTCCAACCGTTATTTATTCGAAGACTGTTTCTGGCAGGTAAATTTTATTTAAGATCAAAATCAGTTTGTAACAGTAGTCTTATAAGTACCTTGGGGGAGCTGTCTGACCAATGCCAAGGTGTATACTGGAGAAACAAAAAGCTGCCATTATTAGTGGATGTCCACAGAGTTTATGCAGAAATGCCTTTGTACTCTAGCCCGATACTAGATATTTATTCCTTGGACACTTGGGTGACCAATATAGATTTATCTAATGTAATATGTGATACAATTAAGGGCATAAGCTCGGCAAAAAGACTGATTAATGTAACGGATCTTAACAATACGTGTGTAAAAATGATAGATGATAAGTTTAGTCGACACTATAAAATATTTACGGACGGATCCAAGGATGGTTCAGACTTGGGAGCTGCTTTTATTGATCCTCAACTTAATACTAAAGCTAAATTCAAAATTAACGCCAATATTTCTATTATGTATTGTGAACTCATAGCTATATCTGAAGCCCTGTTGTATTTACTGAGTATAGATCAAGAGAACTTTGTCATATTTTCGGATTCAAAAAGCAGCCTCCAACATTTGGCTCGAGTACCCTCGAGTCTTCGAGGGATCCCGATAGCCATAATTATTTTAGACTCAATTCGTAAGATGCAGTCTATCAATAAAACCGTCACTGTTCAATGGATTCCCTCACACATTGGAATCATGGGTAACGAGGAAGCAGACGTAGCAGCCCAACAAGCATCATATGAGGGTATGAATTACACATGCAAACCGTTATACTCAGATTGGCTTGGTCATGTCAAAGATCTATGCAGACAAAGATGGCACGAATATTTTGATGAACGATCAAAGTTAAAGGGAATCTGGTATAAAACCATCCAGTCTGAACCGCTTCGTTACCCATGGTTTGAAGGAACGGAGATAGATAGGAAATATGTAGTAGCTCTGTTGAGGATGCGTTCGGGCCATATCCCATCGAATAAGTTTAAATATTTAATGGGTAAAAGTACCTCACCAAACTGCGAAGTTTGTGGGGTGATTGAGGATATTTACCACGTGCTGATGGAATGTGACCGGAACATATACGATAGACAATGTTCGCTCGGTGTAGGTTTTGAAGTGGGGGCATGTAACAGCATCCTAGCGTCCCCTTTGTCGGAGGAGGCTCGGATGTTGTGTCGTTTGTTGTTGGTTATTTACCAAAACAAATAAGTGCGAGTATAATAATTTCTGTTTATTATCCATTGTTTAGTTTTAAGTTGTTGAATGTTTTCTGTTACGGGGGTGACATTATCACTAAGTGATAAAACCCCTTCAAATTAATAAAGATTAAAAAAAAAAAAAAAAAAAAATATTGAGATTGAATTGAAAGTTTCAAAGTCAAAGTCAAAGTCAAATAATTTATTTCAATTAGGCACAAAAAGGCACTTTTGAACGTCAAAAACAAAAAATAGAATTGATTCTAGTCGCCCCTTCCAAAGGGTAGTTTTCGTATGGAGAAGAATGGGCAAGAAACTCCACCGTTACTCTTTTAAAATGTTTTACAATATTTTGTATACATTAATTATATAATTATATGTGAAAACGATGCACCTGGAATAAGATTTATATACCACAATAGGTAAAAATAAAAATGAGCAATGATAGAAAAAATAATTATGTGATGGATACATGGTGTTCACATATTTACAAGCATTGTAAAACCTATACGATATTCCTAAAAAAATTACAAGTGATACTAATTCGTCAGTGTGTGAGTCAAGTAATCACAGAATTTAAAAAAAAAATGTTGTAATATTTAATTACACAATTAAATTAGCAACCAGTTTGATTTTGTCTAGACTCAAAATTATCCTATGGAGCTAGACCAGCATGTTTCCAAGCATTCTTATCTAGGATATAATCCTCTAATTTGTAATATGCTTGTTTACAAAGAGTACTTTTAATATGCGTTTTAAATTTTCTTTCAGTTAATTGTAATATATCACAAGGTATTTTGTTATAACATTTAACACAGTACCCCATAAAAGATGTTTGTACTTTGGATAATCTGAAAAATGGTTGATCTATTTTATCTTTATTTCTAGTATTAAAATTATGTCTATCACTTATTTTCTTAAAAAGATGCAGATTTTTCCTTACATACATAATATTTTCATAGATGAATTGGCAAGGTACCGTCATAATATTAATCTTTTTAAATAGTTCCCTGAGAGATTCGCGACGACATAGATTATAAATGGCTCTGACAGCCCTCTTTTGTAAAATAAAGATGGATTCAATGTCAGCAGCCCGACCCCACAGTAAAATGCCATATGACATAATACTGTGAAAGTAGCTAAAATAGACCAAACGCGCGGTTTCTACATCTGTTAACTGTCTTATCTTTCTAACAGCATAAGCGGCTGAGCTTAGCCGCCCCGCAAGAGATGTTATATGAGGTCCCCATTGTAATTTCTCGTCTAGCGTGATTCCCAGGAAAACTGTTTGATGAATAAATTCCAGTTTTTCTCCATTCAATATGATGTCACATTCGCTACTTCTAACATTCGGTAATTTAAATCTAATGCATTTGGTTTTTTTCTCATTAAGTACCAAATTATTTACCGTAAACCAATCTTGGACCTGAAGAATAGAGTTATTCACGTCGTCAAGATTTTGTGACCGTCGGTCTATTTTAAAGATCAATGATGTGTCATCTGCAAATAACACCATCTTCGGTTGATTTTGAAGTAATTGGGGTAAATCGTTTATGTAAACTAAAAAGAGGAATGGACCCAATATCGAACCTTGAGGAACACCCATTGCCATTTCAGACCCCAACGATTTTACGCCGTTTACTTGAACTTTAATCTTTCTATCTTTCAGGTATGATCTTAGTAAATCAAGAGCTGTATTCCTAATCCCATAGTGTTCTAGTTTCAGCAGAAGTGTTTCATGGTTTACGCAATCGAACGCCTTCGAGAGGTCGCAAAAGATTCCAATGGCATCTTGTGCTTCTTCCCAGGCATTAAAAATGTTCTTTATTAGGGTGACACCGGCGTCAGTGGTACAACGCCCTTTGGTGAAACCGTACTGTTGTTCATGAAAGATGGAATTTTTATTAAAGTGACGTAACATTTGATTAAGCATCAACTTTTCAAACACTTTACTGAGAACTGGCAGAATTGACACGGGCCTATAATTGTTGGGTTCCTTACTATCACCGGACTTGAACAATGGAACTACTTTACTGAGTTTCATGAGATCCGGAAAGACTCCTTGGTCTACACTGGTGTTAAATATGAAAGCTAAATAGGGCGCAATGGTTTCGATGATAGATTTACAGACTTTTACAGACATTCCCCATAGATCTTCTGTTGATTTAATTTTAAGATCTTTAAAAGCTTTTATAACAGCCTGCGGGTTTGTATGCTGAAACCTAAACTCTAAAGGGCATGCATTTACATTATTTCTAAGTAAGGCGGCAGAAAGCGCGGGTGATGAATTTAAATTTTCGGTAGTTTTAAGGGGAACATTACCAAAAAAGTTTTCAAATTCCTGAGCTATTTCTACATCTGAGTTGATGGGGCCATGTGCAGTCTCTAAATTTAATTCAGTATTACGCTGTTTTTTCCTACCTGTTTCATTATTTATTATTTGCCAGGTAGTTTTTATTTTATCATCAGCTGATTTTATTTTATTGCTAATGTAAAGAGCTTTAGCTATTTTGCACACACTTTTAAAAGTTTTAGAATATTTTGCGACATACTGATGAAAGCTTGTATTATTAATATGTTGCTTAAGGCCATAAAGTTCAAAAAGTTTTTCCCTGCTTTTACGAATACCTGGAGTGGCCCAATCACTAAATAAGAACTTTGTGTAAATAGTTTTAGTCTTTAGTGGAAAAGTGTCAATAAATTGCTTGTTTAATAGTGAAAAGAACTCGGCGTAAAACTCATTTGGGTCAAAAATATTATTAAAACTCTGAACACATAATTTACTTGCCAAAGAGTTATCTAATTTTTCTAAGTTTTTACATGTAATTGGCCTAAACCTTATTTGAATTTTTTGTAAAGGCATGTAGGTGCAAAATGTTATTGTTTGTCCACTGTGATCAGATGGCAACTTATTTACAATTTGTTTATGTAAGTAATCACAATTACAAAATATATTATCTATACAAGTGGCAGAAGAAGCTGTCACTCGGGTTGGTTCAATAAAAACATTTGACAAATCAAATGACCTAAAAAGACTTAATAATCTGATAGTGTTCGAGTTATTTTCTAATAAATTAATATTAAAATCACCACATATGATTATTGACTTACTACTAGCACTAAGTTTCTTTAGTACATCTTCCATTACAGAATCAAACATAGGTAGATTCTGGTAACTTGGAGGTCTGTATACGCATACTATAACATGCTTATCAAGCTCAACACAGGACAATTCAATGTTGTGTTCAACAGACAGTCCGATAATGTCTTTTTTTTCTTTATTGTTATGGAGGATTGCTAAGCAGTAAAGGCCTACCGACATATTTTAATTTCATAAGTAATACAGGGGCAGTACCGTGTGACTTTGGGTAATATAGCGTCTAGCAGTACCAGTTATATACTAATGTTTTCTTTTAATGCTTAGAATTAGTAAAAAGTATGTTCTGAGTAAAGATGAAAAAAATATACCACCTAGATAGCTGCCTAATTTAACTCGTTGCAGTTAAAGTGATTTATTCAAAGATATTCGATTCCTTTGCAAAATAGAAAACATTACAGAATCAAAGTCATATTAAACTACCTTCTATGGTTTTTAATTGGTAGGTAGGTAGTAATTATCATTTCATGCTTAAGAATGACCCATGTCAATCATAATTTTGCTTAGATTGTTGTGAAGAGAATAATTGATAAAACATTATTGCTCTTGCATCTAACCACATAATTATTGAAACCGAGCAAAAAGATAAAACATATTTTTTGTAAAATCACAACAGACTTACCTTTAATTTGCTTAATTTTGACTGATTAACTTTCAACTGCACAAAGCTATTATTTTTCACTATTCCTTACCGCCGAACTAAACAATAAATTATAGAAAAACAATAGACGCCACAAATTTTTGAATTTGGAATGTCACTCGAACGCGCTAAAGAATTTACAAAACGCAAAGGCGTCTTTCATACAGCTTAGTTTGGCACTGAACGCGAATATAATGGCGGAATTTTCATGGCTGTTTTGATTATTGTGGTGTGCTTTCAAGTAATAATTAGCCGTATAAATGGGTGTTAAATAAGCTGTAAAGTAACTAAGCTGTGGTGTCTTCCGACTTTTGTTGGCAACTACAACGTTGCATCTGCACCAAGGTTATTTTAATCGTCTGCCATGACTTATTGAACTTTTATTGTGAGGACAATTTATTGGTTCGTTTGAACTAAGGGGCCGCGGGATACTGACGCAATGATTCATGTTATAATTAAAAGCAATTGTACCTCTTTTTATTAGTTTGCTATAGTGCGTGTGTCTTGAAAAGTTTGCGTAAATAAAATATTGCACTTTGGAATTGCATTTGCGTGAGAGTCTATTTTCGAGTCTATTATCGATTTAAAGACTTGTTAATTCATGCATTTTGGAGTAACTATATTACCAACCTTCCTTTATTATCTTTAAATATTTACTTTATAGTTTGTGTTGTGTGCCATCTATTCAGAGTAAGATGAAACTGTTTTATATCAGGATGTCGTAAGGGACAGACTAAACTGCCCTACGTTGTGATTTTGAAAGTCACGTACAGATGTCGCCTGAAAACTGAATCAACTGACAACTAAATAATTTTTTGTTGGGAATGGTTTCGTTAAATGGTGCAGGCCTAGGCAGGCATAATTTACCCAAATAGTTACACCTACATTAACTTGTAGTTCAGATGCTATGATCAAATGCCATTGGATACTCTAGCATTACAATTTGCATGTCAAAGGTCTAACTTTGTATTAGGAACTTATTACTGACTTTAAGACCAACACTGTACCAATACATAATCAAATAAATGATTACGATTAGGGTAGTAATTTTAAATGGTGAATTGAAGTCCGTTAACGATGATTTCAGAATAACTAGTCATAATTATAATTATCAATGAGCAATATTTATACCTATACGTATTTGAAATCACGTTCTCGAAAACAGCTGTAACGATTTCGATAAAAGTTGCAATATTGAAAAATTTGTTTTCTCAATTTTCACCCGAGCAGAACTTGGTCGACCAGGTACTAAAGATAATAATAGACACGAGAAAATTAAAAATCTCACATCTATAGTTGAGGTAGATTCTAAGAAAAAAAAAAAGAAAATAAAGAAAAGAGAATATTGATTTTAAGAAATTGCTTTTCGAACAGGTACATCTTTTCACACTCGTAACTCGTTAAAAGCCTCCCAATTCCCAGATATAGAACACAGAAATGGAAAAGCGAAATAACAGACGTTAACACAAAGCATAGACGATAACAGGAATACGCCATTAAAACATTGACCACAAGTAACTTAAGGCATGAACATTTAAATCCGTGGAATCCCTTTTGCCGTCTCTCGTGAAAATCCGTAAAATTGTGGGATACTAACCAAACGCTGGTAAAATGCTTTTTCTAGGCTAACAACGGGTGAGAAATACGGAGGTAAAGAGCTGCCAACCAACCGGAGTCTAAACATAATAATATTCGTTTTTTTTTTTACGTCTCTTGACATTTCTCGGGACCCTGAAGTCCTGAACCTTTGGAAGGCGTTCGAGGGCCCGAAGCCGATTCGCAGAGGCCCATTAGACGTTATTAATGAAATGAGGCACCAACCGTCGATTATCCCTGTCCGCACTATGTAAGTGCATCCAAGGACAACCCCCGGTTGGTGTAGGACAATAGTCAATACAATAGCAGGATATGGAAACAAAGTTATTGGGTTATAGGTTTGGATGGCTAAAGTGAACTGGTTATCTAGGACTATGGAAAGACTATGGCTATGACTAGGTAATGTTTTATATAAAATACACAGATAAAATGGCAGGGGGTGACTTGCACACTCAATAATGGGCCCCCGAAAACGGTCGCTAGCACATAGTGTCGTAGCGACAAGGGGGCAACACGTCGTGAGGTGCTTATGAGGAGTGGAGAGGTATTCCTCGCCTATCAAGACAATCCTGGAAGTACGGTCAAGATCCCTACCAGCATCTTACTGGAATACTTCCTTCCTCCGAGCACGTTTTCTCTTGCGAATCTCCACTGAAGCCGGCCAATAAAGGCAAGGAGGAGGTGGGAGCTCTGTTCCTCGTCATTGTTCACTCCAGCCGGTAAATAAAGGCAAGCCAGAGATGAGGAACAATACTTCTCCCGGGAGATAGGGTCCGTGGGGTCGCTACTGCCCAACAGCTCACCACGTGCTACCCTGCGGGTTTCTGTATCTCTCTTGGTCTGGCTCCTCACTCTAGGCATGTTTCGGCAAAGTCTCTACTGGTACAGACGTAGAGTTTAGGAGCGCGCAAGCCCCAGCACGACGTCAACGTAGAAATACGGCGGTGGGGATATTAGATTATTCATTAAGAGGTCAATAAAGCAGTGTCTTGATGTCATGGGCACTATTTTGAATGCCGAATGCAACGAAGGATTCTAAGGTTCCCGAGCGCAGCGAGGGAGCTCCGAGTTAACTCCAGATGAAATCCAGTACAATATTATTGCCCGGCTAGAGCCTAGGGCTTTAATAATTTGCTTTAGGATTGGTTTGCAAGACATATATAATTTGACATTAGCGAGCAGGTTTCGTGAAAAATAATTTATCAAGACGTTTAAGTATTTCTACAGTCCCGTGTGTCACTTTTGTAGTCGCTTTTCAGGATCTCCGCGATTTTCAGGTTGTCGGCTGCTAAAGCACATTTTTGCTCGCACAGCGAAATGCTGAAATACTGAAGCTTTTTGATATCTAACGAATAATTCGGTTTGATCAAGTAATATTTGATTTCTGGCTTAGGTACCTTTAGGAACGCGCGAATGGAGTTAAATTCACTGTAGTCATAATTTTTGATTTTATTTCAACGTGCTTATATTTGTTAGCGTTTAGCGCTTTGGAGTCGCTCCATGTAAAATACTGATATTTAGCTGCATCCGGTTAGACAGACGCCAACAAATTCCAATCAAGCTAGGCAGATTGATTGGAATTTGTTGGCGTTTTGGTTGCCTTTGTCGATTTCGATGTTTTTTGTTGGTATATTAGCGTGTGCTAGCTGACATATAGCAAATAATTTAATGTTTTGTGTTGCGTAATGTAAATTATTTTGCATAATTACCTACTATTGTATAGAATCAAGTTTTTCTAACTGAACAGACGGCTGTGCTGCTGGGGAGTTTGTTGCGCCACTTCTTCTTCCCAGCTAAAGCTCTAGGAAGTGGTGAAGGGTGGGCGTTTTTGGGGGCTTGTCTTATGTAATTTTTGACGTTATAAAAGTGCTGATTCTCAGCCTAGTCTGAATAAATTACTTTTGGATTTTGTTTTTTTGGGCTTCTGACTACCTGTAACGACTGTCAAAGATCTTTGAATGACAGCCGCAAGCAACGGCTTAACCTACTTTCCGAGGCACGGGGGAGTCTCAGTATGTAATGGATGGTCACCATCCACGAACCGACTGCGGCAAGCGTAGCAGCTACCTTCGATGGACCCGAGCGGCTGTTATCATTTAGTCAAATACTATCGTCTCAAACGGCCAAATAAAAAGCAATTATTTCAATTTGACAAAACAGTTACTAGCACTTTAATATTGTAATTTTAAGACATATTTAGCTAAGTACCTGGTCGACCGAGTTCTGCTCGGTCGAAAATAGAGATTGCTCGTTTATTAGTATAGGATAAATTATCATTTAAATTTGTGATTTTGAATAAGATACTTACCAGTTACAGTCCAAACAGAACCACAGTTTTATCACTAAAAGCACTTGCATTACATTAGTTTTGTTTTACTTTTACGTAGTAATGCACTCCGTACACTCAGCAGCACTGTATTTAAAAACTCACTTAACTTACGTACATCCTAGAATTGTTTTTAACACAGTGAATTTCATTATTTTTCATTTATTTGTCTGTCTGCAATAAATAAAAATACTCTCTGAGGCACTTAAATTGTATGTTGCACTAAGATAGTTTTTATTACCCGATTACGGTGCAATAAAGAAAGGGTAATGAGTTTTTTTAATAAGATAAATGAATAGCAAAACAACAAATCGTATGTAGAGTAGGAGGTCGTATGAGGGATAATTAGCTAACACCAATGTTGATACTGGGGGACCGTAGTTAGGTCCATTCTGCAACATTGATTTAAATAAAAATATGAATTAACTTTAAAAACAAATAGCACAAAATTAACACGCTCATAGCGCACCAAAAAAAAACATAAAATAAAACTTTTAAAAAAGAACGATGTTACTAGAAAATATGACACAGTGTCTAGTCAAAGACAGTAGGTAATGATGATTAAGACGCAATTTAAAACCGTGGAAAGCTTTCTTTTCTTCGTAATTATAAAAAATATACGTCTGACCGCCTAATTAGACTAGTGGTACCAAGCGCTACTGCTAAGCACAAGTTCCTGGGTTCGATTTCCAGGTCAGACAAAGTATTATTGGGTTTTTCCATCAGAAATTTCTCAATAGCAGCCCAGAGTCTGAATTTGTATCCGGTTGATGGTAATAGGCACGCCCCTATTACATGAGACTTAAACACTGGTGAAATGTGGGTGTACTACAAACAGGTACACCTCTGTTTAGGCCTTCGGGGATTACAGGCGTAATTATTTAGATTTTTCAATTTAAGTTTATGGAAGAGGCATATTTAAACTAAGTTTAAAGAAGTTAGTTTAAATATGCAGAAAAGATATTAAGTCTCATTGCATACGACGATCCTATTGCCATCAACCGGGCACAATTTCGGGCTGCTACTGAGAAATACCTGGTGGAAAAACCCAATAACACTTTGCCCGACCCGTGAATCAAACCCAGGACCTCGTGCTCAGCAGTAGCACTCGTGAATAGTAGACCGACGAGGCAACCCATTCTATGTAATAAAAAATACCTTATTATTTCTTTACAGAATCGACCTGTCTCGAATTGTGTCCCCCTGGCTGTGTAATTCCAATATTGTTACAACATGGTAGGTATTGAAATATGCATCCTAATACTTATCAGTATGTTTTTACGGAAACATAAAGAACTGTTCAAAACAGCAGAAGATGTAAGTTCTCGAAATCGGCGTGACAAACACAGCCTTGTACTGGATGTGTTTCCTAGGTTCCTAGGCTATGTGTGTATCTTGAATAAATTACCAAAAACGTTAAAAACACTAAATTGCAACCTTTTTAAAATAAATTGTATGAATGGCTGAATCAAAATAATGTCTACTCCATGAGGAGTTTCTGGGACATAAATTATAATATCTACAATTTTCCATGCTTTAGTTTTTAAGCAAAACATGCATAATCTTATATGTAATAATTATATCACCTTTGGATACAATGTTTTACGCAAATAATATATTCTATTAAGGTTCAGCAACGCTGTGGACAACTTATGTTTTTTTTGTAAAGGTGACTTCGTTCATGACAATGATTGTGAAACGACATCGCAACATTCGCATATTGTAATAATTTTTCTAGAGTTGGGCCGTCGGGGGAATGCGTCTTTGTCACCTGTCAATTTCATACTAACGAATATATGTTTTGCGAATTTGATCCTTTTAGTCACTAGAAATTGTCCAAGTGACACGACGCGACGGCCGAACTGTATCAATAATACTCGTAAACTGAAACTTGGGTTTTAGTAATAGGTAGTAGTTTTCATATTTTATGTTCGAAATAAGCTTTCTTACTTTAACGAATAAAATTTACTATTCTTTAATCTACCATACAATAATGCTATGTATCTCATAATTAATTGCAGATGAAACGGACGTAAGACATTTCATTCTGCTGGGGAGTTGGATGCGTCACTTCTTCCCAGCTAAAGTACTACGAAGTGGTGAAGGGTGGGCGTTTTGGGGAACTATCTTAACTGATATTATAATTGCGATAGTGAATGTGTTTGTTTGTGTGTTACGCTTTCACGCTAAAACGGCTTAACAGATTTGGATGAAATTTTGCACATAGGTAGACCATTAGGATTAGGACATAGAATACTTTTTATACCGATATTTTTACGGGATCGAGACTTATGCGGGTGAAACCGCGGGGCGCAGCTAGTATTATATAATTTTGACGTTCAAAAAGTGCTGCTCAGCTTAATTTGAAGAAATGACTTGATTTTATTCAACTTACCCTGCCAATCTTACAGCTTGAATTTCCACATCGTTCATGAGTGAATCTAAATTTCGTGCCAATCGCTTATCTAAACGATGACGTCACGGGCTGGTACAGATTTGTGCCAAAACGGAATCTGACGTCAAATAGTCTCCGGATTCACATGCGCTTGATATGCAAACGTCATTCGACGATGGACTGCAAGCTTGATAGTTTGAATTCTGAACGTAATTCGGTTTAAAGAATTTTTGGACAGAAGCGGGTGAAATACTCTTTCGAGTGTTATTGAAGGTTATGTGCGGTATGAAATGTGGGATGAATAACATTGCGTTAAGCAGTACGAGCAGTGGTGGCAGAGGTAACGGCCGCGACTTACGAGTTGCAGGTCGTGCGTTCGAACCCTGACAAGCTCTTTACTTTGTGTACATTATTTCATCACCACTGCTCTCAAAACGGTGAAGGAAAACATCGTGAGGAAACCGGCATGTCCTAGAACCAAAAATTCGAAGACATGTGACATCTACCAACCCGCACTAGACCCGCGTGGTGGATTACGGCCCACTCCCTCGCACCGAGAGGACGCCTGTGTCCCAGCAGTGGGAACATTATAGGCTGATTATACTAAGCAGTAAGTACCAAGGCACATATCTTTTCTTCACGCCTGCATTTTCTAAACGGGAGAGCAGAAGTGTATGATATAAACTTATATATATTATTAACTTATAAATATGTATATATATGACTATATTTTTCGTCTGTTATGTTTAACTAGAACAGAGGGTCATACATACATATTTATGTATTTTTTTATGTAGGGCATGTCATAGGTCTTTCTAGGAGGTTTTCGGCTGTTTTACCGTAGTTGCTTAGTTTATAAGTTTTATGTAATAATATATGTGACCCCTTAATGTATTTAAGGGGTCACATATATTATGTTTCTGAAGTAAATATACCTTTGCTGATCATCATTTGCCCAGACTTTTCCCAACTATGTTGGGGTCAGCTTTCACTCTTACCGGATGCAGTTGAATACGAGTATGGAGCGACTGCTTACCTTACCTCAACAACCAAGTTACTGGGTTATACGATACCCCGTGGTAAGACTGGTTATCAGACAAGCACTCGTAACGACTGTCAAAATTAAATATGCAAATGACAGCCGGGACCAGCGGCTTAACGTGATTCCCGAGGCAAGGAGGAGTCTCGATATGTAATTGATGGTCACCACTCTACGGACCTACCTCGGCAAGCATTACCTAACCTTCAATCGACCCGTGCAGCTGTTATTATTCAGCCACCTTTTCTGATCCAAATTGAAAATATAATAACATACCTACACATAATATAATATCACGCCTTGTTCGCCGAAGGGTTGCGCTATTACATGGGATTTAACATAACTGGCGAAATGTGGGTGGAAATAAAAATAATAATACTATTATAAACGCCGACAAATTCCACTGCATACTTTTTCATTACAATTTGAAATGTCGACAATTCTCATCGCCATTGTTTCACAGTAGCAAGTTTTTATCTACCTATCGTTTTCATAATTACAACTAGAGCCGGCGCCTGCCACTAAATATCCGCAGCTTATCCGCCTTCGACGGAACCTGTCCGCGGTTATTGCAGACTTACGAGGTTATTATTAGTTGTTCTTTCTTGTCTCTCGGATATTTTTTATTAAAACAGGAGTAGGTACTCGAAAGATTGATAACCCTAGAATACTAATCTTATTTTATCACCGCTTTTTACTAATGATCCCCTGGGACTGGGAGGCTATTTTACTAATAAATCGAAGTTTTATTTTAAAACTTTTACTGAAATTAAATTATCGGCCACCGACTTCCGAAATTAAAGTTATTTTTCACTTTGTAGTGTTTTTTTTGGAAGTCGGTTGTTATTTTTTTTGTAAATTTTTTTTTTCCTGCTATCATTACGATGATTATCATTGAAATTCATTACGAACTACCAGGCAAGCATTCTACTCGTACCTTTCATAAACTCAAAACATTTTTTTGTAGGCCCCTCAGGCCATGATTAATACTCTAGGGTTAAGAGCATAGACAATTTTATAATTACTACGACTTGTAATAGACGTTACGTTTAGCTTAGATAGCATCGATCACTAAGTGATCGATTTTAGATAGTGAAATTATATGCATCTACGAGTAACAACGTCAGGCGCTTTGTGGGCAGTCACACCTCGTCCAGTCTTTTCGATTCCGAAAAAGCCTTTTTTTTTTGTCAATTCTATTGATCTTTATGTACGATATGTCGAATGGTTTTGTATATCCTTAGAGGCGAAGACAGTTTAAAAGATTTATAGTTTAATTAGAACACCCCATACATTTAACAGGATCCTATACATTATTGTTCATTCAATTTCCTTTTTTACCAATCGGACCAATCGCTTCGGCTTCTATTTCTTTACTCATTGTTAGTTGGCGATTTCAGATATTTCAGTGAAAGTTTCCCCACAATGTTTTCTTTATTGGTGATACACTCTTAAAATGTAAAAAAACCGGCCAAGTGCGTGTCGGACCACGCACAAGGAAGGGTTCCGTAGTTGGGATGAATTTATCCCAAAAACAAACTTAACATTTTAGTTGAAAAACATTTTCTCCGCATACATCGTCATGGTCAATTCTCCAACTGCAAATGTAAAATAGTAATCGCAAAAAAAAATTGTGTTTTAAAACTACAAATCAACTATTTTCGAACTTTTTAACCGACTTCCAAAAGGAGGAGGTTCTCAATTCGTCTGTATGTTTTTTTTTTTTTTTTTTTGTTTTTTTGTATGTTTGTTACGCGATTACTCCGCCAATTATGAATAGATTTTGATGATTCTTTTTTTGTTTGGTAGATCATACTTCAGAGGTGGTCCCATATAAATTTTATTAACTTTGCTTGGGTAGTTTTTGAGTTAGCTTCAATTATACGTATTTTTTCCCTCTTAGTATGTAGATGATATGATAACTTCTTGTCACTGTTATTTACATAGCAGGTAGTGGTATTCGAATTTGTGTGGGGTAGGTACCACAACTAAAAAGTGAAAAATAAAAACTTTTTACAAAAAAAAAACAACCGACTTCAAAAAAAAAACACTACAAAGTGAAAAATAACTTTAATTTCGGAAGTCGGTGACAAAGAACGAAAATTCAAAACCAGAGACACCGACTTACGAAATTAAAGTTATTTTTCACTTTGTAGTGTTTTTTTTTTGAAGTCGGTTGTTTTTTTTTTGTAAAAAGTTTTTTTCCTTTACATGTGCTGTGAGACCTTGCTTCTTTCTTATTTTGCGAGTATCAAAATATATCACATAAATGCCTGTATTTTTTTATTGCGTTGACTTATTAGCTTAATTTTTTAGAGTTCCAAGGGAACATAGATCTACGTATATGATATTAATTTCAATTCCTGACCTCCACGCGTTCCTGGGAAAAGGGTTTTGACAGATTGACGCACGGACAACGAAGTGATCCAATAAGCGTTCCGTTTTTTCCTTTTGAGGTACGGAACCCTAATAAAAGAAACCCTACCATTTACCCTACCAAATAAATAAATGGTAGGGATTATCATGAATATACTTTGAGCTTGTAAAAAAAAACAGGTGTTGTACCGTACACTGTGCCAAAAACGGTTTTAAAAACAGTCTTTAAAAACAAAGTGCCTATACAGGCGCATATAAATAAATAAAATGACACAAAAAAGTAACAAACCACAGTGTAGTGTATTACTCGGTCACAAAAGGGAACTTGTTCTAAAAATACAATGGAACCGCTACAATGGAGGCCACTCGCGTTTCATTGTTCCATATGAGGCCTTGACATATGAGTAGAAATGGAACAGAGACCAAGCCTCCTATTTCTACATGGCACGATCTAGTCATGACATCATCATGCAACAGTCTTTTTCGTTCTATCTGCATCGCATAATCCTTTGTACTTCACTCTTCCTATTACTCCTTATATTTTGCTAATCATCAGGTCTTCCTGACAAGATTAACTGGCTTGGTCTTCTATCCGTCAGGGTACTTACTCCATCTTCCATCTCACCAATTCTAGTCAACAAATATAGGCATATGGATACCGTATTGTTACCACTATCCTTTTGACAATAAATTTTTTATTTTTATTTATTTTACTTCTGATGGCAACCATCAGAAGCCTTCCTGCGACGACAGTAAAGCTCTCTGACTTTGACAGTGACGCAAAATGACATACCGAAAATACCTGTGATAGGACTGTAGGTACATCTCACTGAGCCGGTTCGCCCACTCTCAACGCGTTCGTAAATGTGTATCCTTGTCTTTGAGTGCGATTGAATGATGCTTGTTCTCTTTCAGCTATTTACTCAAGTGACGGTAGCGTAGTACATGAGAATGGCAGAAAAATATATCAATACGCTTATTTATTTAGGCTGTGAGAAGTTTAAATTGCCTTCACTTATCATTATCTTTTTCTTGCCATAATCCCAATTTATTTGGGGTCGGCGCAAGATTTCTTCTTCTTTTTGTCATCATCTCGATGTTCCCCCTTTCTATCCATATCATCTGTCACACAGTCCATCCATCGTTTCTTTGGTCTTCCCCTACTCTAATAGCCATCCACATTCATACTCAAACTTACCTCACGACATTTTCACGTCACCTCCGCTAATATATTTTCTTAATAAATAGCCTATTCAAAATATAAATTACTTATTTCTCAATTAGGTTATCATCAAACTCTCTCAAGATTGATTTAATGGCAGATAACAGACGCCCTTATCTCAAATTTCACGCTTCGGTAAGACCTCTCTTATCTTTAACGGACCCATTTGCGATATTACAGATTACTGTTTCCGATGTAGCGAGATGAAATTGAAATAGCCTTATTAGTAGAGCGACTCAAAATGTTTATTTTGTGTATTTGAATGTTTTATAATATTTCTTTATAGCATTATCAATAGGAGCTACCAGATTCTGAGCTCAATACCGTACTTTAATTAATCGTAAACTATTCATGAATAAAATAGTTAAAGAATCACACGTTCCAATAGGTATCAGGTTCACCCAAGTTCTATTCTCGATGTTCATTTTTTTTTCATTCCACGTTCATCTTCTTCGTTTTTGATTTTGACCATTCGGTAGACGAGTGCCGAAATCTAACATCGTGGAGTTGGTTCACCACTGCATTCATTTTTTACCTTTGATTCATTTTGTGTTCAAACTTTTCACTTCGAGTGAAAGATGCTGAAAGGCACAAAACCTTCGAAAAGTGAAGCGTCTGATATCGGCTCTAATACACTAATACCTACATGTCCACTCAAACTCAAACTCAAAGCATTTATTTCAAATAAACCAATTACAGGCACTTTTGAATTGTCAAGGGGTCGGTCAGTCAGAAAGATGAAGCTAGTTGCCCATTCCAAAGCGTAGTTGGTACCTATGGAGAAGAACGGGCAAGAAACTCCACGGACACTCTTTTAAATCAGAATATGGTTACAAAATATTGGTTACATCATTCATGTTGAAGTTATACATGTGAGAACGATGCAGAACGTTAAAAGCGTCCGTAATAGAAAATAAAACAAATAATGCAATTCAAAAATTAAATTAAAATAAGCCATGGCAGCTAAGAGATGACCAGTCCCTACTGACAGCGCCCGTTCACGAACATGACGCATGGATTAGCACCATTCAGCTCAACCATTTTGAAGGGAGCTAAATGATCCAACACACACGCCACCGTCAGCAAGACATTAGAGTGAGCATGACATACTCTCAGCCGCCAGGGCACATTCAAGTCAATGAAAGACGTACCTAGTAAATGGTAGCTTTATAGTAGGTACATAGTACTCACACGTGTTATGCAATTATACAATGCTAAGGGATTGAATCTATACAATGCAAATAGTTTTTAAAATCTTCAGCAGTTCCAACAGTATTTTCTTCAAATGCTAATCAATTAGTTTATGCGCCCTTGTGGAGCAGGACCAGCGTTCGGCCAAGCACTTATATCAGCGATGTAATCCCCCAACTTATAATATGCTTGGCTGCATAGTGTGCGTTTCATATAAGATTTAAATTTCGTTTCATTCAGCTGAAGTATGTGAGGAGGTATTTTATTGTAACATTTTAAACAGTACCCCATGAAAGATGAGTCCACTTTAGCCAGTCTGAAACCCGGTTGAACTAATTGATCCCTATTTCTAGTGATATAATTGTGTCTTGCACCTCTTTTACTAAAAAGATGTAGATTTTTCCTTACGTACATAATGTTTTCATAGATATATTGACAAGGTACCGTCATGATGTTAATATCTTTAAACAGTTCCCTTAGAGAGTCGCGCCTGCGGAGGCCATATATGGCTCTGATGGCTCTTTTTTGCAGAATAAAAATAGACTCGATGTCTGCAGCCCGACCCCATAGTAAAATACCGTACGACATAATACTATGAAAGTAACTGAAATAGACTAGCCTCGCGGTATCTACATCAGTAAATTGACGGATTTTTCTCACAGCATATGCTGCTGAACTTAGACGTCCTGAAAGGGATGTTAAATGAGGACCCCATTGAAGCCTTGAGTCGAGCGTGATCCCCAGGAAAACCGTTTTATCGACAAATTCTAGTTTCTCTTGATTCAATACTATCTCACAATTACTACTTTTGACATTTGGTAAAGAAAATCTTATGCATTTAGTTTTTTTACCATTTAATACTAAATTATTAGCAGTGAACCAATTTTGGACCTGCAGTAGGGTGTTATTTACGTCGTCAAGATTTGATGCACGTCTATTAATTTTAAAAATTAAGGAAGTATCGTCAGCAAATAACACCATTTGTGGTTGGGTTTTTAACAAATGGGGTAGATCGTTAATATATACTAAAAAGAGGAAAGGACCCAATATTGATCCTTGTGGTACACCCATTTTTACTTTTAAACCGAGTGAATTGACACCATTTATTTGAACTTGCTGCTGTCTATCATTTAAATAGGATTTTATTAAACTGAGCGCAAGTTTTCCAAGTCCGTAATGCTCAAGTTTCGAGATTAAGGTTTCATGGACGACGCAATCAAATGCCTTGGAGAGGTCACAAAAAATTCCTATGGCGTCTTGGGCCTCTTCCCACGCCGTAAATATGTGCTTTAATAAGGTGACACCGGCGTCAGTCGTACAACGTCCCCTGGTGAAACCATACTGTTGATCATGTAAGATTTTATTGGTGTTAAAATGATTGAGCATTTGATTAAGCATTACTTTTTCAAACACCTTGCTGAAAACTGGCAACACGGATACGGGTCTATAGTTATTGGTGTCTTTACTGTCCCCGGATTTAAACACAGGTGACAGACATGATATAGACAGGTACACCTGTCTATATCATGTCAAACATTGTTTGTTTGTCTAAAGCTATCCAGAATCACTACCAATTAAGCAGTAGATTTTTAATTAGCTTAACAGGCTATTTCTGCTTAGCATAATAGCTGTATTCCTAATTAAAGAGTGTTTACAGGCACATACGGCTCTTCAATTTGGCCTATTGCGTTGGAAATCTCTGGCCTTGCTGTGGGCCTGGCCCGAACATGCTGAGGAAACGTAACGTAATGACGAACGATTCAAACATTCAATTACTCGTTTCAACATTATGTTTCCTTAGTTTTAAGAATTTATTTATCTACCTATGCGTGATAATTACTGCGCTTGTCGCAAAAATTTAACCTAAAATGCACTAGGATAGTTGTATTTGTGATTAAAATATCGTTCTAATTTACGTTACGTTAACGTCGAGTGTTCGTGCTAGGGCCTCAGAAGTCAAATAGACGGCTGCGTGACATCAGTGTGAATTCACAAGTCAAAGAATTAACCCATCCGTGTGGTTACAGCCCTCTTAAATACACCATCAGCGTAGTAATTGCGTAACACACAATGGCAATGACAATGTCATTTTGACAGTTCAACAATATTCATTGCGTTATTTACGTTGCTGAGCAGGCGATTCAAACATATTTTATGATCTTCCGCATTATGATAGTGTGTTATTTACGATTATGGTGCATGTTGGATTCGATTCTGTCAAAACCTTCCGTCACAATACAATGAAATGGAATACTTTTTCTTTAGTTTTGCACACAAACGGTATTTTTTCTGTCAAAGAAATAATAACAAGATAATGAAACCGTCTGAATTTCTTGAACTATTTTAAAAAGAAGACTTATTGTTCTCATTAGAGGCTCAAAGAACTGATGAGGGATATTTTTTACTTTAACCTCCCTTAACGAGGACTGGAGTGATAATGAGGGTCCAAGTGCTTTATATGGCCAATTTCTTTCAGTTTCTAATAATCCATATAAATTGTTTTGATACTGAACTAGACTATTTTTCTTATGAGTCGTATTTTTGTGTTGTTTTAAAAGAAGATACTGTGGTATTGCGGGGATTATTAGGTTCTTTAAAGGTAATCTAGCAGTGTACAACGATTACATTATTTCTGATACATGTTTTTGTTTTTAGTAAGAAGCTTGATTTTATCCAGGTCTATGGGAATGCTAATTTAAGTACTTCTGTTGGAGATATTTTACGTCCTTTTCCTGTGAAAGAAAGTCTTCTTAACGAGAAACTAGCAGCTAGTTGACCGACTCCTTGCATGTAAATGGTTAATTGAAATAAATGCTTTGAGTTTGAGTTTCCGATTCTAGATCGATTCTAGAACTAGATTCTAGAATCGATTCTACCGGCCCTGAAGAGGGCGCTAGAATCGGTTTGGGGACTTTTTGGCTCCTTGCCCGAGAAGTTGTTCTCTCAGCCCTCGCAAAACGAGGACCGGTCACTGGGTTTTCCCTACCCTTTCTAAGAGGGGGTGGAAGTGGTTTACTGCACACCTAATCGCCGAAGAGTTTGCCGCCCCTCAGCGCTTTGGGGTGTGTTTCAGGGGTGTATCCGTAGGAACGCCCGAAGTGCTTCACGACGCCCGTGTGACCAGGCCCCTGCCGGGTGAGATCCCTAGTTACCTAGGGAAGGCCCGGCAAAGGCCGATCTAGCAACGAGGGCGTCAGTTTTGGTTGACGCTCCCTACAGTGGGAGTCTTCCCCGCCCCCCACAGCGTAAACCAGATTTAGCCAGTAGCGCTGCAGGGCGCGGGGCGTTGTAGTGTGTATCGAGCGACTTGAGGTGTTTGTGTGTCGCTCGTGTGGTATTTTTTTTGGGTTTCTCTGCGAGTGTGTGAATTAACCTAGGATGCTTTGCGCGCGGCGCGTGTCATGTAGCGAGTGTGGAATTCTATTTTTCATGGGTTAGCCACGTGTAGACTGAGGGCGATTTACTCAGAGGGGTCATTCCGGTGGTTTTTGCGCGACGTCTGCGATGATGTCGCTCGAAAAGCGTTTGTAGTCTGGTTGGCGCGCTGGCCATGATGATTGTCCCTGATGTGGTGCAGTTCAGAGACGTTCCGCGCCAGGTTGAAGTAGAAGTCGTCAATGCTTTCTACACGCAGGTCCCTGTGGATTACGGAATTCCTCACGAACCGAGGAGTTTTCATAATTTGACGCAGCACGTAATTTTGCTGCATCGGGAGCTTTTTCTTGTGCGTCTTGACCGTGAGGGCGAGCCAAGCTGGGGCGGCGTAGGTGAGTTGCGGTCGCACGTAGATCCTAAGCTTGACTCGCGCTGGGAAGCGTGACGAGAGCAGGTAGAGGAGGTGACGGGGTACCTTAACCGTGCGATGATGTCGCAGACGTGCGGGCCCATGGAGAGCCGGTTGTCGAGTGTAACCGCCAGGTACTTGGCGGTCTTGGTCCACTTGACTCCGGTCCCCATGAGCTCAAGGCTCGGTGGGTTCATACGGCCGCGTGCCGTAACGATGATCGCCTGCGTCTTACCTGCGTTCATCAATAGTCTCCATTTGCTAAGCCAGTCGAGGAGGTCGTCCAGGGTGCGCTGTATCTTGTTGGCCGCATGGTTAGCCGACAGTGAACTGAGTTTCGCTATGTGAGTGGTAGGTATGTCGTCGGTGTACATAGAGTACAACGCAGGCGAGACAGTTCCCTTGCGGCACCGCTGCGGTAACAGGGCGTGCGCTGGAGAGCTCATTCTCCACCGAGACCTTGATGGACCTATCATGTAGGAAGGAGGAAACTACCTGTATCAAGCGACAGGGTGCTGTGATGAGGGTGAGCTTATTTAGAGTAGGCCAGTGTGCCAGACCTGGTCGAATGCCTTTTCCATGTTGTGGAATATATATGGAAATAGGAATATATATGGTGACATATATATGGAAAGTGAGCTAGTGCTCACTTTACAAAGAATTTTTTGATAGGGGATGAAAGTTATACGGGAGTATGTCATTTTTGCCGATGGACAATATCATACGACTTGTTTAATAATAAGTTTGTACCAATCGTATTTTTCCAGTGAGTTACGAAACCCAAAAAAATTGTTAGAACCTGTTTACCTACAAATTAAATTAAACATGTTTGAAATCCTCGCTAAAGTTAAATTGACCACGAGTGTGTTCTAATTCTAAACGCTGAAGTTTTAAACGTGTTAATGGAACTGGTACCGAACTGATAAATTGGTTAGCGGCGCAAATCAACTACTGAATGGAAAAGTTGGGTAGAAGTTTTCACTTCTGTCGGCACTCCTGGAGTGGCACTGGTTTTTTGGAAGTTTTTTTTTTGTTTTTCCCTTTTTTGTTGTGGTACCTACCCCACACAAATTCGAATACCACATCCTGCTATGTAGATAACAGTGACAGGAACTTATTATAACCTCATCCACATAGACTAAGTGGGAAAAATACGTATTATTGAAGCTAACTCAAAACTACCCAAGCAAAGTTAGTACAATTTATAAGGGACCACCTCTGAGGTATAAATTACCAAACAACAAATGAAAACATCAAAATCTATTCACAATTGGTGAAGTAATCGCGTAAAAAACAAAAGAAAACATACAGTCGAATTGAGAACCTCCTCCTTTTTGGGGTCGGTTAAAACCCATAATTATTTTTGTTATTATTTTGTCTGATTCACTGGTCTGCAACGGAATCCTCATTCAACAAATTTTATCATAATTACGGAGATTTTGATGCCCTGAATTTATTCCCATCAGTCAATTTTTTCTATCACGTCTAGATTTTGCGATAAGAATTTTATTCAAAATATTTGAAATTTGATTTTAGTAGAAGCTTTATAACTTGTGTAGTTATACAGAAAATGGGTTTTAGCAAATGGTAATAGGAAGAAGGAAAGCGCCGTAAGTAATTTTCATGGTAGTACATATGCGCTTGCGCCGTTTTTGCTGTAACTTCACTGTAGTTAAAAAAAACTCGTCTTTCGATTTTTACGTTCTATGTTCTATACAGGATAAGTTTTTACCCGACTGCCCCAGAAGGAGGGTAATGTTTTTCGAGAGTATGTATGTATGTTTGTATGTATGTATGTAAGGGTGTGTGTATGTATGTATGTATGTCTATTTCTTTGGCACGCTCTGTAGCCTAAACGGCTTGATGGATTTTAACATATGAGGTGTCGTTAGGTTCGTCTTAATAGTGGGAGTGACATAGACTATATAATATATTTATATATTGCATCTGCAAATACAAAAAAAAGGAGGGGTAGGTTAAAAAAAAATACTTCATTGGTATCAAATAAAAGTTAGTAATGAGTCAATTCCAAATATATATATATATTTATATATTAATAAAACTAAAAAGTTTAAAATAAAACAAATTATTAAAAAAACAAAAAACCCGACTGCAAAAACTCATAACTGAAAAGAGAAAAACAAGCATTAAAATCTACAGGATTTTTTTTATTTTAAACTTTTTAGTTTTATTAATATATAAATATGTGTATATATTTGGTATTGACTCATTACTAACTTTAACAAATGACTTTACTCATCATTATGAACAACTTTTACTATGGGACCAAACCTGAAATCGCGAAAAAAAAATCAGCTGTTTCCTACATTTTGACGAGTTATGCGAACATAAATGTAGGGAACAGCTGATTTTTTTACGCACTGGATAAAAACTTATCCTGTGTTCGTTCTGTTTGGGTTAGTTTTGCGCAAAGTTTATATTCTGTGCATTACTCTTAAGTTGAGTGTAATTTTTGTGTTTTTAAATAACATAGGTAGCTAATAAACATAAAATTAAAAATTATTTTTTATATAATGGTTATAGAATGCCGCGAAGTTGTAAAAATTTTGTAGACAGTTTTTGCCACATTTGTGTTGAATTTACTCTAAAAGCACAACAAAATACTTTAACAGATCTGGTTAAAAGAGCTCATCAGCTTTATTTTGGATTTGCTATCAATGAAAGAAAAAACAATTTTTGTTTGTTGTTGTTCAAGAACGTTAACAGGTTGGCTTGAAGGAAATCACAAGTCTATGCCGTTTGCTATTTCAATGATTTGGCGTGAACCTCATCATGAAATCATGAAAATGATTGCTACTTTTGCATGACATCAATACAAGGATTATCGGAAAAAATATATATATCTCAACATTATATCTGCAAAAAAACCAGTTAACGAATATGTACTGAAAATATTTCTGATCTACAAGTCAATCGAGTTTCATTTCAGCATATACTTGATCTTCAAATCTGTAGCGGTTACACCGCCACATACAAACTACGCATCAAAGACATGACGTCACACAAATCCTGCATCGCGCAGTTAGAGTTTACCGAGCGATCGACATACATACAAGATTTCAACTTCCAACCGATGGGCAGTTGCCCACCAGACACAACACCCGTCTGGTCGGAGGATCCTCCCTTTTCTATGGTGGATGAGTGAACTTTACACCCTGTTCCTCATGCCACTAAATTGGTGACCCCGACGTGATACATCAACGCAGCCTTCGTGCAATTACTTCGGCGTGACGTCATCATCATCATCATCACTCCCGCAAGCTTTCGTGAGGCGAGTCACACAGCCAGCCAACACCCACGGCTTCAACGGGTATCCTGACCACCAGCATGCAGCGAACGCGCATTCCTGGTCATCACCCTCAGCCTCATCACCCCGACTCACTGGGGAATCAACGCAAGCAGCCTCATCACCCCGACTCACTGGGGAATCAACGCAATCAACGCAATCACCTCAATCACCCCGACTCACTGGGGAATCACCTCAATCACCCCGACTCACTGGGGAATCACCACAATCACCACAATCGCCGCAATCACCACAGAAAGTTCCGACTCACCGCGAACTATGCGGCACCCGGTTCCGACTCATTGGAACCACAGCTGGCACTGTGTGAAGCATCGCAAGATTCAGCCCACTATCGACCTCCGGTCTCCGGAGGGGAGTGATGTAGCGGTTACACCGCCACATACAAACTACGCATCAAAGACATGACGTCACACAAATCCTGCATCGCGCAGTTAGAGTTTACCGAGCGATCGACATACATACAAGATTTCAACTTCCAACCGATGGGCAGTTGCCCACCAGACACAACACCCGTCTGGTCGGAGGATCCTCCCTTTTCTATGGTGGATGAGTGAACTTTACACCCTGTTCCTCATGCCACTAAAAATCCATCAAAATAACCTTATATTCTAAAGCAGCTGATTTAAATGATCTTGTTCGAGACTTAGGACTATCAAAATCTAAGGTTCGACTACTCAGGTCAAGATTAAAACAGTGGAATGTGTTGGATGAAAATACGAGAGTCCGTATTTTCTTGATGCGAATGAAGACTTTTTATTGATGAGTCTAAGATTAGTTTAAAAGCCGTTTTACTTCATAATGAATAAAAACCCATCAGTGCCTTTCGGACATACAAACAAAATATAATTTTTAAATTAGAAAAACATTCCATTTAAAATCTGTGCTGCATTTATTACCATGTTAAATTCCGAGTTTAGAGCACCAAATATAACGCATGAAAACATTGAGGATATTTTTTTTATGCATTCCAGTGATATTATTAGAATCAGACAGTTGGTTCTATCAGTTCTATCAGTTGTTGACATGCGACACGACAAAGTAACCGAAAGTTCCGACAAATGCATTATTACATGTACCTACTTAGATTATTACTCTGGCTTGCATGCGTGGGTTCCTATCCCAGTAATGCACATTGCATATTGAAGAAGATACTGTTAAGTTATTTTATAATATTATTTTAACGTATTAGGATTTATTTTTTAAAACAAAACATGTTATGGTATTGATGTAAATATAATTTATTATTAAAATGCATAAAAAAATATTTTAATAATTTTACGTTTATGAAATTAATTATTACCTATTTATACTAATACTATAGTAACAGCCTCATTATATTTTTTAGAAAGCACGATAAACAAAAAAAAAAACACTCATCATTCAAAATCAAGTATTTTATCGGCTTTATCCTATAATATTTAAATGACAAAATAGTGTCGAGGTTACTTTAGAACGAGTATTTGTTTTTTAATTGGTTCTGTATTCAAAATCGTAAGTGCTTTCTCCTCCTAAATCGAATAAACTAATAGGTAACACCTTCACATTTCAGTCTTAAAAAAAAACAATTATTATTTAAATGTTTCGTCGTCAGAATCATCAAGCGGTATATCATCATCTTCTTCTACTTCATTCTGTCCTGAAGAACTGTCACTTTGCTGAATCAATCGCTGTTGACTGCTTTTCTGCTGCTGCAGCAATTTGTGGGTGGTTCTCTGGAAGAATCCTCGCTGTGAAGAAAATAATTCTTGAAGACTACTTATCGGTAAGAGAGCTATGAATAATTAATTAAATGTTTTTGTTAGAGGACTATATAAAGGACTGCAGCAAAGATCTTTCCTAATGTTTAGGAGATTTCTAGCCTATCTGAAAATAATGACCTAAGCTTTCGAAATAGAATTTAGTACAAGTGTCGGCGCATCACATATGCCCCGATTGAGCCCAATCAATGGTCCTTCGCCGGATCATTGATTGGGCTCAATCGGGACTTTATAATAAAAGATTAGTGGACTGTATTAAAATAGGTGTAATACCGTAATTTACATGAGCAACATATAGAAAAATAGGTACAAAGAAATGCCCGTAGTGGAACGCGTCTGTGAGCTGAGTGGGGTGGCGGGCGCGCCGCTGTCATCGGTAGCGGGTTTGGTACCCCGAGACCCCGCGCTTTCCCCGCAGAGAATCATGCGCATATGTGATGCGCCGACACAAGTACTACCTTTTTTTTTTTTTTTTTGGGTGGGAAATTATCAAATAACTTCTCCCGCTCTGGGTGGAGCGGGAGGGCGTGTCAGACTCTTACTGACTAAAACCCACCCGTGTTATTTCGGTTGCCCTGTTGCCGGGGGCCGCGATGTCCCTATCGGTTTTCTTCGAACACCCCCGGCAGGCATTGGCCCTAGCGGACCCCGTCAATTCTGCTGACATCTCTTTGAGGCGCGCGTGGAACACAAGGCGCCGTCGACCCGGGCTTGGTCCTTACCGGACGGCGAGCTACCCATTGCTCACCGTCCGCAAGCCCGCGCCTACGGTGGCCGGAAATCGGCTCGCGATTCCCGCCCCGGGCGTCTCCTCCTGCGGCGGTTAGGGGCGTGAGGGCGCGAAATTTGCCTCTCCCTCACGCGTTCCGCCTCCTCCTTCGCGAACACAAGTACTACCTAATGAATGAAAAAGAACTAATTACCTACTTTTTATTGTTCCGTACCTCAAAAGGAAAAAACGGAATCCTTACAGTACCACTTCGTTGTCCGTCCGTCAGTCTGTCATGTCATGACCCATTTACTCAGAAACGCGTAAAGGTTAGGAGTAGAAATTAATGTCAAATACGTAGATCTATGTTCCCTTGGAACTCTAAAAAGAATTAAGCTTTTAAGTCAACGCAATAAAAAAATACGGGCATTTATGTGACATATTTTGATACTCGCAAATAAATTAAAACCTACAGGGTACTTCCCGTTGACCTAGAATCATAAAATTTGGTAGGCATGAAATTTGGTAGGCAAGAAGCAAGGACTCACAGCACAAGTAAAGGAAATGTCGGAAAATTGATAATTTGTAGTCTTATCACACAAAAAAATATTTTTTTGCGATTCTAAACTTTCATTTGTAGTTGGAGAATTGACCGTGACGTATATCGATGTATGGGAGAACATGTTTCTCAACTTCTAAGTTTGTTTTTGGGGTAAATTCATCGCAACTACGGAAACCTTCTTGTGCGTGGTCTGACACGTTCAACTTCTGACGTTTTTGATATTTTGAAGTATTTTACTTAGTGAGAGTACTCGTCCTACTGTAGGACGACTGATAAGAGATTTGTGTCATGTTGATGGTTTCAAAACTTACCTTATACAATATGGTCACTATCACTGCCAATAGCAACAAGCCAAGTAATACGCAAATCAGTATTAATGTCCAGGTAATACTCTCTGGCTCCAAGATCAGCGTAGTTGTCACTTGGTACTCGCTAAAATCATTAACAAACAATTTATATAACCTCACACCAATATTTCCCGAAGTGTTGGACAGAGGGTGTACAGCCACACTTTGCCGGTATGGTTAAGTGTCATACATTATAGGGAAAAGCATATTGCCTTTTTTAAGGCATATACATACATGTCCAGACACTGAGACTGGTAACACTGAGAAATTCTTGAGATGGGAAATATCAATATAATTATCACACATAAATAAGTATACCAGTTTGCCTCACTTAGGAATCGAACCCAAGCTGTTGCGCTTGCAATCGAGGTCACAAGACCAACGAAGCAGTCTTTTTAAACTTATCTTTTGACAAAATAATAAACTTAAATAGTACTTACGTAAAATTATATTTACTGCGCACTATTAGGAATGTGGTTGCGTTGTATGTCATGTTTTCTTTGAGATAATTTCCTTTAAAATAAAAAATGTATAGGTCAAAAACCAGTAGGTACGTACAAGATATTATTTGCAATAGCCATAATGAATGGCTTTATTTCACTTTAACTTTACTGTATTGTATCTATTATGTAAGTAAGTAAATTAAATCAAGTCAATTAAAAGTACAATTTGGTATTTGTAAGTATCTTCATTTGTTATGCAATTAAAGAAATATTGTTTTGCGTATAACGATGTTACAGGCATTTTTGTGCCAGGAAACATTTCGAGATAATGCAATAGCATACAAGGTATTTAAAACATTGACAAGCCTATTCGGATACTAGGATAGTGATGGGTATTAACTTTAGCATAGAAAAGTACCTTCTTTACTGAGGTCCACTTGTAGTGAAACATAAACTGGGTAAGAGACTTTGGCTGGCACTGACCAAACGCATTTCAGTACACTCATATTACTTTTTTCACATCCACTTATATTGCCTGTAAAGTTGGCCTGAAAATTAAAATATTGAACTTTTAGATAAGGCACAATTAAAATGATTTTCTATACAGTACACATTGTCCATGTTAATAATACATATAAACGAATGTTATAAAGAGAAACGGCTGAACGGATTTGGATGAAATTTGGCACATGGGTAGACCAACACCTGGGTTAGGATATTGGATACTAATTAACCCGGCATTCCCACGGGGCGAGACTTATGCAGATGAAACCGCGGAGCGCAGAAAGTTATTTATAAAATTGAAAACTTTCTTTTTTGGTGGTATACAAAAGCCAGCCTCTCGACCCTCCTGATATTTAGTAAGTGATCACCGTTGCCTCTTACTACAGCCTTAGAAGCAAAACAAATGTCTCATGGCTGCATGTAATTACACCGGTTCCCATACCGGAACGCAACAGCGCTGCTTAGCTGAAGATATAGGCTTGTTGGTAGTACTCCCATCAAAACTCCTTCACAAAGAGCCTATTATACCCTTTAAAATACTATTTTATAGCATAGACTTACCTTTTCTGGTCTTCTTATATAAACAACTGTAGCCGACGAGTCTGAGGGTCCAAGATTGGTGACCTGAAATAACGATACAATATCCTCAACCAAGAGTCAAAATGGACATCATCAGTTCATCATAGAAAATTGTATTCTGAAAAAAAACACTTTCTTTGCTCGACCCGGTGATCGAAGCCAGAACCCTAATATGCAATAGCGCTTGTAACCACTATACCAACGAGAGACAATGGTGCCAATTCTCTTGTCACAAATGCCTCTAAAGTAAACTAAAAATCACCAAAATTTTGTTTATTCCTGTCATACGACGATTTCCCATTCTGAAATAGACTAAAGTGACACAACTTAACTATATTTTAGTTTGACAGCACTAAGATGGCACTGAGATATTAGTTTAGTGAAAATGGCAATTTTGCTATTCTGAATTTGACGTTTTTCACCTAAAATTTAGATTTTCTAACTAAATATGACTATTTCTAATCGCGACTAAAACCGTGTGGATTAAAATTCACCAACACCAACACCAACATCTCGACTTCAGATGAAAAAACAGTACTGATTTTTTTTTCTTTTGCTTATATCTCGAAAATGGTGTGTCCAATCGCAAAAATAATGAACAAAATCCTTAAACCCTTAAAAAATTACAAAATCCTTAAACCCTTAACACTCTACATGTAGGCAATAATTTTTCTTATTTACCATACGAAAAGTGAAAAATTCCATATAAAACACGTCGAGGCTGCCCCCCTGCGCGCCTCCGGCTCTAAAAAGATTCACGTGGTTAGGTGTCACGTGTGGAGTCGCTATTGTCAAATTCGATTTAGATGTGTCAAAATTATTTTTAAATTTAGTGAATTTATTTTGGAGAATAGCTTTGAGATTCTCACAGTCAAAAGTAAGGAATTTTAGTGATAGTTTAGTTAGTTTAGTTCGGTGTACAAGAGAATCGGCACCATTACTGAAATATTTACTTCGAAATAGTGTTTGAACGTAACGTTTGCACCAGCAGCTAAGTTGTCTCTTGAAACAATTAATGTTGCATTTAGCATAGCTTTCCTAAAACAAACACAATACTCATTAGTATATGTATCAATATGGCAGATCAATCTAATTTTTCATTTCCATTGATTGTAACAATATCGATCGATATCCGTAATTTCAGTTGTTGTAAGGGACATTTTGGAGAATACAGAATTTTAAGCTTGCCGTTTGGTAATTCCAATAAATTCTATTTGGCGTAGAGGATATTTTGGCGAATTCAGATTAAGTACCTATGTTTCTTACACCCAAGGAAATTATGGGTATTTGTCCATTATTATGTTACGTATACTTACCCACTAACACTGAAATTCGCTTCATGCTTAACATTAATTACCAACTCTTTTATATCATCATTGGTAATATTTCTGTATAACGCATCACTCAATTCTGCTCTTATTTTCAGATCTTTATCTTCGGTATCATTGACATTATGGTTCATATTGTAATCTAATTCAATCTCCCATACAAAGTCTTCGTTTCTTAGTAAAGGCGATGGAACATCGCAGGTCATTTCAAACTCTTGAAGAGAGCAGGCACTTGGGATTCTTTTAGGTGGCATCGGGAGGGAGATGTTCACTTTAGCAATATACGCTGGTTCTTCCGTATTGAGGATCGTAAGCCTGGCTCCTAATGATGCGTTTGATCCAGGAATGTAAGGGCTGGAAACAACGTGTTACTTGAGTGTGAAAGTAGAATAATAAATATATATTATTCTGATTACTAGTTATTATAACTAAATAAGTTTGAATAAAATAATCTTCTTTTGAGAATTCTAGGAAGACTCAAGAAAGACTGTCAAATATTTTTGATTAAGTAAATCAGGCAGTTCTGATAAGAATATATTTGACATACTTCGTTATTTTAATTTAGTAACGATATTAATTTTCCACTACTTAGAATGAAAAAACAACCGACTTCCAAAAAAAAACACTACCAAGTGAAAAATAACTTTAATTTCGGAAGTCGGTGTCTTGGGTTTTGTGTTTTTGTTTTTTGCCACCGACTTCCGAAATTAAAGTTATTTTTCACTTTGTAGTGTTTTTTTTTGGAAGTCGGTTGTTTTTTTTTGTAAAAAGTTTTTATTTTTCACTTTTTAGTTGTGGTACCTACCCCACACACATTTGAATACCACTACCTGCTACCAGTGACAGGAACTTATCATATCATCTACATACTAAGTGGGAAAAAAATACGTATTTTGTAGCTAACTCAAAAACTACCCAAGCAAAGTTAATAAAATTTATATGGGACCAATTTGAGAGCATACCCTTTCAAACAAAAAAAGAATTTTTTAAAATCGGTCCACAAATGACGGAGAAATAGGTGGACATAAATTAAAAAAAAAAAAAAAAAAAAAAAAAAAACATACGCGTCGAATATATAACCTCCTCCTTTTTGGAAGTCGGTTAAAAATGACAACGTTCAAGTTTAAAAATAAATCCTATCGTTTATCCTGGAAATATATTATTCAGATACACCATTAAAAAAAAATCATCTTACTTGTCCAGAGCTTCCAAGGTCATCTCCAGCCAAGGAGTACAGATCAGATCTTCACCACAGTCTCTCACCAGCTGAATCAGGAACGAAGTCTTCAAAGTCGAGGCTTCGGATAACCTCGCAGCGTTCATCAAAAATGTTGTAGAATTTACTGAAATAAAAAAAAAACCTTTTTAATTGATGTAAAACTCATAGCTTATTGCAAGGACTGTTGTGTTATTATTTATTCATTGGTTATTTAAAACCTATGTTTTTATTATTACCTTTCATTAGTTCGTCCGGTTCTAGTTGAAATATCAAAGATATTGGTTTCGACAAGTCGGCAATTGGCTGGAACAAGACCATTGCATAAAAGTTCGATTTTTTAAAGAATTTTTGATCTCATTTTAGTTTCTTATGCACGACAATTCGAAATCTACAGGAGGTTTTTACTCATCAGCTCGTACGTTATCTTTCGATCTAACCTTTTTTTAAATACTTCATAATACACTAAGAGTAATACAATATGTATACTTACATTCACTTCAATAGATTGCTCATCACATATTTCTTGTCCTGGCTTCACATTTACTGTATATTTAGAATCTCCAGATAACATTGCTCTATTGTACTCAGAATCTACATCGATTTTAGCAATCAAATCTGAAAAAATAATATTTTTTATATAGGTATAGTCTTATGAATTCTTAGTTAATAATTTTGAAAAGAGCATTTTGACTCATTTCTTAATGACAAAAAATATTAGGATTGGATGCTTTTAAAGTTTCAGCTATGTCAGTTTTTACCCATATAAAAAGTTATAGAAAAACTCTGAGGGTGTTCATAATGCTATAGATTATACTAACTTATTTTAACATGTGGCCAAGACTTGATCGATGGAGCTGACACACAGAATTTTGCTGCAAATGTTGTAGTATTATGTGGTAAGTTTATGGCGTTAGGAACATTGATACCAGCATGCACCTGCATAGTTGGAATACACCGGTATAAGTACGATGTTTGACTGTTATGGGCCCCTATGGCAAGGTCTGAAACGAAAAAATTGTGATAAGGTTAATCTTTCTCATGGATCGCCATTATTTTATTTCTGTTCACAAGTCTTTTATGATGTTTGAATTTTACTTTTTCAAAATAAAAATCCGAATCGTTTATTATTCAGGTGACTGGTGGAATATTACAACCAGATTTGACTTACCACTACAATTATTTTGATCTACATCAACTCCTTTAGCTATGGACCAACCAAAGCCTTGCGCGCCTACAGGCTGGATCCGTTGAACGTTATTCGTGTTCAATCCTTTGGCATATCCCTTATAGATGTATACTGCTCCTTTTCCATTGTCTTCCCATGGCGCTCCAATAGCAATATCTGCAAAATAAAAGTAGGTACTGTAAGAATACTGTGAAGTGTTATTGGGTTTTTCTATCGAAATTTCTCAATAGCAGCCAGGGGTCCGGACTTTTATGTGCCCGGTTGATGGCAATAGGCTCGCCCCCTATTAATAGGCAAAATGTGGGTGTACTATGAGTACATCTCTGCCTAGCCCTTAGGGGATAACAGGCAAGATGTTATGTTACATGTTATGTATTAAAAATACTGTTTTTGAAAATTCCGCGAATAAGTGCCTATTATTGTATGACTATAACATACCTGGCGAAATGTGGGTGTACCTGCTACAGAGACACCTCTGCCCAACCCTTCGGGGAAACAAGGCGTGATGTTATGTTTGTGTTGTTATAACATACTATAATATTCTTATCATGACAGATTGGATATCTCAAATAGAACTTTATTAAGTTCATATCAGAGAATTCAATAGGTTGTTCTAAACCCCGCCTACCAATTACAATTATGTTAGTTTTACCTTTAAACCCATCTCCATCAATGTCACCGAGATCAGCAATAGAGATTCCAAACCATGCTCCGTTAGTACCAGACCCAGATACATGACCATGTTCTTCCAAAATAAACGTAGAACCCTGAAAAATATAAGCAATATATTGTAAGAAAAAGCCAAAGCCGTCAGTTTCTTAAGGTCATTTGGGTCGGAGTGCGAGTAAACGTTTACACGCTTGCTTTGTATGGAAATAATTGACAATGTCTAACAGCGGACGCCGAGGCGTCTCATGCTCTGTGCAGAACTCAAAATCTAAAACTATCTCTTTTTTGTTTTAAATTACCTCTTCCTTAGTCAAATAAACAAACACAGCTCCTTGATCATACGGTAGACCACCATCATTCTTCACATAGGTTGGTGCTCCCACTAGTAGATCATCCAGTCCATCACCATTGATGTCTGTGCAGCAAAGACTGGCTCCGAAGTAGGAACCACTTTGAGGGCCCTTGATCTTTGCCTTGATGCTTAGAGCTTTCAGTTCTTGAGTTGGTGGCTCGAATACTAGGACCTGGGGAATTGATGATATGTTATCTTCAAGAAACAGGATAGTGGTCAATATTTAGAAGAAACGGCACTGTAGGTATTACATGGTACAGTCAGCATCAAAAGTCGATTAACACTTAAGTTTTTTCAATCTTATTTATTGAGCAAAATATCCATAAAAATTCTGAACAAATGTAAAATTTTAAGAGCATTAACTTATAGCTATTGTATGAAATATTGAAAAACAAAGTATCAAACCATGTATCTATTTAGTTGATAAACGTCAAAGTAACAGTGTTAATCGACTTTTGATGCTGACTGTACCATCTTTTTGACGAGCTCTTATTTCTTTTCATTATGTTGTGTTAAATATTAAAACAATAACCATGATAATGTACTTTGTTGAGATTTCTAAAAGCCTTGTGTATATCCTTCCTTTGTATTCCCAGCTAGTGAAGCAGGCAAAGCAATATTTTAGTTTGTTTAAGCCGATTGTTGTTGCTTACCTGTCCACTTGCAATATTTGACCGAGGAGCTCCAGCCACGTATAAGACGTTGCCATCTTTTTGAAAAACACCAGATTCAACACTATATCCTGTAACCAAAATTAAGAAATAATCAACAAACCAGATAATATTATCGACGGGTTCCGGGCTAATTGTATTAAGCGACACTCTGGGCGATATAGACTTTTATACATATTTGGAATCAACGAATTTTTCTGCGTCGTTTGAGCTGGGTTTGGTGACGATCGGAGCACTTTTTTGTCGCTTAATACAACCACATTTTTTGGACCCATTTTGAACTGCAATGTATGAAGCGACACAAAATATTGACAAATTTAGGAACTGTGTACTTAAGATCACTACCAAATACCAGACAGTCGTTTAAACTTTTTTTCCTGGAGCAACAATTTACAGGCAACGTACGTTAAAGCATTAAGCCTGACCTTATAAATATATAGAAATGTCGCTTCATACAATTAGCCTCTTTGTTAAATTCTTATCCAGTGTCGCTTAATACAATTAGCTTTACCTTATAAATATACAAGAAAGTCGTTTAATACATTAAGCCTCTTTGTCAAATTCATACCCAGTGTCGGTCCCTACATTTAACTCTGTACATGAAATGTTAGATGTTGTCACTTCAACTATTTAGCTTGCAGTAGATAATGATATGTCGGTAGCATGAACTATTTAGGATTTCAACAGTAAACATCTAAAGATTATGGTTAAACATATTTTTGTTATTCAATATTTGATTTGCAGTGTCGTTTCAGTTATAACAAAAGTAAAGTTCTAGTACTTCAAACAGTTTATCTTAAACGGAATAAGAATAGTATACACATTAATACAATCAAAAATTTATAAGGATTGACTATTATGACGTTGGTTAAAACAATGATTTTGGCGCCAATCTGATCCAAGATACACTGATCGATACTGATATTGAAGACGAAACAGACCTGCCAAATTTAGCAATTTTTTTTTTTTTTTTTAGATGTTGCTGTCGATTCCCTTGTTCACAAACTAAACTAAATTTTCTATTTCATTAAGAAAAGGACAGAAGATAAATTTTAGTTTAGTCCTGTCAAATTAATCAGCGCCTGTCACTACTCCATACAAGTTTAGACGTGATTAAAAACTTGCCTACTAAAATTACGTCAATTTACGTCAAGCGCTGATTAATTTGACAGGACTAAACTAAAATTTATGTTCTGTTCTTTTCTTAATGAAATAGAAAGAAAAAGATGCACTGAACTTAAATTTAGTGTAGTTTGTGAACAAGGGAATTGGCACCAGTAAGAAGGAAAAGATTGGTTGAATTTTAACTAAAATGTTATTTTTTATAATTTTGATTATTATAAAATTTTTTTTGTTACTGTAGTGAACTACAATTATTGTCATAGGAGATAAAAAAAAAATTGTTATTGAAGAGAAACCAGTATCTATAATAGGTAAGAAAACTTCTTAACTTTTTAACGAGAGATTCTTTTGATTTTGTTTACTGAGAAAGTTAGAAAAAAATATAGAAGAAAATAAGTAAAGAAATGAAAACCAAAGAAACGCCCGTAATTATATTTTCATTTTTATTGTGATTATAAATTATTTTCGTTTGGTTCTATAGATAAACCTTTTATGTTATTGAAGAGATTTTTCTTTTGTTTTTTAAACTGTAGGTACAGTTCTTATATACTTAAACGTTAAAGTTTAGAAATGAAGAAGAATGAGAAAAAATATTTCAGGTAATAAGACTGTAGGCTACGTGATAAAAAGACTGTTTAACTTCTGATTCCTATACAATTGTGATAAAAACTTTAGTTGTTACCTTGGTAAGCTAAGAAATTACTGCTGTTCCTAGGTGATTGTCATTTTAAATAAAAAAACTTATCTTTGAACAATTTATAGTGTGGGTTTTATTTCTCATTTCATAATTATTAACAAGATAGGTACACCCTACGTATGTAGGTGCCTTTTAATTTATCAATGTTTTAACCGCCAATTTCTGCAAACTTCATTATTCAAGTATGATTACAAACAATTTATTAATAAAAAAACTGTCGCATAAACTAATTAGCCATACATAAATAAGTTTAAGATATGGTATTTAAATCAATTAGCTTAGGTTTGAAATATGACCAACTCTTTGAATAAAACACTTAGCTTAGAGCCATTATTTGCATGCCTAGGCGATTAAGTCATTTAGCTTGGAACAAGAAATAGTAAACATAGGCGGTTTAGTCATTTAGCCTAGAATAAGAAACAATAATCATAGGCGGTAAAGTCATTTAGCCTGGAACAAAAAAAAGTAAAATATGGGTCATTTTGTATTAAGCGACATTTATCTTCGTTAAAAATAGGAATATTAGAAAAAAAATGAATCCGATTATGGGGAATATTTTATAAAAACAGTAATATCCTTCTTTTTAAAAAAATATTGCGATTTGCCAAAGTTACATTTTTTTTTCTAAAAATATAAACTTTAAACTGCTCTGGTGTATAGTTTAAAAAATGTCGGTTAATACAAATAGCCCGGAACCCGTCGTTATTATCATTATGAACGCAAATGTAAGTAATATTGATCTTAATAATCAGTTTGTATTTACCGAAATAATCGTCAGGTCCGCAATCCTTTGTGGGATAAGGGTTTGCTGTTGGCAACTTGTTCATGTATGTTCCCGTGTCATTTGGGTAGAATGACATGCTAATAATTCCACCTGTAAATAAAATATTATACAATATGGAGGCGACAATACGACAATAAATAAAGTATTTTGGAACTATCAAATAAATCCTAACATCGAAGCTAAAAAAGTATTTTTTTAAAACAAAATAAATAGCAGTGATGGGTGGTATGCCAATCTTTGACTAACTGTAGTGACTATATTATTGGATACATTTGATTGAATTTTTTAAGTAATCCGCTTAGAGCACCCGTCCGAATAGCACCTGCGTGAATAGCACTGGCGCGAATAGCACCTAGCCTAGTCCACGAAGAGCACCCAGGTGCTCTTCGTGGATTAAAATTTATTTTTATATTTGGTTCCACGAAGAGCACCTACGAGTCAGCAACCTAGTAGTAGTAGGTAGGATAGTAGTGCTGGGATGTATTTGTTTTACAGGACGTTATTAAATGAAAGATATCGATAAAAATCACTAGTATGTTTAGAGCACCTGGGTGCTCTTCGTGGACTAGGCTAGGTGCTATTCGCGCTGGTGCTATTCGGACGGGTGCTCTAAGTGGACTACTTCGATTTTTTGTATACAGACTGGGAATGTCATTAGATATACGAAGTGTAATTTACTGTCGTACCTATTGTCATCTGCACCTTGTATACTTTAAAGTTAAAAAATTCCATTGTCACAATTTGTGGCTTATCTTCGTAATGTAATGAAATGGTTGGTAATTTTCTTCATTGAGCTAGTTAAAAACTATATTGAAACACTTTTCTCCCTTATAAATAAATATTGTTGTAGATAAAGCAGATGTTTCTTGGGTTTTTGGACCACAATTGATAAGAGAAAGACATCAAAACAAAATAAGTGCATAGGTCACGATACTATTAAGTCTCGATATTTTTTAACCGACTTAAAAAAAATGATGTTTTTATCAATACATTGCAAGTTTTGATTGCTGTTGTTAAAACAGGCAAACAGTGAGTGGTCCATAAATCTTAATCATTTTAAAGTTTCTTAGCTACTGCATTATTTTTTTCTTCTTATTATTACAATACTAGCAGCGCCCCGCGGTTTCACCCGCATAAGTCTCGATCCCGTGGGGATATCAGGATAAAATGTATGCAGGTTATAAACTATCTGTATGCCAAACATCCAAATCCATTCAGTAGTTTTTGCGTGAAAGATTAACAAACATCGATCCATCCACTCATCCTCACAAACTTTCACTTTTATAATATTAGTAGGGTCTGACCAGTATAGCTTGTCTGGCAGAAATTGCAACTTTACAATAAGATTGCCTATTGTTTATTCCCTTATTTTAAAATGTTCGTCATTATTTCCCTATATTTGTCTGTAATAAGTAGTAATCTATCTAAAACATCACCTGTCCACTGAAGAAGACCAGGGGCCCCAAGAATGACAGTGTTCATCTTTGTGACAGCTACTGATGCGCCTGCTTCACCGTACGCGTAGAAGTTGAGATGGGTTCCGTATTCACCATACTCTCTTCTACTGCCATCGGTTACGTAGGCTTGACGATCTGGTTTGGGAAAGAGAAATACTTGATGTTCTTTAGAAAGCTCAGGTGCGTAGTACTCACAACAGGTGAACGTATACGAGGCAATAGAATTTAAGTCATAAGGACCGTTGAAAATGGCGTTCTGTAGTTTCTGCCATCCTCCATGGGCAAAAGTATGAGTAGTAAATACATTTAATACATTTTAGACATAGGTTAGAGCAGTAGAATGGATCTTTATTCCGCCTTTTGCCAGTAATAATTGCAGAATTACGGCATCAATTAAATAATTTAAAAGTGCAATAACTGGGAACCAAGTTGACTTTCGCAAGTAATTCTTATCGAAATGACCGCGGCCGATATTAGCCGTAGAACCGATGACCGTTGGGGTTCTTGAGTGGAGACCGCCAGTAAACGTAAGGTAGGACGCCCTCAGGCTAGATGGAGCGATGATCTTCGCAGGGTGGCTGGTAGCAGCTGGACGAGAGTTGCCAAGAATACAGCTGAATGGCGTGCAATTGGAGAGGCCTATGTCTAGCAGTGGACTGCTGTAGGCTGATGAGGATGATGAAATAACCGCGGCAAGTAAGTTCTAAGTAAGAATTATTTGCGAAAGTCAACTTCTGCTAGGTTTGTTGCCAATCTAGACTCCGCTTTAGGGTTGTATATTGTCATTATAAGCTACACTTACTGTAATCTTTTAAAGGGTAAATAACCCTATTTCCTTTGTTTGATTGAAGAAAACTGACGCCATTCATAAGCAGATGTTTCTTTCCATAAGGCGAAGTCCATCTTGGGGCATTTATCTGAAAAAAATATTATTATGATGAACTCGATTCTGAGAAACGGTTACTGATACGATGTTTTCTATTGCATTTCGTTATAATGCTACACAGACTGGAGGTTGATTCCAACTCACAATCAAAAGTCATTTATTCAAACTAGGCTGATAATCAGCACTTTTTGAACGTCAAGATTACATAATTAAGACAGTCCCCCAAAGCGCCCACCCTCACCACTACTAGGAAGTGGTGAGGGTAGGAAGACAGGCGAGTATAAGTACTAGCGATTATCTAAGCTTTTCAGCGAATAAAATATGACTGTCATTTTGGCACTTTAATTCGTTTGTTTTCTTTGTCTTTAGCAAAACAATAGGCAATCGTATATTCTCTCAAACACCCGTTATTAATTTTCTTGTTTTGCAAATGCAGATTTTTATGAAAACTCAACCAAGGTGCCCTCTGTTGGTAGTTGGTTCCAACCGTGTAGGAGGCCTTTTTTTAAATATCCTACCATCAACCTTCCATTAGGTAGAAGCACCATGGTTGCTCCAAACCACATGTCGTCTCTCAGGAAACCTGGCAGCAGCCTGTTAAACATGTTCTCGTTACCTGAAATTAAAATAGGAATTAAAATATAATAAAGGTCCACACAAAATAGTTACTTGAACTAATTTCGCTAATGTTTATCGCAGTAGGTACGCATATGTTCAAATTTTAAGTAGGTACTATTAGGACAACCTCTAAAAAACTTATAAAAAAAATCTCCATACAAAAGTGCAATAACAACATGATCAAAATAAATGGTACAGCTGTCTTTTTTCTTATTTCACAGTTGGTCCCAGTTAGGTTCCTATGGGCACTGTGACCTGTTAGACCTTGTCCTATTTATTGTTTGGACTTTCAACATTTACACATGAAAAATGATAGTCAATATTACATAATACCTATTATTATTTGTTTATTTATTCAGACAAAGTCCATAATTGTTAGTCACATGAATTATCTTACAAACTATGTTAGTACAGACATAAATTACAAAAAGGTAGGTACATAAAAGGTGTAAGTAGTCATGAAACCTCCCGCTCGAGTTCTGGATAGATTGCCACGCTATCTGACCAGAATCCGAACGAAAGCCTTCATGACTGCTGAGTCATATTCTCAGCAATTACTTGAAGAATACTGTTAGTGTTTAAATATAATATAGCTGTGAAAAACCGTGACTGTGTAATTTTGTCACACTAAGATATGTACGGGAATTTCTCGGTATCGGACACATCACAAAAACTTTGTTCTTTATTAGTGATCGATGACTATCTATACAAAAAGTTCAGTGTGCTTATCAAACTTCCGAACGTTGCATGCCAAACCTCATAGCTATGCTAGAGAGCGACTGATATACAGTGTGGCAGGTAAAGAAGGGACTTACTGTTAGGGAGTGTAGTAAAACCTCATAGCTATACTAGAGAGTGACTGATATACAGTCTGACTATTTTCTTAATGTCCCTTGAGAATGATCGCATTTCCTAATACAAACGAATTCTAATTTCCATCTCCATCAATTATTAGATGTATCGTGTATAATGATTTGAATTCAGAACTAAGTACTTTATTGTTATTTTGTTTTGATTTCCATGTGAACTATATAGAGCTGTAAAATTATTTTCGTGCCTACGACTTTAGCAGCTTTCTTCCCATTTATAAAATAAATTGCATTAAGTTAAAAAAGTATTAATAACTCTATATAATTCCAAATCGATTGAGAACGTCCGGTCTGCATCAAGTGCAAAGGACAACTGATAGAGATCCGACGACTGACGAAACACGAAGTTTGCCGAGGGACATTAAGAAAATAGTTACACTGTACAGTATTATGGCCTACCTTCTTTTACCTGTAATAGAAGGGACTTTTATACTGTAGCAGTTATGAAAATAAACAACTTTTAATTTGGGACTAACTTTATAACATTTAAAAAATCTGTAGTTCTATACAATTTGATCGTGCTAGTATTGCAATTTTGTATTGATTAACAGATTTTTTTTTCACATCAGCTGGTCCCAAATTAAATCCCTCAAAGTATGTCCCTTCTTTAACCTGTCATTTGTACCTATATTGCTTACCAGGAACTTTTGAATCATACCTAATACTTGTAATGAGTGTATAACTATAAAACGGCTGAACGGATTTAGATGAAATGTGGCACATGAGTAGATCATGACCTAGGTTAGGACATAGGATACTTTTTATCCCGATATTGCCACGGGATCGCGACTTATGCGGGTGAAACGGCGGGGTGCAGCTATAATCTTCTTTATATATATATATAATTATTCTGTACACATGTACAGAAGAATTATATATATAGGAGGAGTTAGGTTTGTCACCTAACTCCTCCTAAGCGGCTGGACCGATTTGGATGAAATTTTGTGTGTATATTTGAGTGGGTCCCTGGATGGTTTTAAAATACAATTGTACCCGGTAGGTGGCGCTATTTGTACAGGACAACGTCTGTCGGGTCCGCTAGTAATCCTAATAAATAAAACAAAGTCCTCCGCCGCGTCTGTCTGTCTGAACGCGATAAACTCAAAAACTACCAAACGGTTTCCACCAATGGACGGAGTGATTCTTGCGGAAGGTTTTAGTGTATAATTTATTAAAGTTTTGTGTAAATTGGCTGAAATATGACGATTATTGTCGAAGATATCGGAAAAAATCGTGCCGACTGGGAGCTTTACCGGCGTGCGCCGCGTAAACCGTTACAGATACATCAAATTTATGTTCTAGGATTGTTGCTGTTTATAGGATTGAAGATCTTAAAAAGTTCAACAAAAAAGTCTGCGATGGCATTTATGTCTATCTTCTAAGGATGACCCACAGTAACCATTTTTATCTTTCAGAATTTTGATAAAAAATCCATTGTTATTTCCGAAGCTATATTGACCGGTATCATATTAATCCTAAAATATATTATATAAATTAGGCATTTAATTGAGATTAAAATATGCCTTGACATCATATCATTTCAATGAATAGTTTCAAAGATATACACAGATTCAAAATTACGCATAACAAAATAATTATGGTTGGAGCGCAGCGGTAGGAGTCAATAACCTTTTCCTGGACTATTGCCCGGTAGTACGTTCTCGTGGTATATTTTCCGACATCCACGCGGGCGAAGGCGCGGGCAAAAGCTAGTATATAATATTACAAAGAGGTAAAATTTGTGAGTTTATATGTTGAGCGTAATCTTCGGAACTACTGATCCTACTTCTAAAAATTCTTTCACAAATGGGAAGCTACAAAATTGTTGAGGGTCAGTAGATTTATTTTATTTAAAACAAGTAATTTGACGTGAATGAAGTCGCGGGTAAAAGCTAGTAGTAAATAAGCGCTAAAGGATTTTTTTTAATAAGTAGGTATGTAGTTAAATATGCCATACTTCTACATTATTTAAAAACTAAGAGACTTAAAATAATAATGTTTTTAGTAAATGTAAATGAGTTGCTTGAATCAACAGATCAGTACATTATATTATTCGCAGATGATACCACTGTTTTAACCAAAGAAGTTACTATTGATCAGGCGATAAACGTCACTAATGAGTAATGAAGCTCTAAAGGGTATACGTTGTAAATAATTTAGAAATAAATACCGATAAGACTAAGTTCATGAGATACCTGACATTTAATAACAAATGAAATAAAAAGACACAATAGACATGCCAATAAAATATAATAATAACATCATTGAAGAAGTAAATGTAATAAAATTTCTGGGAATATATATTGACAATTATTGTAACTGGAAATCTCACATAAATCTAGTTTTAAAAAAATTCACAAGTTCGTTTATGCACTTCGTAATATTAAAAAAATAACTAATAAAGAAACAGCATTAATGGTATACCACAGTCATGTATGTTCAGTATTGAGGTATGGGATAATAATATGGGGAAACTCTATAGACGCCCAGAGAGCTTTTATAGCCCAGAAAAAATGCATAAGGTCAATTTATAGTCTCAAGTGGACCAATTCGTGCCAACCAGTGTTCACTGATAAACGTCTACTTACATTTCCATCCCTATACGTTTTTGAAATGTGTAAATTCGTTAGAAACCACCTATCACTTTTTGAACAGGATGATAAGGCCCAATTTAAAAGGAAAATACTACAAAAACCACATAGTACCTCGAAGCAGATTAAAGTTATGTGACAGAAACTGCTACACCATGGTGGTGAAAATTTATAATAAACTACCGGAAAAAATAAGAAACATGAATAACTTAGAATTTAATAGAACTTTAAACAATTGGCTTTGTGATAGATGTTTTTATTTAATAGATGATTATTTTCAATTTTAAAGAGACATGATGTAAAACTATATAAATTTACGAACACTGTTTAATTTTTTTTACGATATTTATAAATCTAATCAATAAATTGATGAACTGTTTTGTCTGTGAGATTTAATCTAATAAACGAATCTAATATGTTTTATTATTTTTAATGTGCCTAATTAATATTAACGAGGAAATACTATAAATTTTATTATGACTATGATTTGTATGGCTAATGACATTGATGTAATTTCATGATATTACTATGCATGTACTAGAAATATTTGCACGACTTGCACGAGTCGAATATAGTGAGACTAAAATTTATTTTACCATCTTATTATGTATGTACCTATATTCTGGCAAATAAATAAATTTCATTTCATTTCAATAATATGTACAAGTATATAAAAAGGGGGAGGGGGGGGGAATAATCGTAGGGCATCAAAAAATTCGTCTGCATCACTGTCAACAGGAAAAGTGCCCAAAAGGCTGGCAGCATTGCCACGTTGTATGGCAATGCTGATTATTTGGCCAAAGAATAGGCCAGCCCTCTGGTCACGTCCGAAATACCTTTTCTAGTCTAAAAGCATAATAAATATGTAGAAACAATTAAATCATTAATAAACCTATTGTTGCTTAAAACAATTAGCTACTCGTTAAGTACATAATAATATTATTGTTTCCATGTTTATCGCTGTTATAAATAGAAATATTATGTATTTATATTTCAGATAAAAGATGGACCTAGTCATAACCGCCATTCTTAATAACATTGTATTATTTATTCTTAATATATTATTTATTTAATCGCGTTGTTCTAGTGGTCGCAAGTGATACTGCTGAGCATGACGTCCTGGGTTGGGCAAAGCGTTATTGGATTTTTCCATTAGGAATTTCTTAGTAACAGTCCGGTGTCTTTGAGCCCTGTTGATGGCAATATAGGCTCGCCCCCCGACATGGACCTAAACACAACTGCCAAAATTTGGGTGTACTATAGGTACACCTCTGCCTTTCCCTTCGGGGATTACAGGCGTGATGTTGTGATTTATTCCATTCTAATACCAACAACTAATACCACTGGTATTTGTTTCAACTCATATTTATTTCTATTCGAAACGGATATCACTCTTTAATTAAATAATTTAATTTAATGTGCAAACGAATACCAATAACTTGAATTTGGTACAGTCTGCTCAGTCAAAACGAATCAAATTTTTTCTAATATTTTTATGTGATCGTAATATAACGCTATCCAAATTCACTTCATTCCAATATTTTTAGAAAGGTATAGGTAAGAGTAGTTTAAGTGAATCATCTTGCATTTTTTTTTTCCTGCGAGAAGTGTGAGTTTGCTCTATTGTTCCAAAATTCGAAACAACCAATCAGAGTCAAGTGCGACTGGAATGTCTAAAATATTTTATTGTCTTGGTGGCATATACGTAAGTCAATGGATTATGGTCAGTTTCTACTTTGATGATTTCATAATTATTATTTATTTTGTTCCTGTAAGTGAATTATTCATATTTGGATGTTTTTACAAAAAAAAAAATGCTGATTAATTGCTATGTAAGTGATGAATGACTGATTTGATTACTCAAAAAGTTGTTTTTCTGTGATATTTTACGATTGTTAGATTAAAAGTGATTTATTTTTGTAAAAAAATTACCTGACATAGTTATTATTAGATACGTAGACGTAAATAGTTACGTACCTATCTAATAATAACTATAGGGTAATATATCAGGTAAATTTTAATATAAATTAAGAGTATATTTTCAAATTTTTAGATTGTAAGTAAATAAATTGTTCTTGTTTAGATGTTTTTACAAAAAAAATATTTTATACAGGTACAAAGAGGAACTGAAATTATAATAGTCTTATTTTTTTATTGAATTAGACATTTGCTAACAATTTTTTTTTAGATTTAACAGATTTTTTTTCATACAAAGCTATTTTACTGACTCTACCTTATATCTTTTAACTTGTTTTGGTATTAGTTTAAACTATCGTATCCGTTCGGAATAGAAAATAAATATGAGTTGAAACAAATACCAGTGGTATTAGTTGTTGGTATTAGAACAGAATGAATAGAATTTCATTTATATGATTTATTAAGAAAAGAAAGAAAGAAAAATAAGTTTAACTGTCACAGAAACACGTGCATAAAAGAAGAGAGTAATAACTTTTATTAAATAATCAATTATTTCTATTTATTATTGGAATGATTCAGACTACGGGACTTTTCAGGATTGCTTTGTTGTTACCTAATATCATTATAATACCTAAAAGCCAGGGACTTATTCCAACCGTTGTTGATTTAATACAGGCTAAAAATACGCGTCAAACGAATAACCTCTTCCTTTAATAAGGTCGGTTAAAAATAATCCTACTACTACATTTAATTTATATTATAAATATACAAGTTTTTATGGGTGGATGTTTGTTACTCAATCAATCGAAAATGGCTAAGCACAGCTGAGCAGATTTGTATGAGGCACTCTGATAGTTTATAACCTGGATTAACAGGATATTTTTATCAAGGTAATACGTACCTGTGGTATAATTTCCTACGACAGCGCAGGCAAAGTAGCGGGCAAAACCTAGCCATTATATTTGGAATCGCCTCCTCAAGCCCTTTATTTTGATACCTCACATGTTCATGGTACCATTTTTAAAATTTTATTTATTGACATCTAAAATCCGCCATTTTGATTTTATAAAATCAAAACCTAGCCTATAATCATCGCAGGACCTACGATAACGAATCTATGGACACTATGCTACATATATGGATATGTACGCAAGAAAACCATAACCCTGTCTGTGCTGTCGCGCAGTTAGGTAAAAAATTACCTTTTAAGCCGGGTGTTTATGCGTCTTCCTCTTCGAATTTGTGGATGCGGTTGAGTGTGAAATGATAACTTCTTGATTTCTCCAGAATATAAATGATTTATTGCAAAAGAGTTAAGTAAGTAAGTAAGTATTTATTTGCATAAAACATGGTGGTTAGTGACTTGTACAATACGAACTCGTCTTTACTTAAGAGTTTTGAAAAGCAGTTATACAGAGCAAAGTCGATTCAAAATGTGTTAGTTTTAGAAGAAACCGAGCGTTTTAACGTCCCGCGAAGAAGCATTCGGAACTCTTCGTAAATTGATCCTATTGGTGTTTCTTCGATGACATCCCTTGAAGATCTCTCATTGGCTGTCCGAAGGTGACTTGATTTTGATTCTCGATGCGTAAGTAGGTAGGTAGGTAGGTAGAAGAGCGCGTACAGCTTATGTGATAGCAACACGCAGGTTGTCGACATCATGCGTGAACACCGGGTCTCCTGCGCGTGTGATCTTACACATAAACATTTGCTTTCATACAAAATATCGTGTTTGCATACACAAATGTTGCGATGTTTTTGTGTAAAAACACGTGCAGGAGACCCGGCTTTCGAGGTGACAAATGCATGACGTCCTCCTCTTGTACAGTCAATAAAAAACTGCGTGCGGCTGACTAATAGATTATTATAAGGAAATGGACAGTAACGTCCGTCTGACGATAATGTTTACCTATTCTTTCTTTTGTGGTTTGCGTAACACATTCAATACTAGTATTATTATTTCAAGAGACCTGGTTGACTCAGTGGTAGCGGGTTGTAGACCAGGTGGTAGGTTTGAACCCGGCCGTTTTTTTATGCAATAAATTTTTTGTACACTGCTTTTTAAAACTATGAATATCGTGAGGAAACTATCGTCTCCTAAAACCACCAATTCAAAGACGTGAACGATTTTCAGCCTTTTTTCTCACAGAGAGGAGGTCTGAGTCCCAGCAGTGGGCACATTAAAATCTTTCGATTATACAGCGTGTTAGTTAAACGAAGGAAATACTTTAAAGCCCGTAATACACATGCCTGTAACTTATAGAATTATGCGAGTAGCTTACGTACCATTGAGCCATAATAACTTCTGTTTGGGAATGTCACGGTGGCATGCAAGCTAATTGCTTATTTTTGTGCCAGTTACAGGCATGTGTAGGTATTACGGGAAGAGTAGTACCTACTCATGAAAATTAAAATTATCAAAATATATAAAAAAACAGATGTTCTCTACAAAGTGCAACAGTCATCTACGCGATCAAAATGTAGGGAGCCTCTGATTTTCCTTTTCATATCTCAAAGTGAGGATATGATTCATCTTCATAAGTACTACAGTCGCTTAAAGTGTCTATGTCCATCGTTTAACGTAGCACTTGTGTTATATTCTTTCGGTACAATACCTGTTCTACCGGATCTTTTCAATGGTGAGCAGGACACATTCTTCACGTCCAAGTCGAGCAGTGAACAATTGAACACTATTCCTGGTTTGATGCCTGTTGAGTACTCTACTGGTTCCTGGGCTTTTGGTGCCCCAACTAAAAGACTGTCAATGGAGAAAGAAGACGTTAGAAGGTTTTATATACATTTCCTTAAAGGTATACAAGAGTACATACCTTCCTAAATACAACGGAATAAATAGTCTTTTAAATTAATAGGTAAACAATCCGATCCTGGAGCCTGAATTTTCATCCCTCATCACCTCAGCCTATTGCAGTCCACTGCTGGACATAGGCGTCTTCCAGGCTGTGCCACAACACCCAGTCCTCCGCCTTCCGTATCCAGTCTATCCCAGTCACATTTTTAAGGTCGTCGGTCAATCAGCTTGGAGGCGTCTCACACTACGCTTGCCGACACGCGATCTCCACTCCAGGACTCATCTGCTCCACCGACCATCGGTCCTTCGACAATCATGGCCGGATGGGATTCGACCCTAGTTATTAAAAATTGGGTAGCTTCGAATTTAATCAGGCCTTTTCAAACATTGTTATAAACATGGTGAGCTTTAGTTAATGTCTGGGTTGAATAAACTTATTTTAATAAATACCATTCCCCCTCTAAAAAGTTTTTATATTCACTGAAAACAGTGTCAAAAAAAAACCTGCCAAGTGCATGTCGGACCACGCACAATATAGGGTTCCGTAGTTGGGATGAATTTATTCCAGGAACAAACTTAACTTTGTAGTTGAAAAAAAAATCTTTCATACAGAATGTATGGGAGAACATGTTTTTACAACCGCAAATCTAAGTTGGTCGATTATTACTCGTTAACTTGTCTAACTAACCTACTCAGCTGTGATAGTTTTCCTTTTAAATTCGTTATATAAGCTACTGCCGTGAATTTTTTCACATATCTAAAACCAACCATTTAGCTGGCAGGGGCACTTGACTCTAACAAAAATTTGCATTTTAAAGCTTAATATTTCGCAAACGGATCTCTGAATTCGAAAATCACTCACAATTTTTTCGAAAGACCTTTCCAACGATACCCCACACTAAGAGATAGAAAAAGGCCCTCGCTTTAAATCGATCCTTTATTCACTAATTGCATAATACACTATTCTTTCGTCATTGGGGAATACAAGCCAATGATGTTATGATAAAACAATTATCGTAAAACCTCCAAGTCGGTTAGTTAAGGATTTGTTTGAGAATCTACTAGGATGATATATCCAAGTTCCAGTTAGCTCCAAAGTTCCTCCTCCTCCAAAGAATAAAGAAGAACATAAAATAACAACATCAAGCGTGTATTCCCTAAAGGGTTACGCAGAGGTGTAGGTACAGTACCGACCAAAAGTCCATAGGCAATCTCACAAAGCAATAGACTGACGCTTCGGTTTGACTTACGACCTTCTTCTATAAGTTGTTACAATACTATAGACACGCACAGTACACGCACACACACTCACTTTGTCTGCAACCAATGACTACTTCGATAATCATTCGTTTTTTATTTCATTCGTCTTGTTCACATAAATATTAAAGTTTAGCAGGTAGACCACAGAAAACTAAGTAAATTATTTCGATTTCTGTGGGGTAGACAGCGAGTATTCACTTAATAGAACTTTGTTGGTTCGTAGATAATGTTGGTTATGTTATTATTTTCAAAATGCAGTCAATAAATATTGAAGGGAGATAAATATTACTGCGCTGCGTAAAAGTGAATGTTATTTACACAAATATTTGAAACCGGACTAAGTGTGAGTGTTATCATTTAAATATTTCATATTTTACTAAACATAAATCTTAATCAAAGGTATTGTTGATAGAACAGAGGTATTGTAGAGACAGAAGATGCCTTTAAAGTTTTAAATTCATTATGAGGTTTAATTCGATTAGTGAATGATAAATAATTAGGTATTATGTGTAATAAATACAATGTTATTCTTTGTTCTAGAGAAATACTGTGAGGGTTAAGAGATATGAGGAAGAGGCTTATTATCGAGGTGCAGCGACGTCAAATGGTGAATGAATATGAAACAAATGGTTTCATACCAACGAGATATTTTGCTGAATTATTAAACACGTCATTATGAACCGTTCGCCGTGCACTCTGAAGGCTTGCATCACTGAAGACCAGTTAGAAAACCGTTTTTGACTTTAAAATATTGCTCATACCAACTTAATAAACAACATATTCATTATTGCATGAATTTATGGTAACGAATTTTTGCACGTTTCAAAATGGTGTTCGTCGTATTTCTTGCAGATAGACCGAAAATGTTTAGTATTATTTTAGTAGTATCTTTAATATATCTCGGGACCTTTGGAAGGCGTACGAGGGGCCGAAGCCAACTCGCAGAGGCCTCTTAGACATTTTTAAGTATTGAGGCACCAACCGACGACTATCTTTGTTTGCACTATGCAAGGGCACCCAAGGACAACCCCCGGTTGGTGTAGGACTATTGCAAGATATGGAAACAAAGATATTTTAACTATGGATTTAGGTGGCTAAAGTGGACTGGTTACCTGGAACTATGGAAGGACTATGCTCCTGCCTAATCAATGTTTATATGCACACGGATAAAATGACAGGGGGTGACTTGCACACTCAATAATGGGCCCCTGAAAATGGTCGCTAGCACAAAGTGTCGAAGCAACAAGGGGGCAACATGTCCTGAGGTGCTTATGAAGAGTGGAGAGGTATTCCACGGCTATCAGGACAATCCCAAAAGTACGGTCAAGATCCCTACCAGCATCTTACTGGAATACTTCCTTCCTCCGAGCATGTTTGCTCTTGCAAATCTCCACTCAAGCCAGCCAATAAAGGCAAGAATGAGGTGGGAGCTCTGTTCCTCGTCAGTGTTCACTCTAGCCGGCCAATAAAGGCAAGCCAGAGGTGAGGATCAAGACTTCTCCCGGAAGATAGGGTCCGTGGGGTCGCTACTGTCCAACAGCTCGCCACACGCTGCCCTGCGGGTTTTTGTATCTCTTTTGGTCTGGCTCCTCACCCTAGACCTGTTTCGGCAAAGTAAACTTTACCAGCACAAACCCAGAGTTCGGAGCACGCAAGCCCCACCACGACGTCAACGTAGAGATACGGCGGTGGGGTTATGGGGTTATTATTAGCAATGTTATTATTTTAGGATTAAAATTTGAGGTTTAGTTTCAATCTTCTTTTCGTAAAGAAAATTAATACTTAAGCTATAACCTCAATACCAACCAATATTTACTAAAGTCAAATAAAATTTAAAATAATTAATTTAAACAAACTGCCTATACTTAACCTTAAAATCAACTATTTTGTCAGTAGTTTTTTTTTTACATTTTAAGTAGTCTAGTATTCTTATTTATTGCTTAATTACTTCGACCACGATCAAAGCTTTATATTTATGGTGAAGAAAATCCATTTAAAATATTTCAAAATTTAATATGTCAAAATAATACAAATTCCTTCTAAGTTTCTAGACATCTATTTCACATCTCATTCAGCTGAAGTAATGATAAATAATTGTAGCAGTTTGTTAACTATACTTAAGTAAAATAAATATAACGAATAAATATTTTTTTAAATTTATTATCACATAAATTACGCATTTTTTATTCTAAACCCTTTATTGCAATAACAACATTAATAAAAAGGCAACAATATTTAAAAGATATTATAATTGCAAACAAAAATAATAATATTTGCAAAAACAGCGCTGTGATTTAGTCACGCGTATGATGCGTGTCTAACAAATATTTTTGTTTAATAAAGTGCGGCGCCTGCGAACCGTGACGATACGACAGTGTGTAGTGCAAAACTTCGTTCTCTGTGGTGTGTGTACGGCACACACACCACAGACGTCTGACTGTTTACACATACAAATGTACGGACCACACCGCGTGATCACAGCAATACGACTCTTAGCGTGCCCATGCACTTTTGAACGCTTACTGTACCTATACCGTTTCGCCAGTTATGATGCCCATGTAATAGGGGCGAGCCTATTGACATCAACCGGGCACAAATCCAGACTCCGGGCTGCTACTGAGAAATTCCAGCTGGAAAAATCCAATAACACTACCCGACCTGAGAATCGAACCCAGCACCTCATGCTTAGCAGTAACGTTTGCGACCACTAGACCAATAAAGAAGAATTGTTCATATACTTACCCTTCAGGACTTAAAATAGTAGAAAATCCAAAATACTCCGCGGCATATTCCGGTTGGAAGAGAATTCTTGTGTTTTCATGGAAAACATAACTGGATCTCGAGGAATGTGCAATGAATAGTATCGAAATACAAAACATTGATTCTTTGGCCATTTTCGGTATTTATCTGAAATAAAGATAAGTAATATCTTGATTTAAAAGAGTGTCCTTGAAGTTTCTTGCCCATTCTTCTCCATAGAGATCTACGTTTTGGAATGGGCAGTTTCAACTTTCTAACTGACCAACTTTTAGAGAGTTCAAAAGTGCCTGTAATTGAAATAAATCCTTTGAGTTTGAGTTTGGAATGACGAAAAAAAAAAAACATAAATTGCTGTCACTATCTATGGAGATAACCAAATAGCTTATTTTTATCAAACCTTTCGTTTGGTTCTTCTAGGGGTAAAATGACAAAAAAAATATAATATCTTAGTACCTCTTAGCTACAATAATTATAATGGGTACCATGCATCAATCAATCTGCCTAGCTTTCACCAAACTATGTTGGGGTCGGCTTCCAGTCTAACCGGATGCAGCTGAATACCAGTATTTTGGAGCGACTACCTATCTGACCTCCACAACCCCTTACTTACTCCATGGTAAGACTGGTTGTCAGACCTTTCAGCTTCTGACTACCCGGAAAGACGAATTCCAGCTAAAACCAATGGCTTAATGTGCTTTCCGAGGCACGGAAGGGTCTCAATATGTAATGTACGGTCACCCATCCATGAACTGACCGCGGCAAGCGTAGCTTAACCTTTGATCAACCCGTGCAGCTGTTATTATTTAGCCACGAGCCCTTATGTGGGTACCATGCATGAAGCATTTAAATTAAATTTACGACACAATTTAAATTAGAAGGCAAAATAAATTGTTATTGCTGTAAAAAAATTGAGATAGCTACAGACCTATAGTGTTTATAATCTAAAAGGTCAATGTAGGAAATATGAGCAAATGATAACTCACTGTCAACTTTTTGCGCGAAAACGAAAATCGTCACTGGTCCGCCATCTTTATTTATTTTCAGTAGCACTCAAGAATCCCACTGCACTCTCACAGAAATTTATACTGAAAAAACTAAAATGCCAAAAGATATTGTATAAAATATAAAACACGTTTTAAAAACACAAATATTAGGATAAATTACTTTTCTAGGTTTATTCCTTGAAGCAAAAATATAATGATTATTTTACAAAATTGCAGTGTAATTAGCTTGACACCCTGTCAATGAATGAGTTGTAAACACAAGCTTGTATTTAGTTAACTTTCTGACCCCTCGTTACCAGAGTGCATTAATAACTCAACTATAATTACAAAGGAGGAGTTTAAACCTTATCTCATTAAACTAAGTTAGATTTTTCTTTGTGTCGAATTTCATAAATTAATTTTGTTGCAGTTATAATGACTTGTTATCACTTTTCAAACAGTGGGTGTTCCAAAATCAGCTGATGTGAATGTAAGGTACAAAGGAATTGCAATGATATCATTTAGGCCTAAATCTGGAAAAATCTGCTCATTGATTTAGGCTGACTGCCAGGGCGTATTGCCAAGCTTCAAAGGAATTGATTGATGTCATGACACGTCCATAGCTTAGCATAGATCCCACCTATTTTAAGTGTATGATGTCTGAGGAAGTGACCAACGCGGAATCGGTTTGAGCCGGTCACGTATTACCACACTGTCTTGTCACATTAAGTTCGACGCGGTATCGAGTCACGTCGCGCGTCCGTCACCCTAACCGAAAAGAGGCAAATAACGACTTTTTCGCTTTTATTGCATGGACATAAAGCTCTTTCTCACCGGCTCAAGCCAATTCCGCGACGATAAGTGTGCTCAATCTCTAATTTTTCCATATTCAAGTACTTGAGGATTTTGCTACGACATACAGCTGTTACGACGGACTTAGCGGGTTTCAGCTATATGAGACTGTAAGTGGTGTAAGTCCCATGTCTTCACGATGTTTTCCTTCACTGTTTTTGAAGCAAGTGATAATTATACATTATGCACATGAATCAGAAAAGTCAGAGGTGCGTGCCTTGGGTTCGAACTCGAGACCTATGACTTGGCAGTCTGACGGTCACACCACTAGGCTATCCCATGTAATAGAACGAAATTGTCTCTGTATTGGTCGAAATTCGACTGCTGAGCGTGTCCTAAGGCCCAAGCTCTAACTCGCGAAACAAACGCATATTTGAACGATTTTTGCATCAAAAATACAACTGTTCTTTAGGATTTTGATTTTAAATTAGGCAGGCACACCAATGTATCACCCATCAATTTTAATATGAAGTCTTATTATTATTTTTGATTTTTTATTTTATTAAAACTTCACAATGAATTTAAAACTTTATTAAAAAATAATTACAAGTAACAAGTTACTAAATATATCCACGTCTAAAACTAAACTTCAATTAAAAAATCGTTTGAATTTACATTACGTTTACTCCGTGCGTTCGTGCTAGGAATGCTAGGAGAGTTAAGAGTGCTAGAAGTACTAGGATCTGTCGGTTCAAGCTCAGTTAGACGTGGTTTTTGGATTTTGTGGTGGAAAATCCTCAAATGCAGCCCTGAGTCTGGATTCAGGCTCAGTAAGTCGCAATAGGAAATAAATGAACACAACAATATTTCTCAAATTCCACCACAATCATTAATGGTAAAATGAATTCCGTTGTATGCAAGGATATCAGTATCCGCTGATAAAAAGTACTCTCAGTACGAATAGAGCCTAAGTAACATTACATTATGTTTCTTTGTGCCAGTGACCTTTCAGTGGTCGCAATTCAGCTTTGAAGCGTTCGATCACCGTAAGCTTTTGATATCTAAATAAATAACTGAAAACCCAAAAAGGGAACGTAAAAAAAAACAACAAAAATACAAAACAAAAGAAAAACAGAAAACTCACATCATCATCATGATTTTGTTTTCGACAAAAATTTTCGGGATTTTAGGATTAGCTCTATAGCATTAATTTGTCATAATGATGAGTTAAACTACATTGGTAAAAATGAATGAAGAGATTGCAGTAGAAAAAAGAAAGGAATAACGTAAGAAAGAAGAACGTTAAGACCTCGCGTCTCTGGCACGAGGGTGTGGGTTCAAATCCGGGCAAGTATCAATGTGACTTTTTCAATTCATATGTACTTTCTAAGTTTATCTTGGACGTTACCTATTTATTTAAACTTTTCAGACTCAAAAAGGTACAAAGGCGGACTCATTCTCTACCAGTCAACCAAGGGTGGTGAAGAGATTAGATCGCAGGTGCTCTGTTTGAGAGGAACAAAGAAAAAATTAATAGGTTATAACATAATTATAATATAAAAAAAAATCCTTTTATTTCTTGCGGATTAGGCAGTTCTACTTAATACAAATCTATAATTATTGCTTATATATTACATATAATAGTAGCAGTATCTTACCTATCTATTTTAAGTAACTTTTTTATGTAAAACAGTTTCTTATTTCTAATATTAGTACCTATTCTTAATTTAGTTTTGTTAGCTTTACATTTCATATATTTAAGTATTAGTAGTAGCTTTTGTTAGTAATTGTTAAATATAAATTATTATAATTTTTCTTAATCTACAAAAACCCCGGGATGGGTGAAGGCCTCCTCCAAAGATTTCCATTTATCTCTGTCCTGTGCTAATTGTCTCCAAAGTGGGCCGGCTGTTCTTTTAATTTCGTCTTCCCAGCGTGTCAAAGGTCTCCCTTTATTCCTTTTTCCTTGTGGACCTCGCCACTCAGTGGTTCTCACTCTAACTTATAATACACATACATAAATATTTAATATAATATACCTACATATATTTATTATATATACATGTCGGATCCGGTCATTAGTATGGACACAAAACGAATCGCAAGCGTGCCACTGGCGACATCAAGAGTGATCTACCTACACCAAAAAAGGCGCTTCTACAGAGTCGTGATGTTTTAAGGCCACGGCGAGGAGGGCATTCAGCCTCTGGTCGCATTGGAGTCAAGACGTTGCGGAACTGTTCTCGATTCGTGTAAATTATAATGTGATCTGAACTGCAAACTCTTTTTCTATTGCGCATTAACCAACACTACCCACACTACACCCACAGTAGTTAAAATGTCGCTGATGATAACGAAAGTCACATACCCGTCTCCGACATACATATCCTATTTACAGAATAAACAATTTCATTTTATTTCACATATCAAGGGAGAGAGGTGTTGAGATGTTTTGGCAAAACTTACTACTGGTAATAAATCAGTAATTATCTGTGGTGACTTTAATATTAATATTTTGGAAAATAATTCAAATAGCAGTAGATTATTAAGTCTCTTCAAATCATTCAATCTGTCAAATGTGTTTTTAGAACCAACGCGAATAACTTCGACTACTACTACATGTATTGATAATGTCTTTTGTTGCTGCGATTATTTAGATAAAGCCATTGTAAATTATCTCCCTTCTGATCACAGCGGTCAAACCGTTATTTTTGAGTCCAACACACCAATACTAAAAGTGCAGATACAAACTAGACCAATAACATCGGGTAATTTAAATAAGTTTAATAGCAATTTAATTAGTAAGTTAAGTGCTCAGGGTCTAAATATGTCCAATGGCAATATTTTGTATGAACAATTCTTTTCATTAGTGCAAACAGAGTTCAATAAGTCTTTTAAGAAAAAAACTAAAACTATTTGCCCTAAGTTTTTATTCTGTGACTGGGCAACTAAAGGCATCAGGAAAAGTAGGGAAACATTATTTGAACTGTATGGCCTTAAGCCGTATACACGGAAACTTTTAATAAGTATGTTGCTACTTACTCTAAAACTTTTAAAAATATCTGCAAAGCAGCTAAAGCTTCTTTCATTAGCAACAAGTTTAAATCGGCAGACAATAAAATAAAGACAGTTTGGAAAATTATCAACAATGAAACAAACAAGAACAAAAGACATAATACAGATTACACACTAGACACTTCCGGCGGTCTTATTAGCGATAACATCAATGTTGCTCAGGAATTTGCAACTTTCTTTACCAATATTCCAATTAAAACTACAGAAACTTTAAATTCCTCCCCCTCACTTGCGATTGATTTATTAAAAGCGAATGTTTCAGCCTGCCCTGTGGAATTTAAATTTAAACATATAAACCCTGTGGTCGTTATAAAGGCTTTTAAGCAACTTAAGATCAAAATTACCGAAGATCTGTGGGGCATGTCTACTAAAGTTTGTCAATCAATTATTGAGACAATTGCACCCTATTTAGCTTTAATATTTAATTTGTGTGTTGATCAAGGGATATTCCGGGATTTAATGAAATACAGTAAAGTTATTCCACTTTTCAAATCCGGGGACAGAAAAGATACTAATAATTATAGACCCGTATCAGTTTTGCCGGTTTTCAGCAAGGTATTTGAAAAAGTAATGTTAAATCAAATGCTCAATCATTTTAATCGTAATAACATCCTACACGATCAACAGTATGGTTTCACCAAAGGACGTTGCACAACCGACGCCGGTGTCACCTTATTGAAACACATCTTTAATGCATGGTAAGAGGCACAAGATGCAATAGGCATCTTTTGCGACCTATCCAAGGCATTTGATTGCGTGGATCACGAAACACTGCTCTTGAAACTTGAGCATTACGGTCTGGATAAACTTGCGCTGAGCTTAGTAAAATCATATTTGAATGATAGACTGCAGCAATTTCAAATAAACGGTGTAAATTCATTGGGTTTCAAAGTCAAAATGGGTGTACCTCAGGGCTCGATATTGGGTCCATTCCTCTTTTTAGTATATATAAATGATTTACCAAATTTACTGAAAAATCTACCACAAATGGTATTATTTGCTGATGACACATCACTGATTTTTAAAGTAGACAGACATGCACAGGAGCTTGACGACGTAAATAACGCTATGCTTACGGTCCATAATTGGTTTACTGTAAATAATTTGGTATTAAATGAGAAAAAAACTAAATGCATAAGATTCGCGTTACCGAATGTTAGAAGTAGTGAATGTCAAGTTGTATTGAATAAGAAGACACTCGAATTTGTCGAAAAGACGGTTTTCCTGGGGATAACGCTTGACTCCAAACTACAGTGGGGTCCTCACATAACATCACTTGCAGGGCGGCTAAGTTCAGCCGCTTACGCTGTTTGGAAAATCCGCCAACTAACAGACGTGGATACCGCGAGACTGGTCTATTTTAGTTATTTTCATAGCATCATGTCTTACGGTATTTTGCTGTGGGGACGGGCTGCAGATATTGATTTTGTCTTTATTCTGCAAAAAAGGGCCGTCAGAGCCATCTACAACCTCCGCAGACGCGAATCTCTAAGGGAACTGTTCAAGAAAATTAACATCATGACGGTACCTTGTCAGTATATATATGAAAACATTATGTATGTTCGAAAAAATCTACACATTTTTAGTAAGATAAGTGACAGGCATAATTTTAACACTAGAAATAGGAACAAATTAGATCAACCACGTTTTAGATTGTCTAAAGTTCACACTTCTTTTATGGGGTACTGTGTAAAATGTTATAATAAAATACCACTCGATATTCTTCAACTAAATGAGAAGAAATTTAAAACATGCATTAAACGCACACTATGTAGACAAGCATATTATAAGTTGGATAATTATATAGTAGATAAAAATGCTTGGCTTAATGCTGGTCCTGCTCCACAGCCACTTGGGCTCACTAGTTAAAATTTTAATATTTGGAAGAGTTGCTTTCCCTTTTTTAAATTCTGTTTTTGACATTAAAAACTTAATGTTAATTTTTTATTTTACCAAGTAAATTGTTCAATGCTCCAATTAGATAATAATGATTTTCTTACTATTTGGTAGTAAAATTCTATTAATTTCTTAAATACATTGCAAACTATAGTTTTGTATAATTTAGAAGCATTTTTAGATTTTTGTAAATGTGAGTACCATGGAGCCGTTTACTATGTTATTAAGATGTATGTTGACTTGAAAGAGCATGGCAGTTGAGAAAATGTCAAGCTCACTTAAATGTCTCGCTGATGGTGGCGAGTGTGTTGGATCATTCGGTTCCCTACAAAATGGTTGAGCTGGATGGTGCTGATCCATGCGTCATGTTCGTGAACGGGCGCCGTCAGTTGAGACTGGTCATCTCTTATCTGCCAGGGCTTATTTTTAATCATATATTTGCAACTGCTTTGATTATTTTTTGTACATTGTTCTCACATATAGAAGCAACAAGAATAATGTACCCAGAATTTTGTAATATCTAAGAGTGGCCTTGGAGTTTCTTGCCCGTTCTTCTCCATAGAGATCTACGTTTTGGAATGGGCAACTAGCTTCAACTTTCTGACTAACTGACCGATTCTTTGACAATTCAAAAGTGCCTGTAAATGGTTTAATTGAAATAAAAGCTTTGAGTTTGAGTTTTGAGTTTGATGACTCTATTTATTTTGAAAAAAAAACTGCAATTTCCACTTAAATGCGTACCGGCTAATGGCCATCCTGATCAAGAGGAAGCGCATTCCATAGAAGAATGGACTGCATGGACTGGTTATTGACATTGGTGAAGGAAAAACATCGTAAGGAAGCCTGGACTCATAGTTTATCATAAGTCTGAAATCGCCAACCGGTCTTGAGTAAGCGTGGTGATCAATGCTCGTGCCTTCTCACGAGGCCTTTGCCCTGCAGTGGGACAATAATAGGCTGGTATTATGAATAGGTACATACGAAAACGGAACTCCAACAATCTATATTTTTTTAACATTTTCCTTCCAACCAATTACTGTTTCCTTTGTACAAAGAAATTCAATGATGAGTTCATTAACGTAACTAATTATGAATATTTTTGTTTGTTCGGGTTTGTAATAATGCAAATTAGATTACAACTTAGTCATAAAAAAATCCTTATTTTATTATCAATAGCTAGATAGTTACTATTGTTGTGGTTCTACTAAAACATCATTATTCATGGCAAGAGTTTACTGTTAATATCATTGTATTCAGACAGAGCCCTTTTTTCACACGTTCCGGTTCCGTCTCTGATGGTGACTGGTTAGTAAAAAAGCCTTCACGTATTTATACCACCACAATTAACCCAGCTTACTCATACATTCACAACTGCATATGCAACGCCTATGATGTTTACCGCAAATAAACGAATTTTCTTTCTTCTTTCTATGAGCGAAAATGTGCTAAGTGACGGCGTAAAACGTCGCAAAAAATGTTAAGTGTAAGTCACAAAACAATAACATTAAGTATGTAGTTACAGCAATATCATCAAAAAATTGCATAATTTTAGCATTTGTCTCTGATATCACTTATGAAAATGACAAATTCAAATAAAAAAAATAAAAAAATCAAATTGTTTTATTTCGGACACAAAATATCCATATAGTGTTAGTAACATACAAAAAATAACTTATTGCCTAGTGTTAGTAAAAATCAACCTCTGCACAAACTGATGGACAATCGGAGAGCCGAAGCTACAGTTTTCAGGATGCTGTTTTGACTGCCCCTCACTCTCCTCAGTAGCGACGCCGTTTTTTTGCGTATAATTGGATAAAAGCCGTCGGTGCGGGCTTGCGCAAACATTTCTGACGCGCTACAGTAACGAGGCAGCCTCAACAACATCCTGAAAGCATTGTTATACTGGACTCGCAGTACATCCAGCGATCTCTTAGTATAATTGACCCATAGATTGCCCGTGTACAAACTTTGGCAATAAGCCTTGAAAAGTGTTATTTTCACTTGGTCTGTACACCGCGCAAATCTACGGGACAACATATTGCTCCGGACCGCAAGAGTCTTGCGCTCCCTCTCAATGTCCACATCGCTGAAATAATGCTGAGCTGAGAATATTGCCTTGAGGCACACCATTACTAATTGGGACTCTAGTTATCGTAGAATAGAAAATGAATAAATTGTAACAAGCTAATCTTGAACTGCAAAGTTTAGGAGGAGACATAATTATACTGACTGGAAATTTTGTACGACACCATGATGTATCGGTCGTGTAAATGTCATGATGGTCCAGTGGTGCCAACGTCTCATGCCAGGATTGTGGGTTCAAATTCGGGCAAGTATCAATGTGAATTTTTCAATTCATATTATGTACCTACCTAATTTCTAAGTTTATCTTGGAGATTACTGACACCGGTGAAACGAACACAAAAACGAAAACAAATACAAATACCTACTCATGTTTCCACAAATAAATAGTTTGAATCCTGAAAACTAGCTTATTACCTACAAGCAATAAATTCAATTATAAACCAATTAATACTGACGTTCGATAATTAAATTTACCGATAATAATTGAATTTGGTAGTTGTTCCTTTATGCGAAGGTAACTTCATCCCTATCGTTAATGAATCAATATTAATGATTCAATATTAAATTATTCGGAGAGATACTTGCTGGCTATTTGAGTAGGTATGATAGATTTAGGTATTTACCTACTTAATATAATGTCAGCTGATTTAAATCTGTAAAATTTAAGTGAAGCTGTTATTTCACCTGATGCTACGGATTGACAATTGACAGGTTACTTCACCTAAGTTTTCACGGTGAGATAGCCTAGTGTGTAGCCTAAGAGCAGTGATAGCCTAGTGGTGTGACCGTCAGGCTGCCAAGTCATAGGTCTCGAGTTCGAACCCAATGTACACACCTCTGACTTTTCGAGTTCATGTGCGTAATGTATAATTATCACTTGCTTCAAAAACGGTGAAGGAAAAGATTGTGAAGAAACCTGAGAGATATTTTTCGACGGCATGTGAAACCAAGTCAGAGGCCTATGGGCGGCCTGATAACTCTGACACCAAGTTAGTCACTAACAATACGAAAAGAAGAAGACGGTGAGATGTATTCAAAATAGATCGACAGGTTCTTTTTAGGTAGGTAACTGAACGAAATGAAATAATGTAGTTACATATTAACTTAAGAAGTTACCGAAAATGTGTCTTAGGATTAATCAGATCTGAAACATGAACCTTTATAACAACATAACATCACGCCTGTTATATTCCTGGAAGGGTTAGGCAGAGTACACCCACCGTTCGTCAGGTTATGTTTAAGTCCCATGTAATAAGAGGCGAGCTTTCCCGGGGTATTCCTTCAAGCGCACCAGCTTTGAAACGCACCAAATAAAGCGCACCAAAAGTATTCCTCAAAACGCACCACAACGATGAAATATAGAGAAGAGCATGTAGGATTCGTAATAAATTATATCGATAGTCGTTTTAAAAACAACTAATTGCTTATTTATTAAAACTACCTACTAAATTAGGACAGTTGTTTTTTTTTTTTTTTGTAATTTTAAAGCGTCTATCGATATAATTTATAGCAATTATTGTATAGCAATTTCACATTAACATGACATGTGAAATTGACATACAATAATAATAAAAAATTGTTTCTAAAATTGAACAGACAGACGTGTTTCTTAGCTGTTTGTTGTACGTCTTCTTCCCAGCTAGAACATACAAACTTTTGATGTTCAATAAGTGCTGATTCTTAGCCTAATTTAAATAAATGATTTTACACATTGTGTTCACGTAAAAATCTATACTTTTATTTTAATATTATAGAGCTAAAATTTGTGAGTTAATTTGTGAGGTAATCTTCAGAACTACTATACGATTCCCAAATATTCTGTCACTAATAGGAAGCTTCAGTATTGCCAAATGTCATAGGTAGTCTATATTTTATAAAAGAACATCACGCAACGATGTCGCGAGCAGAAGCTAGTGTCCTATAAATCCGACAATGATTTTCATGACAATAGATATTCACGGTCTTACCCATGATCCATTTCGCACAGACTATAACATTATGGGTCGCGACCCATCTCAAGCGGGGTCACAGTGACACGGGACGTTTTATGGGGTATATTAACAACCCTATTGTGACACCATCATTATAGAAAGTTGAAGTTTATTTGGTTGTTTTCATGGAGAAAACGTCCATGCCTTATACATTTTGTTTCTTACTTTCCAGCTTAATTTTTCCATTGAAGCGGATTTCGAACATGTCTTGATGTCAGAATGGAATGTTTAGTGTCCTAATTTTTATCATTTGTTAAGAGCGTTCATCCAAATTAACAGTCAAACATTTACCTGTTTTGATTAATTTGGAAATAGGTATGGAAATAGTGAATATTAATAATGAATTGCAATTATAACACTGAATTTGATGTTGTAACCATAAATATTCAGTGCTACGATATTAATTATTGCATAATCAATATTTTAGTTCACAAGTTAGCCATATTTCTTTCTTACTTCCATACAGTAATATTGCCGAATTAATCAAAACAGCGAAATATTTGACAGGTATTTGCGACGTGGCCCACTTTCTGTATGGACGCTCTTAACATTTTCATGACAAATTATTAGGTTCTTAGAGTTAAGGAAAATATGGCCTTGCAAACAGGCAGAAAAGTAAAAACCTTTGAGTAAAACAAATTTACATAACGGATACTGCAGAGTTGGGCCGGACGTACAGACAGCGTCAATATGTCCACTCCTCAAGTTTTAAAATATTATACTGCTTTAATATTCATTTCGTTACGACTAAGTATCGAAAAGAAAGGCGAAATGTGGGTATAATATATTTACACCTCTGCTTAACCATTCGAGGATTACAGGCGTCATGTTATGTGATACATAAACATACATAACATCACGCCTTGTTTCCCCTAAGGGTTGGGCAGAGGTGTCCCTGTAATAGGTACACCCACATTTCGTCACATCTAATGGAATATTTTCAAAAAGAGCACGGCTTGATGTGTGTCGAACAAACGCGTCGCCCAACGTCGGCATTCAATACGGTAGTTTTGACTAACTAGACAGCGAGCTCGTTGCGATTGCGATGAATTTATAATCTGCTTTTGTCCGTGATAATATACTTTAGCATTCGGTCTCTATCTTATTGATGGTTGTTATAATTGAAGGGATCTGACGCAGAATGTCCCATTCACAAAAATACACGTTGGCGCACAATGTCCCATTTGCACATCATGTACGTAAAAAAGAATTTACATATTTTTAGCAAAAGAGGTGATAGACATAATTATAGTACAAGAAATAGGGACCTATTAGTTCAACCAAGTTTCAGACTGGCTAAAGTAGATTCATCTTTCATGGGATACTGTTTAAAATGTTACAATAAAATTCCTCCCCACATACTTCAACTGAATGAGACGAAATTCAAATCTTGTATAAAACGCACACTATGCAGGCAGGCATATTATACGTTGGGGGATTACATCGCTGATAAAAATGCTTGGCTCAATGCTAGTCCTGCTCCACAACTAATTGATTAACATTTGCAAATACTGTTGGAGCTGCTGAAGATTGTAAGACTATCTTTGCATTGTATAAACTCAATCTCCATTGTATTATATAATTGCATAGCACAGGTGTGAGCACTATGTACTAAAGAGTTACCATTTACCGGGTACCTAATATGTCTTGCATTGACTTGAATGTGCCCTGGCGGCTGTGAGTATGTCATGCTCACTCAAATGTTTCGCTGATGGTGGCGCGTGTATTGGATCATTTAGCTCCCTTCAAAATGGTTGAGCTGAATGGTGCTAATCCATGCGTCATGTTCGTGAACGGGCGCCGTCAGTTGGGACTGGTCATCTCTTAGCTGCCAGGGCTTATTTTTATTTTAGTTTAATTTTTTGAATTGTTCTTTGTTTTATCTTTTTATTACGGACGCTTCTAACGTGCACGTCTTTCTACATTGTTCTCACATGTATAATTTCAACATGAATGATGTAACCAATATTTTGTAACATTTTTTTATTTAAAAGAGAGTCCGTGGAGTTTCTTGCCCGTTCTTCTCCATAGGTACCTACTACGCTTTGGAATGGGCAACTAGCTTCATACCTATTTCTGACTGACCGATTCCTTGACAATTCAAAAGTGCCTGTAAATGGTTTAATTGAAATAAATGCTTTGAGTTTGAGTTTGCACAAAGTCCCATTTGCACAATGTCCTATTCACACAATGTCCCATTTGGGAGCACCAGGTATGCATAAAGTAAACATTTGTAAGCTTAACAACTACGATCCCCATCAAGCTCCTTTACTCGTATTAAAGTTACTTCTAATTATAAAGCCACTAGTTTTTTCCCGGGGCTTCGCCTGCGTGGATATCGGAAAATATACCACGGAAACGTACTACCGGGCAGTACTGGGATTACATACCTAATAAGTCCAGGAAAAGGTTATTGACTCCTATCGCTGCGCTCCGACCATAATAATTTTTTTGTTACGCGTAATTTTGAATCTGTGATATCTTTTAATTTAAACCATTCATTTAAATGATATGATGTCAAGGCATATTTTGATCTCAATTAAATGCCCAATTTAAATAACACATTTTTTTGGAAAAGGCTTAATATGATACCGGTCAATATAGCTTCGGAAATAACATTGGAATTTTTATCAAATTCTGAAAGATAAAAATGCTTACTGTGGGTCATTCTTAGAAGATAGACATATGCCATCGGGGACATTTTTGTTTAACTTTTTAAGATCTTCAATCCTATAAACAGCAACAATCCTATAACATAAATTTGATGTATCTCTAACGGTTCACGCGGCGCACGCCAGTAAAGCTCCCAGTCGGCATGATTTTTTCCGACATCTTCGACAATAATCGTCATATTTCAGCCAATTTACACAAAACTTTAATAAATTATACACTAAAACCTTCCGCAAGAATCACTACGTCCATTGGTGAAAACCATTTGAAAATTCGTTCGGTAGTTTTTGAGTTTATCGCGTTCAGACAGACGCGGCGGGGGACTTTGTTTTATAATATGTAAGGATAAGTAAAAAATACTATTAGGCAAACAGTTATTAACTTTATTCATTATGTAGTTTTTTTTTGTGATAGCAAAATAAATTAGGAAAGATGACAATAAAATGTCAAAAGGAAAACTACCTACGTGTCTACGGGAATGGAAACTACAATCATAATATATTCGCTTCAAGCGATCTTAATATAACGACTCTGTTCTTCTGTTCCATTACGTAAATAAATAACAAAAGGTAGTAACTATAATATGTCGGATCTGAACTAGATTTTTTTTTGCCGGGTACCTTATTGATGAAGCTGTTTGTAGTTAATTGATTTAGGCGTGACCTTGCGGAATTCCATTATAAAATACAATAGATGTTGATATATTTAGTAACCTGTTCCGCGTAAGAAAGAGTCGTCTGTCTCGCATGGGGTCGCAGCATTATGCTGAGCGATGGCCGTTTTGCGTGAATGTGACGCATATTTTCCCCCAATTTGTTATTTACGTGTTTTTTTTATCTTTCTTTGCGTCATTTTTACCGCAAATAAACGAATTTTCTTTCTTTCATTCATTCTTTCTGTAAGAAATCAACACGTGTTTCACCTCTCAACAAGGCGTCTTCAGGATGACGATTGATTTGTCGCGAACCCGAACACGGTGTGTTGCCTTACCGAGCCCTGGACGCGTTTACTAAATATATCAACGTCTATTGTATTTTTAAAGCTGTTTTTACATTTTCGTGTCGCCACTCTAGAATGCTGCCGGCAACGTGACTAGCCTTTTTTCAAATATGATGGGGTCGGCTTCCAGTATAACCGGATGCAGCTCAATACCAGTGTTTTATATGGAGCGCCTACCTATCTGCCCTCCACAACCCAGTAACTTGGTAATACGATACCGACAACCAACCAGACTTTCGGGCTTCTAATGACCCGTAACAACTGTCAAAGATCTACGAGTGACAGCCGGGACCAACGGCCTAACGTGCTTTCCGAGGCAAGGAGGAGTCTCGGTATGTAAAGATAGTCATCTATCCACGGATCAACCCCGGCAAGCGTAGCTTAACCTGATGGATCGTGTTGCTGTTATTACTCAGCCATGAGCTCCTCTGTTGGCAACGTGAGTAAACCCAAATAAAAACCGTTTAAAAAGGTGTTCCACTTTATTCGTTGAAAACTACTGATTCGTCGATATTAGTGGGGGTTATATACTGAATAGGTACTAATAGGGAGATCCGGCCGTACCGTTATAGTATGGAACTCAAACTTTACCCGCTCTCTGATAATATTTGCCGAACGTGATTAGTTCCCTATTCGGAAATACTAGTTTTCGGTGTATTGAACCTAGAAGATAGGATAAAACTACTAGTAATTTTGTTTAGAAAGCTAAATCAAGTCTCTAAATCTGATGTCACATCAGATATTAGCTGTTGTGATTGGATATCAAACGAACATCATCTTTAGTAGAGCTTTAGATTCGGCACCAATTTTTTTTTTTTTTTCAGCTGTTTGGAAGTCTTTTGATATTTTATTTTTACTTTGTTTCTTGTGTCAAATTATAACTTAATTTAAAAAATACAATAGACGTCGATATATTTAGTAACCTGTTCCGCTTCGCTATTTCTAAAGAGCCATAAAAAACCCTGAAAGAAACCGACACGTGTTTCACCTCTCAACGAGGCATCCTCAAAATGACGATTGACTTGTCGCGAACCGGAACACGGCGTGTAGCCACACCGAGCGCAGAACGTAGAGAACGCCCGGACGCTCGGTGTAGCAAAACGCCGTGTTCGGGTTCGCAGTTTTCGGAGTTTAAATATTAATTACTTAACTTCAAGTTTACAAACTCTACATTTATTTAATTAAGGCGACTGAACGTGCAAGTGAGCTTTTATGAAGTACTGTATTAGAATCTATCCATCAGAAATAATCCTCTAATCCGGCCAACGATTGAGGGACGGTCTTATTATTTACCGGCACCCACCCAGTAAGCTTAGTCTCAATGAAAACCACTAGTTAGATCACAAAGCGTCCCTTTAGCACGCGTGCTTACTCAATGACGGTGAATTTAATCCACAGGAACGGTTGCAGAGTGGTAGTATTCTGAAGTGAAACGAACTTCTTTAAAGTTATGTTAAATGTAAACAAACAAATAGGGAGGCCTTTGCTCAGCAGTGGAACAACAACGGCTTAGAAAAAAAAAAAACAATTAAACATCTAAAAATCGTGGCAGGTATTTTTTTTTTCGTTTCTGCCTACCACCAGACCCCATGGCTAAAGGCAAAGATTTAATTCGTTGGAATTACCGTCACCGTACTAAGTCGCACGAAAGGTATCCATACTGAGAAGAGTAAGCACACACTTTAATAATGGTCTTTCCCGTGACAATTAATACAACTTACTGGGTCATTGTGTGTGTCAGAGTTGACAAAATGAAACAGAATCGCGTCTTTTGACGCGTTAGGGCGAATTTAACGATTTAAGTCTTTGGGGAAAAGGCGTGCACTTAAGTGTGTATGTTAATGTCTTGGCTTACTTTGTAATCGTAAGAGCAAGCAAGTATACTTTAATTGTACCTAACTTTGATTTTAAGGAATACGTAACATTTGCTACACTAGACAGTATCATATAAGCCGATTCCTACCGGCTTCCCTTCAGAAATTCGGAACACAACCATTGTAACCGTCATTGAATAATTAAACTATAAGTATTTGATACACCATAAAATTACAATATTACAAAACGCCTACATACATAAAAAAAATTGACTTAATATCCCAACAACAAAACACTTTGCGCTAAAATAACTCGTAGGCGCGTCCGGCTTATCGTGAATTCAATTTCCTTACCAAAAAAAGTATATCATGACGTCACTTCGGTCACGTGATACCGCGGTTTCTATGAGCCGGGTAAGCCGATCTGTAACGAGTTACGGTAGGCACACAGTAGCAAAAACGTGCGCGCGGGAGCGAGAAGGAATTATTCCTATTGCACCACCTCTTTCGGGCACACGCATTTGATTCGGTAATTTTCGTTGAATTTCGTAATACATTCGGCTAGGAGTTCGTTAGTAAATGGCCGCATTCCGAGTTACGCTAAAAGTGATAAGCTAAAAGTGATATTATCGCGAATCCGACCAAATTTAATAGTCACAAAATATTAGGGTTATTGAGTAATAATTGTGACTTTGGACTTTGGTCGGATTCGCGATATTATCACTTTTAGCGTAACTCGGAATGCGGCCATTTATTTCATTATTCGAATGACAATGTGTGGTTGTTTGTTGACGTAATCGCATTAGAACCATTTTAATTTGCATTTTGTTCGCTCAATATTAATTGAATTCATTAGTTTATCATTACTAGTAGTATTAATATTTGTTTGTAGATACAGGACAGTGATTAAATAGTGTTTTGAGTTTAGTGAATGTGAAAGTAAAGTACGTTGTAATTAGGTATTTTGGGGTAAGTAGATAGTTTACATACATACATAACATCACGCCTTGTTTCCCCGAAGGGTTGGGCAGAGGTGTCCCTGTAGCAGGTACACCCACATTTCGCCAGTTATGTTTTAAGTCCCATTTAATAGGGGGCGAGCCTATTGCCATCAACCGGGCAAAAATCCAGACTCCGAGCTGCTACTGAGAAATTTCAGATAGAAAAACCCAATAACACTTTGCCCGACCCGGGAATCGAACCCAGGACCTCATGCTCAGCAGTAGCGCTTGCGACCACTAGACCAACGAGGTAGTTTAATAAGTTGAAATTACTTATTTAGAGTAGATTTGAAAAGTAATTACTACGATCTTATTAGGATGTCGGCATTGATAGCTTTAGAATGTTGTTTGATAGATTATTTACTTTGTGAAGAAAAATGTTTGAGCTTTTCAAGGTTAAGTTTTAAAAATACGTGCTCGCCCAGATATGACTATAAATTACAAAAACAGTTTAATGTTTCCCTTTACGATAAATATCAATGACTGACTGGCAGTCGTAAATTAAATTAAATGTATTATTCCCGTGTTTACTTTTCTTAGATTCTAGTTGTTTATGGAATATAGGGTGTTTTTATATTTAAATCTGACGAATTCATCAAAAAAGATGTGCAGACTGAATAGATAAACAAGAAGTAACTTTTCGCGGTCACGACGAAAGTTCGACTTGATGTTCTTGTTTTTTTTTTGCTGCTCCGGCTTACCTCATCCATAAAATCACCCGTTGCCACTGGACAGTATGACTTTAGAGGTGCAAATGTGATGCCGACGTTTTAGGGAGACAAAAGTTCTGTTCTGGAAGTCCCCAGATGGTTCATTGTCGTTTATTCGGAGAGTGTACACAGGAGCTGCAAGACCTGATCCCATCATCTCCCTTTCACTACCGGACTACCAGACGTACTGCAGGGTACCATCAGCACTTGGTCGATATACCGACTAGCCGTACTCAGCGCTTCTCCTCCATATTTATTATGTGCACGGCCAAAGTGTGGAACTCTTTGCAAGCGTCTGTGTTTTCTTCCAAGTATAACCCGTCAGCCTTCAAAGCAAGAGTGAACAGGCATCTTCTTGGCACGCTCGTTCCATCGTAGTCCTCATACATCGCTTTCCACCAGGCGAGATCGAGGGCGAGAACAGGACCATCTAGATTTTTTGGAATTACCCACAAACACGAATTATTATGTAAATTTAAATGTATGAAGCAGGAAATGCTGTGTGAAGCAAGTCGTAGGTACTGGACAACTAAACATCGTCATAGACGTAAAGAGCTACCCTCGTAAACTTTATGTTTTAGATTTTCCAGTTTCATCATATAATCATCTAATTAGTCTGAAAATATCTAGCCAAATTCTGAAACGTGCACGTTGCAAAACCGTCAACATTCACACATATAAATGTTTGGAAAATAATTACTCATCACATTCACATCCATTAATTTATTAAAACCAGAATAAGGATGAAATTCTCAAATGGATGCGTTGGACACCACTTCAGCTGGTCTACAATGTTCATGACATGTATACCATTTGCTATGAAAATCTGTTAGGACGAACGAGTTAGGCTGGGAGCAGACATGAATATAAAGTTAGAAACTGATGTCAGAGCTGCTCGAATGAATGAATTTTGTATAATATACACCTACGTTTGCGGATGAATGTCGAATGATGACGGAATTCATATTTCAGAATTCAAAATCTGATTTTTGGAAGTAGGTACCTACCTAGTTTGTTTTAGCCGTTACTTCATCCATACTATCCATATCCTTAGTATATATCCTTTTTATATACTTTAAAGGCGAAAGTAATGTATCTGTTTATCTGTCTGTTACTTTTTGATGCCTTAACGCCGTACGATTTTGGCACACGGATAGACAATGACCTGGGTTAAGACATGGGTTACTTTTCATCCCAACATCGGTACCGGCAGTACCTAGGATCCCGTAGAATGATTTCCGACCTACACGAGGATGAAGTCACAGGCAAAAGCTAGTTATTCGTAATAAAAAATACTGTTTAATGATTTGATGATTGACTCCACAATTTTTTTTATTATTATTATTATTTTTAAAAGTCTAACATATCTCGGGACCCTGGGGTCCCGGACCTTTGGAAGGCGTACGAGGGGCCGAAGCCAACTCGCAGAGGCCCCTTAGACATTTTTAAGTATTGAGGCACCAACCGACGACTATCCCTGTTCGCACTACGCAAGGGCACCCAAGGACAACCCCCGGTTGGTGTAAGACTATTACAGAATATGGAAACAAATATATTTTGACTATGGGTTTGGGTGGTTAAAGTGGACTGGTTACCTGGAACTATGGAAGGACTATGGCCCCTGCCTGATCAATGTTTATATGTACACGGATAAAATGGCAGGGGGTGACTTGCACACTCAATAATGGGCCCCCGAAAATGGTCGCTAGCACAAAGTGTCGAAGCGACAAGGGGGCAACATGTCCTGAGGTGCTTATGAGGAGTGGAGAGGTATTCCATGGCTATCAAGACAATCCCGGAAGTACGGTCAAGATCCCTACCAGCATTTTACTGGAATACTTCCTTCCTCCGAGCATATTTGCTCTTGCGAATCTCCACTCAAGCCAGCCAATAAAGGCAAGAATGAGGTGGGAGCTCTGTTCCTCGTCAGTGTTCACTCTAGCCGGCCAATAAAGGCAAGCCAGAGGTGAGGAACAAGACTTCTCCCGGAAGATAGGGTCCGTGGGGTCGCTACTGCCCAACAGCTCGCCACATGCTGCCCTGCGGGTTTTTGTATCTCTCTTGGTCTGGCTCCTCACCCTATTATTATTTATTTTATTAACTTAATAAAAAATCCTAAAGCTAGGTTACATTGCCCCACAAAACTGCTTACGCAGTTTAACTGTGAGATCATTGAGTCTCTCGTATAGCTGTTCCTGAATGAACGTCAGGCAAAGAGTAAAACACGTCACTGTACTCAAATAACAATAAAATGTTAAAGTGGGTTCCTAGGTAGTTTGCACACTCAGTAACAAAAAGACAGTTGAGAGGTGTCGTGGGACACCCGTACTCGGTAGGAACGTAGTTTCTTTCGCTTTTACATACTTGGTGAATTACCCCACGTCCTATTTAAAAGCGGTCGCCGCGCAAATACACAATCGTTTGAACTTTTTGTTCGGTAAACCTGAACGTGTGGTCCCGCTGACAAAGGACGCTTTCCCGTTTTGGGAACAAGTGACTTATGCACGCGACCGATCGCGTATTCGCGCTACGATTGCTTTTAAATAGGACACGGCCTTAGAGCTAGACCAAAAAACTGTATTTTGACCGTCACGACACTTTTGATGGTACGTAACAATGGTAAGCCAACTGTAGAGTAGAACGTATGATAAAGAACTTCGTTCCAAAAACTATTTCAACTGTGTGTTCACAGCTTTATTACAACTAGTTGGTAGGTAGGTGCTCAAAACAAGTTGAATTATTAACGCACCAATTGAAACCAAATTAGCGTTTCAATGATGTTGGATTTGGACAATTTTAGATATCACTATATTTACGAAATTAATTGGAAAATTCAATGGTTTTAATATAGTGAAGGCAACTAATCAGTGAACCCTGTGGTGAATTTAATGTTTAATTTTAAACATAATTATTACAAGACTGTTGTCGCTGTATTGACTTGTAGGTAATTATCATTACACCGAGCAAAGACGGCCACTAGGTTGTATTAGCTACAACAGTGAGAAAGGTTTTTTATTGCCGTGCGTAGGTAATTCGAGAAACCAACGATTTACGTAAAAAAATGGCAAAGCTTCTAAACTAAATGTCCAGAACCCCAAGTTTGAATCTTTCATCATGAATCAAACGACGTGGACGTCAAAGATAATATCGGCACGTTAAAAATGATAGAAGCGCACATATGGTTTAATATTGACTATTAATAAACAAGCTATATTTTTTCTCCTAAATCCTTTACTCGCCTTAACGAAGCAAAAAGAGGCGAGGTAATAAAATCCAATAAAAGTAATCAAAGCAATTTCTTTTCACATCCGTTTCTCCTCAGAATAACAGAAGTTTTTCAAATAATTGTCTTGTTTGAAGACATGGAAGGACTTAAGTTTGTGGCTTTTATGGGCTTTACGAGATCGACTCACTGCGACCGACAGCGAGATACGTAATGGTACAAAGTGCTATTGAAAGAAAACCCTTTTACGTTCTTTGAAGAATCTTCAGCGTTCCAGTTAATACGGTTTTGCGAGTGGGAATAAATATAAAGGATTTTTTTGGAAATATTTTTTAAGTAGGTCTCGAGTAGGATAGGTACTTAGCAACTTCTTTCAGAAATATTACCTTAGTAATTGCATGAAGTAATTTTAGATTCAACGCACTTTTTCGTACCTTTCAAACTTAAAAATATTAAAAACAAGTATTATTTGATTACAAGGTACAATTAACAACATTTTTCGAAAACTGACTTTTACAATTAAATGCTTGAGATATTTTGTTGAAACCTACGTTTTAGCATCATCAAAACACTGGCCTATTTTTTTAGAAGATAATTTTAAATGTTATTTGACTTTTCTATTCCCTAGTGGACAAGCGCACTAAGGTTGAATGTCTGTTGTACAGACGACAGCACATCAAGCTACCCGAAACTGTCAAATTTTCCCAATCAACTTTGAACCTTATGGTTCAGCGATAAAGTTGAAAATCTATCAAATAAATTTGATAGATTGTAGTAGCCTGATGTGCTGGCGTCTGTACATCATAAAACGATGAGGCCTATTTGTATATGTGACAGATATTGTTGACAAAAGCGGTACAGGAATACAAGGTTGAGGTTTAATCTGACGATGAATAGTCTCAATTAGGAGTCCCACGCAGAGTCGTAGAAGTAGGTAGGTTGGTTTTTATAAGTGATAAACAGGTAGACCCTGATGCACAGTCATGTTTTGACAACAATAGACAAGAGAGCGATGCAAAACACGTATTAAGGCTTGTGCAGACCAGCGCGACACGCGACGCGACACAAAGGCACCGCTCGTCACGCGACGAGCGGTGTCTTTGTGTCGCGTCGCGTGTCGCGCTGGTCTGCACAAGCCTTTATACTGTCCACATACGGGCTTTTGTTTTATCTATCATAACATACTGAACCGCCGAGTTCGGTCGCGGTGGACAAACTATCGCCGTCACCGGGACGTCAGTTTCGGTTCTAATAATCTCGTTTTTTGGTGACGTCCCGGTGACGGCTGCGGTGGACAAACACCCTTAAGGTGATAAAGCAAAATTTACGAGATCGACTATTCAAGACTAATAATAGTCATTAATTGTAAAATTATGTTTGTGTAATCTTGATGCCAGACGATGTCATTGGGTCATAGAGGTTAGTTTACACAAAGAGGTTTTGGCGCAACAGAAGGTCTCTGATTCTCTCAGAAACATGATTACTATTTATATTTAAGTAAGTGGTATTGTGTGAAGGATGATATGTCCACAAAGGGAGTAAATACCGAGATTGCGACTAATAAAGATGTATGGAAGAAAAAGACAATCATGTATGTTGCACCGGCCACAAATAAAGATAGATATGGGTAAGAGAATGATAATTTAATTAATTAAGTGAACTTTAAATACACTATACTGACACATACATAGTAACACTGTATTATTTTTACACAGTCAAATGATAGTGTCAGTAAAGTTATCGGTGTTTGAAGATTGGCGTCGTCATCGAGGAGGAAAGTAACGCTAGCGTGACGATTTGGACTTGTTCCTGACTGATTGGCCGGAGAAGGCAAAAGATGAAGAGAGCTGGAAAAGTATGGAGAAGATTTACCCAGCTGTGGGACTACGTAGGTTAATTTAGTCCCACCTCATAGATACAAGGCGTGCTTAGCTTGGGGGTTGGGTTCAACAAAATATTGTGATGTAGGTACAAACTCAATTTCAAATAGGTACATATATGCCTATTGTTCATCTCCTGTTCTTTTTGCCAAAAAACTTTTTTTTCTTGTATTGTATTTGTATTAAAAAAAAGAGAAATATTTACTTACATTGAACGCCTTATTTAAATAGCAGTGCAACATGTAACTAAATTGCAAAATTCTATTGTTTTTCAATTGAACATTAGTTACAAAAAAAATCATTTTAGTTATTACAATGTATAAACCCTTATCTTACACTAACCATTAATAGCCGTTAAACTAATGTGAATTTAGCCTAACATAGACATGTAATAGACTATTGAAATAGGGTAGATGGGATGGCTCTATTCTGGCTGTTCGATAGAAACGCGGTCATCATTGTTGAAAAGATCCCAAATATATGGAATATTATAATTAGAAATCTTAATGGGATCGGTTGAAATAGTGTTAATACATTTATAGAGTGGTGATGTTTTTCATCCTAATATAGTTGATTCTTAACCATCTTGTGTAAAAAAGCATTTTGGTTAAGATATCTGAGGGGCAATTCCCGTATTTTTACAAGTTTTAGATTTTTTTATGTTGTCGATGAGATTGCAACTACATTTTTAACGTTTTTAATTACGGAAATTTGCTTTTATATAATAATGACAAAAATAGTACATTACTGCCGCGGCCTACAACAGGGAGATTGACAGACGATCGTGGAAATGTCGGCTGAGGCACACATACGTGAGTCCATCAATGCCTGTTTGTGGCTAAGGATTTATAGTACTTACTTTTCTCAAATAATGCGCGGAAATTCAAACTAAATAAATTAATTATAAATTCCAGAATCAACGACGAACAACGATAATTTTTCACGCGCCAATCGCGCGTTCATTTCTTTCTTTTTTACTTTAAACAGCTCCATTTGCAAGCCAAATCGAAATTTTAATAAAATCTTTGATAAGTTACCTCCTTTTTTTGTGTGTGAACTTATCAAATAACTTCTCCCGCTCTGGGCGGAGTGGGAGGGCGTGTCAGACTCTTACTGACTCCCGTGTTCCTTCAGTTGCCTGTATTGCCAGGGGCCACGGTAACCCTATTGGATAAAACCGCAACCCCGGCAGGCATCGACCCTATCCGACTCCGTCAGTTCTGCTATTACCTCCTTGGTTGCCGTGTCGAAGTAAAATGTTCGTTCCATTTTTAAATATCACGACAGTTATGAGTTTTCATAGTAATTTATTCGGCAAACACGACAGATATGGATTTTCATATAAACATTGCCGGCCGGCCCTCGCATATTTTCGACACAATACAACATTTTCAATTAATCTCGAAGAAGGTTGTCAAAAAAATTTGAGAAAAGAGGTGATTATTTAAAAAAAAAAATTTTGTTTGTCTTATAATACCGAGAGACCTCTTGTACGTCTATCCCAGGAATTAAAGACCTTTAATGAATTAATGTTTTTTTTTATTACCTCAAATGGAAACAGGTACTAACCTACCTTTTATTTTACCTTTCTGTTACTCCTAGCGATATGAAAAAGTAAAATATAAACTAGTACAGAATACGTCCACCCATATTTGGCGTATCAACTAGACGAAGGTCTGACGTTCGTGTTGATGGAATAAATATCGTGTTACCTACTGATGAAAATTTTATACTATATACATCAGAGTTTACATACAGGGTTAAATTAAATTGGTGAGCAAAACTCCACAGACGTGAAGAGAATCGTATGTTTCGTATTTTTATTGTTTATTTATTTATTTATTTTTAAGGATTACCAACGAGTTACATTACAATTATTATCTTTTACAATAATAAAACTTAGTTATAATACATTTCCTGTAACGCACACTCAATTACAGGTAACCACAGCTTACACATTATCGAGTACATAATGCTCTGAAAACACAATTTAAATTAACTTAAGAATAAAAAAAAGAAACAATATACATGCTATTATAAAAGTTAAAATTTACACGAATACAATACAGTAAAAACAACATCAAATTGATTATCAATATTATGTCTGAATGAAATAAAATTAAAATATATAAAAATTGTAAATAAAAAGTAAAACATTTAATTATAAATTAAATTAAATTTGATATAAATTAAAGGTATACATTTATATTTAAACATGATAAAACAAATAAAAATGATTTTTCAACTCGAAAACTCTTTAAATATCGAATCTCTTCACGTTTGTCAGGATTAACCAGTAGTTATGTAGGTAATTGTACCCTATGGAAAAAAACGTTAATTTATGTATTGATGTCGAGGTCAGATCTTAGAATTATTGATCATTTGATGAAATGAACATCGACCGCTGGTCACATTATGATGTGGCCTGGCCAGATCATTGAATACTCAACGTTTGACAATATCACCAGTTAAAAACGCACGACTACTTCATGATGTGGCCAAACATTAGTGATCATATCGTAAAATAGTTACACCGGTAGAGGCATTGATGTCGCTTTGTTTTTGTTGTGCATCATGGCGGCGGTATACAACTAACTAACAACGGCAACCACGCAAAAAAAGTCGATGGGCTTTTATTGGGTTTCCAAATATAATATTATAGAAAGCGATCAACTTGGAACTAGCGCTCGCCGGCCGCTGCCGCGGCGTGGAATGCAACATGGCACTTAAACATTGTTTTAAAAAAATTAAAAATTTATGCCGTTTATATGGCACTCCGACCAAATGGGTTAGGTTAGGTCAGAACTGTGACAAACCGCGCGCGAGCCGAGCGAGCGTAGCGAGCGGTGCCGCGGCAAGCAACGGCCGGCGAGCGCTACTTCCAAGTTGCTCGCAGTTACTTGACTATTTTTACTACACCTTAAACCACACCATGGATACCCTACATTAATGGTATGGCCAAACGTTGACTGACATTATCATTAAACGTTGACGTTTAAACCATATGGCCAATTGTAGCTGGTATTGCAGAGGTAGACATGAAGTACAGTTCGTACGCCATCAACTTTATGACTATCCCTTGACATGGCTGGATGCAACATTTATGTATGTTCTATTAGAGCCACTCAAAGAACATAGAGAGCACAGAGAGATCGCTTTCAAAACGTTTTGTGTTTCTACAACAACTTTCAACATTGACATAAGCTGTTCGGTAGCTTATGTCAGTTCCATATTACATTTTTGACATTTCCATCATCGTCATCATTGATACAAAGCCACTATGTCTAGGCCCCAGTTCTATTTTCTTTAAACATTCGAGATATTTTCACAAAAAATAGTTTTCAAAATTTATATCTCGATATTAGAATGAAAATAATTTATTGGGTTGAAATTAAAAGCATCACATGCTGAACTAAATAAAAAAAGGTTTTTACAATGCGTAACTGTCAGAATCAAACACTTCGGTTCAATTTTTTTTTTTTTAATAATAAAACTCGTTTTTCAATCCTGCTCATAGGTAATTTCGTGGCTAATACATTTGACAGCTAGTTAAATAATAATAGCATGCTTTAAAAAGATAAAGAGCAAGGACACTGCTGCAAACCTGCGACCGAGCTCTGCTCTGTTCAAAATAGAGCATGCTCATTTAATAGTATGGGAAAGTACATACTAATTACATGCTGCCATGATAGTAGGTACTTACTAATTCCATGCTGCCATGTCATTATTCTATGTGATTAATCTTGTTCTAATCTTTGGGCGACTGAGCTCTGCTTAGGTGAAATAAGCAGAGCTGATTCCCAAATATGAGACCTAGCTAGATCGATGTTTCGCCCTCGTAAACCCCTATATTTCAACTTTCATCGAAATAGTTACAGCTGTTTTCGAGAACGTGATTACAAATATATTTAATAATATATTCAAATATAGCTCGTTTAATAGTACAGGATAAACATAATTAACATAAAACGTTTCCGCTTGCTGGAACACAGGCCTCCTCTCGGTGAGAGGCAGTGGGCCGTAATCCACCACGCGGGCCCAGTGCAGGTTGGTAGATGTCAGATGTCCTCGAATTTTTGGTTCTCGGACATGTCGATTTCCTCACGATGCACGATGTTTTCCTTCACCGTTTTTGAGAGCAGTGGTGATGAAATAATTTACACAAAGTAAAGCGCCTGTTTGGGTTTGAACCTACAACTCGTAAGTCGCGGCCTTACCACTGGGCCACCACAGCTCTCCTTCTCTACTCTACTTCCTTCAGTAGTTTTTCACGAAATCGACCAAACCATGATGCTTTGCAGTGTCTTAGGTACACTATTGTATTTTCACTATAGCATTAAGAAATAATGTAAACATAGTTCCTGTTTTTGCCGCCAAGCGACATTGACGTAATCCGGCTCGAAGGACCAAAAAGAATGTATGATCCCTTGATAGACCATACACTACTTTTAGATGAAGGATGAATGGAATGAAAGAAGGTAAAGTATCAAAACACTACAGTATTGTCCCAAAGGTACTTTAAAGTAAAATGAGCTGAATGATGAAGGTGTGGAAATAAAGTGAGTGACGCGGCCCTTGTTGGCTGTAACGAGAACGCCTGGCTGCATTGATAGCCCAACGCGAACTAAACTAATTATATGAGTTGAAATGAATGTGTTGCGTAAACTGCTGAATTGCAGAATGTGCGGTTGCACCGTACAGGTGATGAGTAAGACAAGTAACGCTGAAACTACAGGCACCTTGATAGCTGTGGAGAGTTAAACAAGTCGGTAAACAATCAACATGGTTGAAAATCTATTAAACAAAAATACACCCACCATCTCACAAAGTATCTATACAGTTATAAAAGAAGTCGCTTTACGTGTCTACCTGTGTGATCGCGTTGTTCTTCTAAACTGCACAAAGAATTTAGATGCAGTTTTCACCATCATTAATGGAATTTATTCAGGAAGGTTTTTGTGTATACTAAATTAATATGAAACTTACATTATAATAAATAAATCTTGATGTCAAGTCGCACCAAGCGAAACATTGGCGGGTCGCTAATAAATCGAAAGATGTAAACTAATCTTAATAAACAGTCTGAGTTTTAAATTACAGAGTCGCTCCCTTAATCCAGTGTAGAGATATTATCGGTGTCATCTGACGTTAAGGCATCGTTACAAAATGTCAACCCGAAGTCGATTTAGCTTCGTAGAGACGGATTGTAAAATATTGCTTGGTTATCGAGAAATAAATTATTTTCTTCGTTCAAATACCTTTAAGGGGAATTAAAATGGAGCTGTAATCTGTTGAGCTGCGGTTTCCTAGAAAACCGTTGGCCGCTACATAGCGTCCGCAATTTACTGGCGAATGATGTCACTGAAATGAAAATAAAGGCAGGTTTTTACGAGCCCAGTAATGTGACAGTACAGTAAGTCAGTCTAGCGCTGACTGGTAACTGGCCTCGTGTAGACACGAGTCACTAGTTTCAACCCAATCCAGTGCTGACTTCACGTGCTCAAGTCAGTCCAGTTGACTAACCCACCCGTTTATTTTCGGGCCTAGTAACTTTCCCTGCCTGACTTGCTGCCGATCTTGTCTACATGGACTCACTGACTGGGTCCGAAATTCCGTTAATCCCATCCAGCCTATCCCTCGCTGTCCTCCTCCACCGACACACTAAGCTGAGGTCCGCACCCCACAGGGGGTGCCCTTAGCTTGTAGTCGCTTAGTTTTTTAGTTTTATGCCCTGGCTGGAGGCCTTAATTTATTAAAGCAGCCACAGGTAATTCTGGTTAAACAGCCGAGAACCTCTAGGTTGACCTTTGGAAAATAAGTTGGTGTGTTTTCCTAAAAAAAGTTTTTTGACACCATTAAGTCATAAAGCCGGTGCCATTATTTTTATGACAGCCGTCTCTGCCGCCGTTATGTGGCGGCCACCGCTCTTATAAGAAACAATATTCAAGACAAGATTACATAATACAGAATTATTTAGCTAACTAATATAACTAGTAACGAGTTTTCTTAAAGACTTGTCTTAAACAAATTGCTATCTCAGGCCATCTCACTTCTAAGTTACGAATCCTAATCGTTTCGTCTGGGCCTAAATTAGTTTTTAAAATAAGATATAAACTTGTCTTCTACTATCTGAGATTACCCAAGAGGTAATTACAAAGTAAATTTTTGTACACCAGTTAATTATAATAAATAGCAGCACTTCCATAGTCTCTCCTCTGCTTAACCCTTCGGGGATACAGGGGTGACGTTGTGTCATAATGTGTTACTTGAATAATCAGTCTATAACTTTCCCACTGCTGGGACTCCAGCCTCCGAATGAACCACGCGGGCCCAGTGGAGGTTGGTACAAGCCGCGTCATATCTTCGAATTTTTTCTTCTAGAACATACAGGTTTCCTCACGAGTATGCAGTTTTCCTTCAACGTTATTAGTCAACATAGCACTTAATTCACTAAAACGTACATAAATAATTAATCAATCTACCTAGACTCTGTTAGACTGGTAGCCGACGATAGGTTCGGTTTCCAGTCTAACCGGATACAGCTAAATACCAGTATTTACATGGAGCAACTGTCCTCCACAGTCCCACAGCCAAGATTATGTCTGGACTTTAAAAGAGAATGCGACCTCTTGAGTTTGTTTCGGCTCTACTTCTCAGAGTAGTCAGATAGGAAACGCCGAACTCATCTAGCTTGTTTTTTTAAATGACGTGTTTAATTAGTGATTCTGATATACTATTTACAGAATAAGCAATTTCATTTCATTTAATTTCCCGTTACTGGGTAAGTAATAATAAACACCCCTTGGTAAGACTGGTTGTCAGACTTGGGCTTCTGACTACCCGGTAACGACTGTCAACGATCTACGCATGACAGCCATGACCAACGGCTTAAGGTAATTTCTGAGGCACGGAGGGGTCTCGATATGTAATGGATGGTCACCCATCCACGAACCAACCGCGGCAAGCGTAGCTTAACCTTAGATCGACCCTTGCGGCTGTTCATATTTATTACCCACGAGCTTAATATAAAAAATGCACTAAAACGTACATAATTATATAAGTAGTTAAACTTATAACTATGTAGATTTTTTTTCAGTAAATAACTGTCGTTATAATCTGAATTCCTACGTTAATAGTTCGTTTTCCGATCCTGTAGGAAAAGAGTGTTAGCGGTTTTTCTTCTCAAGTAAATTGTGGTCTAGTTTTGTTCGGCCCTGAAGAGATTTGTATAAAATTTCAACCAGAAAACGGTCGTATTAAAAAGAAAAGCCTCTTTATCCAGATTAAAGGATTTGTTTAGAAAACCAATCTGCATTAAGGTTATTGTGCAAACTTATGAATTTCAGTTACGTCGAACCTTAACTCGAAGGTATAAGGTCGTATTTTTAATAAATATTTGTAAGGTATGTTAAACTGATCTCATTTCAGGCATTAGCTTACGAGCTGTTTTATAAATGGAGGGGAATATTCCTTTAAAGACTAAGCCGGTTTTTTCAACCAAAGAGGTGTTGGTACCGGATGCTTTACTTTCAATCTGATGACTTTGCGTAATTTGATTCATAACTTTTCCGTTTTTTCAGTAACTTGGTAAAGTTATTGTAGTTGAGGTTGCTTACTCTATAGAGTAAGAGGACGAGATGTATGAACGTAAATGAAGCAAAATGAGTATGTAATGTAGCAGGTGGCGTTCTGTTGTTTCTGCCTACCCCCGTGAGAAGAAGACTAGGTAGCTAACTAACATAAGTTAGTTAGCTGTAGTTGAGGTTCGGGAATGATCGGGGAACTGCCGTCTTTAAAAAATCTCCAACGCCTTTAACTAAATGTCAAATTCAAATTCAAATTCAAAAGTCATTTATTCAAACTAGGCTGAGAATCAGCACTTTTCGAACGTCAAAATTACATAAGACAGTCCCCCAAAAACGCCCACCCTTCACCACTTCCTAGTGCCTTTAGCTGGGAAGAAGAAGTGGCGTAACAAACTCCCCAGCAGCACAGCTGTCTGTTCAAGTTAGAGAATGATTCTATACAATAGTATACAAAATAACCTACATTATGCAACACAAAACATAATTCAAATGATAAATTTTAGGCCATATGTCAGCTAGCACACGCCAATATACCAACCAAAAACATCGAGGACTATACTCAAGCATTATTTAAAAAAATTAAAAGAAAATAAAACTAAACGTAAACAGAACTAAATATCTAAATAAAAGCCTCCAGACATAAAGGGCGTGCCAGCTTACATAAAGCTGTAATTGGCAGTTATAAATGATAAACTAGGACCATCGAGATAAAAAAAAATGAACAGTTAATTACTAGTAACAATAACAAAACCATGATCAGCAAGACGACCAGTCACCACTAGCAGCACCCGTTCACGAGCATAACGCAAAGATCAGCCATTACCCCCCTCGCCATATTTGAGGGAAGGAGGCAACCCGACCTCCGACGCTACCGCAAGCAGTGACATCTAAGGGAGCATGACGAACTTGCTGCCGGTTGCTAAGGCAAAAAATAATATGATCAATTGTCGAGGTCGCTAGCTAACCACAAATTGCAATACAACTCATAACAAAAACATTGTAATGAGTAGATTATGTCAACAATAAAATAAAATAAAAATAAATGGACTCGTAAAAAATAAATAAAAAATTGAATCATAAATTCAAATAAAATAAACAATTATATTAAATTAAAAATATTCTTCTCAATTTCTCGTATTCACATCCAATATCTTGTAAAGTTGCAACTTCGCTATCCCTTCATTTGATAAGTTGAGATACGGTTATCACACTGTTTTTTACATATTCCCGTTTTCACACCGAAAGGAAATAAAAGCGCGCGGTTGGATTTTCAAGCTTCGGCGCTGAGCCGAGCGCTGAAAATCCAACAGCTCATTTTTCTTTATGCTTTCATTTAGGTATCGCCTGGTGTAAACGCGCATTAATATTCTAATAGTCCTCTTGAGATCGTCCCGTGTCGAACTTGACTCGGTATTGAGACCCTAGTTTGAATAATTCATTAAAGTAATCTTATCAGAAAAATGTGTTGGACTTGCCAAGTTAGACTCTTACTCATTTTTATTTCAGTAAGGTCGTGATGGCCCAGTGGTTGAGACCTCGCCTGGCATGCACGAGGTTTTGAGGATTTGAGTCCGGGTTTATACCAATATGACTTTTCAATTCATATTATTATAAACTTTCTGAGTGTATCTCGGAAATCATTAACATCGGTACAGGAAAACATCGTGAAAAACCTGTCTGAAATCGCCAACCCGCTTTGAGCGCGCGTGGTGATCAATTATCATGCCTTGTCTTTATAAGAAGAGGAAGTGGCCTTTCCCCAGCAGTATGACAATAATAGGCTGGTATTCGGAGCCACACACGTAGGTGCTTTGCTTAATGCCATGCCTCATTAGTGTCGCGGTCATAAGCGCAACCGCTGAGCGTGGGTTTGATTTCCGCGACGAGCAGTGTTATTGGGTTTTGCCATTAGCATCTTTTTTGTTGTAGCCTGGAGTTTAGGAGTCGGTGCTGTGACACCCACAGGCCCCGGAAAGCACGTAAAGCCGTTGGTCCGGCGCCTGATCTCTCCCTAGTTGTGTCGGATTGCCGTCCCATCGAGAGTAAGGGAACAGAGGAGTGCACCTGTGTTTGCCACACACTTATGCACTTTAATATTTCCTGAGGGCCTAGTGTGAGTTTCTTTTAACCATCTCGACTTTACGCATCGACCGCATTCAGTGCTCCGATTGGCCCTTCACTGACCTTCACTGGTGAAGTGCCAATCGGAGCGCCGAACACGTTCGATGCGTAAACTCGAGATGGTTAAAAGAAACTCACACTAGGCCCTCTGCGTGCTTAGCTAATCTCCGTCAAGATTGGCCCCGTGATCGAAATTTGGGCAGAAGGATGTTATTATTAGTGCTACGCTGTGCTTAAAGAAAGGCTCCTTTAGAGAACCAACGAATGATTTTATTTTTGCAATGGCAACACCGTGGCTTGGTGCCATGCTACATTACCAATTTGTCACCTTGTTCAAGTTACTCTAATCACCAAGTGCAAGTTAGGAACTTAGCATGATACCTACCATCAAGCAAAGTTCCAAGCTGTGTGTTGGTATAAGTGTTTTCAAAAAAATTAAAATAAATTAAGCCACAGTAAAACAGTTTGTTTTTTACATCTCAAAAAATGTCGACGTTGTGTGCGTTTTAAAGGCTATATTAGAGTGACGGCACTGCTGCGATCTGACGTCATAACACAGGAACGCCAAAGTAATTTCATTCATTTCAATGATTGTTTTCGGTGACAAGGATAGAAGAATAATTTCAAAAGCGTGTAATTATTCCACCGATTTTATTATTTTTATGGACTTAATTTTTTTGTGAAATCTTTATAAATAGTTTGAACGCTTTGAGGGACAATAACGCCCATAATATGCGTTATAACAATAAAGGCTCCCGCAGACAGGCGCGTCGCCAAGCCGCGTGCCGGTAGAACAATTTCTGTGAAGATTTCATAGCCAGAGTCGCGTCGACCCTATCTGTGGGAGCCTTAAAACTTCTATTGTGTCTCGTTCAGTGTCCTTGATGAATACATGTATATTTTTGATAGTCAAATACCCAATATTGCCGGATGGTTCACCAGACTATACAGTTGCGTATCATCATTATATTATCAGTGTATATCTATTGTATAACGTTACACAATTTAGTACTTGAACTCGGTTGTTCGCACTTATCTTGGAAGGGTCAATGAAATTAGATAAAGAATACTTCCAGTGTTGGGTAGCGGCCATATAATATGTCGTGAGAACATGCGTTTTTTTTCGTCTTCATTCCTAAGTTAATTAAATAAAAATGCTGCTTTTAAAACTACTTTTAAACCGATAAGTGGCTACCTATAGAGACGTAGCCTACCTCTATTTTTATTACTAAATTTTGATTAGGTGAACATTTTAATCTTGGAGGAAATTAAATTTAATTACTTACCGACTAAACGATAATCGTCCAACTTTTATGCATTCCTTTACAAGATGTGTTATAAATAGCAGTAATAGCTTTAGGTATGGAAGTAATTCTAACATCTGATAATGTTTTGATAGCTAGAAGTGGTCAAAGATTAGTAGACACGAAAATAACTGCTCTATTAAGCTCGTATTTGGAAATCAAAAGTCAATCTTCTGCCTCGTTGGTCTAATGGTCGCAAACGCTACTGCTGAGCATGAGGTCAGGGATCGATTCCTGGGTCGGACAAATTGTTATTGGGTTTTCCATCTGGAATTTCTCAGAAGCAGCCCAGAGTATGAATTTGTGTCAGGTTGGTGGCAATAGGCTCGCCCCCTGATACATGGAACTTAACATAACTAGAAAAATGTGGTTGTACTATAGGTGCACCTCTGCCTTACCCTTTGGGGTATACAGGTATCATGTAAAGTCAATAAAAAAAAATTACGCATATATTATGGCCGTGCCCTCACAATTCTGAGCGTCAATGGTTTTAAACAATATATTAGCAACTTTAAGGAAGATCTCGAACGAAAACAGTGCAAAACAATGTGATACATGATATAAGCAATGTTCACCAAATTATTGTGTCTCCTGGTGATAATAAGTGGTTGTATTGGTGATTATGTGACCGAAGACGAATACGTTGATGTTGTGTTGGATATGCTGCTGAACGGTGTCAGCAGAGAGTTCGATCAGTCCGGTGAAGATGATAATGGTTATTTTTAATTGTTTTTTTTTTTTTAACTTTAATTGCTTCTTACTCATAACATATACTAACGCCTTCTTGCCATGGAGGTATGTAGAAACTACAAAACACTACATGCTATGATCCTTACATACTCATTTTGCTTCGTTTACGCGTTCATACATCTGTAGTGCTATTCTGTAACCATCTCACCGTGTTATCTTAGGTGAAATGAGTATGGAGTGAGCTGTCAGTTGCTAAGGATTGACACTACTGGCAGTTCACTTCACCTAAGTTATCACGGTGAGATTTTTACAGAATAGCACTACTGGTCATCCACGCACGCGCGTCAGTTGCGAGTACTACGCTGAAGAACATCACCAATAATTAAGATCACTAATTATGATGGCGTCCTTCTAGGGCGTTTTCACTCACATCTCCATAGTTGCTGCCTTGTAAATAAAGTTCCTAGTGATGTTAATTATAGTAATCCTGTGATAGATCAGCATAATTATGATAACATTCAGTTTATGTCAAATAAACGTGACCAGATAATTTCCTATCGGACAGCAATCGTGTTTAAAATTTTGCATTTCCGCACGGTAATTCTGGACACTGAAATAAATTCGTTATGATTTACATGGCAAAATGAAATACAGTTTTATTTGCTTAACCATTTTCAAGGCTGAACTAATCATTTGCCTAGCCTTTTCCCAACTTCTTATTTAGGGGTCGGCTTCCAATCTAACCGGATGCAGCTAAATACCAATATTTTACATGGAGCGACTGTCTATCTGACCTCTACAACCCAGTAACTGGGTAACACTATTGATCTTGGTGATACCCCTTGGTAAGGCTGGTTGTCAAACTTTCAGGCTTCTGACTACCGGTAACGACTGTCAAAGATCTTGGAATGACAGCCGGGATCAACGGCTTAACGTGCTTTCCGAGGTACGGAGGGGTCTCGGTATGTAAAGATGGTCACCCATCCAAGGACCGACCGCGGCAAGCGTAGCGACTGTTATTCCTTAGCCACAGCTGAACTGCCGGACCAATTTATCTTTTTTCTGTACAACAGGAAGCAAGTTTCTTACCTTTTAGAAGTCGAGATGTCGCGACGCCCTCGCTAGGGGGGCGTGGCGAGCGGGGTCAGAGCATAGCCCTTCACCCGCGGAGGCTCTACTGTGACCCGCTAATGCGGGCCCCTCATTTTGTCTGCCTTATGCGGCCATGATAGTGAGTGCGGGGTTTAAGTCGCACTCGTGTGTTTGGTTGCAATGAATAGTTCCGTAGGAGCGCCGCGACGCTTATACAAGCGTCGCTTTCTTCACGACACCCGGCGGTCTATCCCTGCCGGGTGAGATCCCCAGTTTCCTGGGGTAGTAGGCCCAGCAGAGGATGACCAGCGACGGGGATGCCGACTCGGCCTTTTTCGAAATAAGTATTTTCAAAATTATCTACATTTTTATAGGTGACGAGCCAGTTCTAACGAGTGGTGTCTGGAAATGTGGCAGCTGTGACAGTATTGATGAGACCAAACTCATTTATTCCGAAGTTAATACCGTAGACGCTGATATGATGACTGATAAGTCCCTGGATATACAGGTATTTAAATTTTCTCAATTTTTGTGGTAAAGTTTAGGTCCATATGTAGGAAAGCGGTTTGTTACAAAAGTGCCTAGCAAAAGCACTTCCTTCTGAAAAGGCAGGTAAAAGCAACGATACCTACTTCTAAATGCTGCGTAGAAAATGTGCTGTCTACATCAAACTGTTCATTCAGGATGAATTTGGCAACACAGCTGTTCTTCAAAAGGCCCATTTGTGCAGGTGTATCCATTGAGTGGTTGTTTTTTTAAATAAATAAATAAATATTAGTAGTCTATTACTATCCCAATTTTATGTTACTGGCTAGCAGTTTAAAACCTGCTTCTGAGGATCACTTCTTGATTCTCTCTTGATTTGGATTACATGCATAACTTAAGACGAACAGTTGTATCGGCAGACCGTTCCGACCTTTGAACGATTTTATCGATGAAACTCTCATAGACGAACGGTTGCGTCAGCGAATCGTTCACTGATAAAAAGTTCTATCGGCGAAACAATCACAAATGACTCGTTCGGTCGGCGAACAGTTCATCGGAAAAACTAATTTCGTAGAACTATTTCAGAATCCATTTTTAGCAGTGAGCTTCAAGTGCCTTGTAATAATAATACCAGCCTCCCACGGCAGGACAAAGGCCTCTTCTCATACAGAGAAAACATGCGCTTTGATCACCACGCTTGCTTAAGATGGGTTGCTGATTTCAGACTTGTCACTTGTATTAACTATACAATGTCGTCCATGGGCATGTGCCCGCCCGCATTTTTCTGAATATTCATGAATAATTTTCGAAAAATAACTTTAAAAGGGCTTGAATCTTGACTTTTTTAAAATTTTTTTTATCAAAGCCCCTATGATTTTATGAAATTACAATTGTTTTTTTTTTAAACACTAATTTAAAAAAAAAAAGGTTTCCACCTCCTTTTTTTTTGCATAGTCGACAAATTTCAATAAAAATGTTAATTAAAGACAGACCTTTTAAAGTTATTTTTCGATAATTTTTCAAGAATATTCAGAAAAATACGGGCGGGCACATGCCGATGAGCGACATCGTATGTCTAGGTTTCTTCACGATGTTTTCCTTCACCGATCTCAGTAATGTCCAAGATAAACTCAGAGAATCGGAAAAATCATATTGGTACTTGCCGGAATTGAACACACAACCTCGTGCATGAGTGACGAGACTTTAACCACTGGGCCATTACGATAATGCCTCATGATTTCTGTTGAAATAATTTTGGTGTTTTTTTATAATTTTCAGATAGGTATATCCCTCCCGGATATGAAGTGCGTGACAGTAAACTCGAGCGTGGCGGGCGTGGTGCGCCGCGTCACAGGTGCATGTACCGGCGACACCGTCACGCTGAGCGTGGCGCCTGCGCAGCATTTCACTGTACAAGTTTATAATTAGACTTAGTTTATGTTATGGGTTAAAATTATAGCTAAGTTTTGATACTTATGTATGTTAGTTTTCTTTTACCTTTTTAGGATTCCGTACCTCAAAAGGAAAAACGGAACCCTCGTGTGTCTGTCTATCTGTCTGTCCGTCTGTCACAGTCAATTTGCTCCGAATATAATGGACCGATTAAATTGAAATTTGGTGCAAAAATGTATTTCTGTGACCCAAACACGGACGTGTAACATAAATAAATGAATTTTGAATATGGGGATCACTTTTGGGGGGCAAATAAGAAAATAAAAAATTTAAGTTTTCAAACTGTATTGCGTGACATATCAAATGAAAGTGCTTGTTACGAGGATCTCAAATATTTTTTTTCCTACCTATTTTAAACTGGTGCTGGGGCTGCTGCTGCAGGTGCGGAAAACCTCAAACGGCGCAAATACTCCAATCTTATTGGGACTTATATGTTTGAGCCGTTTGGGGTTGAAACACTAGGGCCATGGGGTCCGAGTGCCCACCTTGTTTTTCAAGACATCGCCAAGCGGCTGGTCGACTCTTCACGTGACCAGAGGGCTGGCCTATTCTTTGGTCAAAGAATCAGCATTGCCATACAACGTGGCAATGCTGCCAGCCTTTTGGGCACTTTTCCTATTGACAGCGATACGGACGAATTTTTTGATGCCCTATGATCATTTCCCCGCCCCCCCCTTTTTATATACTTTTACATATTATTATTTTAAATCTGATAGTTTTTAAATAATGTAAATACCTTTTTAATTTGATTTATGTTAATTTATGTTTGGCAATGGGTGTAATTTCCTGAATTAAATAAATAAATATATTTTAAAATAAATACATTTAAAGAAATTTAAGAAAATAGATGAAAATTTACCATTCCCCCACCTTATCTCTGAAACTACTGAACCTAAAATTTTGAAAAAAATACAGATAATGGTTCTTCACTCATAGATTACAGGAAAACTTATTAGAACTCTTTCAGGTAGATTAAGTTCAGCTGCATATGCAGTAAGAAAAATAAGGCAGTTGACTGATATAGCCACAGCTAGGTTAGTATACTTTGCTTATTTCCACAGTATTATGTCTTATGGCGTCCTGCTGTGGGGATCGGCAGCTGACGTAGATTCAATTTTCATTTTACAAAAGAGGGCAATCCGCGCGATCTATAAAATGGGCCCTCGCGAGTCCCTTAGAGACAAATTTAAAGAAATTGATATACTGACTTTGCCTTCACTTTATATCTTAGAAAGTATTATGTATGTTCGCAAAAACTTAGGACTTTTCAAAATAAGAAGCGATTTCCATAATATAAATACACGTAGTCGACATGAAATTGTGATACCCAAATTTAGATTAACTAAAACAAGCAAGTCATTTCTTATAAACAGTATCCGCTTTTATAACAAGTTGCCAAAGTCTGTGACAGAACTTAGCGATGGGAAGTTCAAAACCCACATCAAACGTGTCCTTATCAAGAATTCATATTATAAAATTAAAGACTACGTTGAAGACAAGGAAATTTGGCAATAATTCCTTCTGCACATGTGGCTTCCCTGGTACCTCATTAACGGCATAAATAAGTAAGAGTCTATTAACTGCTCCCAAATTACCATGTTTATTTAAATCTTTATTTTTATTTATTTTTACATTCGCCCTTGACATATTTACTATTCTATTATTTGACATTATATACTTTTTTTTTGTGGCTTTTGTGGACATGATAATTATTCAGATTGATTACAGTTGTAATAGCAATCATATAATTGCGTTTTATTTAAAATAGGTTTTTTACTTTTTTTAATTAATTATTTTTTTTGTATAGATTCTTTTCTACATATTTTGTGAATGTGAGAACGCTGTAGGCTTAGTGGATTGTAGACCTGTTGACCATTTTCTATTTTGTTAAGTACTTGGTACTTATTGAAAGACCTACACTGTCCTCCCATACCTAGAAACACTGTTATTTGAAAGTATTGTAAAAGCCAATTATTTTTAAAAGAGTAACCGTGGAGTTTCTTGCCGGCTCTTCTCCATAGGAAACGACCAATTGGAACCGTGCACCTAGCTTCTGACGTTTTATAAGTGCCCATGTAGGTTTATGTGAAATAAAATATTTTGATTTTGATTTTATAAGAAGTCTATGGTCTTAAAATAATATAGTAAATCTATCAGTGTACAAACTTATATTTGCAGTTGGAATGTATCGGAGAACTTGTATTTCAACTACAATAGTTTGTATTTGGGATAAATTCGTCCTAACTACGGAACCCATCATTGTGCGTAGTCCAACACGCTTTTGGCCGGTTTTTTTAAGTATATGAACTTGGTGGGAATTTAAACTGGAGTTTAAACTCTTGCTGGATTTTGGACTCGTTTATTCTCATACGCTAAAAGGTGCATTTTTTTTTCAGTGCATTTCATCTTATTAAAAAACAAATTTTATAATATGTAAAGTTACTCACATACACTAAACGCAACTTTTACAGCATGAATAACATTTTGGAAACTGAAAACATAAAAAAATACTTTTCTATAATACTCGTACTTATGCTAAATTAAAATTTGTCCAACATAGAATTTACATTACAAATTGAAAAACTTTAATATTAGTATTTGGGACTTAGTAATAGGGACTTTCATCTCAAAAGTTGCTAATATAAAACTTTTCTTCGTATTTCTGCACTATTACAGATTATGTGCGACTTTAAAACAGCGATCGATATAAATAGAACACCTTCGCGTTATGTTCGTGAACGGGTGCTGCTTGTTGTGACTGGTCGTCTTGCTGATCACGGTTTTGTTATTGTAATTAACATTTTTGCAAAAATTGTCAGAGAGAAAAAAAAAACGAAGTGTTTGTTAATTTGTGACTTTCCTCAGTATCTGGTAGGCCCTCCTTGTTTTCTAATGCACTCTTGAAGCCTGGAAGGTACACTCTCCACTATTTCAAATTCAAATTCAAATTCTTTACTGCGAACTAAGTGTACAACATTTTGAAGATGTTAACAATAGGTAGGTTCTTAGAACTTAGTTGCCTGTTAAGGCATTGCAATTAAATGGTTATAAAGACTCAATAAAAAAAATCAATACTCAATCATTTGTTCCCAGCTTAATTTCAGAACGTTTATTAGCTGTCTTTCATTGTGCACGGGTTGGTTTGTGCTTCGAACACTGCGTTTCAGTAAATCCCACACGTGTTCAATGGGATTGAGATCCGGACTGTTTGCAGGCCAGGGCAACACCTGTATACCAGCCTCCTCTAGGGCTTCTCTGGTGGCCCTAGCTGTATGAGCGCGAGCATTATCGTGCATCAGATGGAATCTTGCGCCGATTCTCTGTGCATATGAGACCACATGGGGTCTTATGACCTCCTCTATGTAACGTTGAGCTTTTATTATGCCTTCGTTTAGAATTACCAGCTCGGTTCTGCCTGACATAGAGATTCCTCCCCATACCATAACATTGGGGCCCCCAAATCTGTCACTTTCATAGATACAAGCATCCGAAAAACGCTCACCTTCACGCTTCCAGACCCTAATGTGACGGTCATCTCTAAAAAATTAACTTTGCACTCATCCGTAAACAATACTGTGCTCCAATCATTGCAGATGCTGCCTTGCGAATGATAATCGGTTTGCACGATGAGCACTTGTTAATGGTATCCGCACTACGCGTCTCCTGGAGAACTGCTGGTCCTCGTGTAAACGATTTCTAATGGTTTGATCACTAACGCGTGTACCGGTCGCCTGCCGCAAACGGTTTTGTAAGGAGCGAGCTGTGATGCAGCGTTCTCTGCGCGCAGTCAAGGCCACGTAGCGGTCCTCCTGTGCGGCAGTTGCTCGAACTCTGCCAGATTCCCGTCTCCTGATTAGTCTCCCAGTCTCTTAAAAACCATTCCAAGCATTCTGGATCGCTCGCCGGGAAAAACCCAGCTGCAACGCCACAGAACGCTGCGAATGGCCTTCTTAAAGCAATGTTACGGCTCTAGTTACGGTTGGTAAGTCCATATGACGTCGAATTCTCGGCATACCTTTTTTTAAATGTTAATACAGCCACTAGTTAAACAAAACTTACAGTATTCTTAACAGAATCAAGTGGTTCCAATAAATTATCAAAAACTACCCACTTTAAACAATTATGCAGGTGGAATAATCAAAAAATGTTTTTAAACAAGTAAGGTAGCATAAAAAATAAATTATCGCTAACGAGGTCAAAAAAATCAAGTTATTTTGTTTTGACTAGTATATAATTATTATTTATCTATTACTAGCTTTTGCCCGCGGCTTTACCCGCGTGGATGTCGGAAAATATCCCACGGGAACGTACTACCGAGATTTCATTCCTAATAAGTAATAACAGAGGAAAACGTCATTGACTCCTATCGCTGCGCCCGCGTTGCTCCGCGTAATTTTGAAACGGTGATATCTTTTAAACTATTCATTTAAATTATATGATTCAAAGGCATATTTTAAATGCCCAATTTAAATAACATATTTTTTGGAAAAGGATTAATACTATACTGGTCAAAAAAGCTTCGGAAATAACAATTAAATTTTTATCAAATTCTGAAAGATAAAAATGGTTATTGTCATCTAGAAGATAGACATTTGCCATCGCGGACGTTTTTGTTGAACTTTTTAAGATGAACAATACCGTAGAACATAAATTTGATGTATCTTTTTCGGTTTAGGCAGCGCACGCCAGTAAAGCTCCCAGTCGGCATGATTTTTTCCGACTTCTTCAACAATAATCGTCATATTTCAGCCAATTTACACAAAACCTTAATAAATTATACACTAAAACCTTCCGCATGAATCACTCCGTTCATTAGTGAAAACCGTTTGAAAATTCATTGGGTAGTTTTTGAGTTTATTGCGTTCAGACAGACAGACAGACGCGGCGAGGGACTTTGTTTTATAATATGTAAGGATTATTATGCACACAAATTTCTATCTGACAGGTATTCATTAATTGTGTAGTATGTCTTACTTATCAGTAGATTATTGAGTTGCTTCCTAAAATACGCGTACATACGCATGATACGCCGTAACTAAAACTTTTTTATTTACCTCCTTTGCGATTATTACGTAAAGCATATGAGTGTTGACTCAGGCGTTTAAATACACTGTCAGTAAGAGTTTTCCACGACATGTCTCTATCCAGATCAAGACCTAAAAATGTTGTAGTTCTCGTTTCTGAAATTGTCATGTCTCCATTTTTTTATGTTAGGTTTTTATGATTTGTCCTTGCATGACGAAACAATTTATCTCAAAGTCAAATATTTTTTTTCAAATAGGCACTTTTGAACGGCCATAACCCTTTATTGCTGGTTGATGAAACTCGCAGTCGCAGTCCTCTGCTGGGTGAAGGCCTCTCTTAAGTTACATCACGCCTTTCCCGGTTCTCTGCGTCCTGTATGAAGTCTGTTCCAGCGACTTTTTTAGGATCTTCGGTTTAAACAGCTGCGGACACAATCTCTGGAGTCAAGAGTCAGAATAATTGATTATAGGTACCTACAGTCAGTGGGAGGAACCACATAAAATGCAGATACCTACCTATTACAAATCTAATAAAGTGGATTGGATAAAAGTAAAAATCGACTGCAGCTTCACTTAGTTAACGAAGAAAATGGTTTAAGGCAGTGACTATATTAGCAAGAGAGATATTTTCCGCTTATCATGTTTACCTAAAGAGTAGGAAAAGAGCAAAAAACAGTGGGTGGATTGTTTGAAAGATAATGTGGCTAGAAAGATGACCATTATGACTAGAAATATGTACTTAGATAGAGACAAATAGAGAAGTGGGAGAAAAGAAGATAAGGAAAGGGCAGTCTGGTGGAAGATCTTCTAAAGTTTAAAATTAAAAACTGGCCAAATGCGAGTCGGACTCGCACACAAAGGGTTCCGTACCATATTAAGATAAAGCAAAAACGCAGAAAAAAACACGTTTCTTGTATGGGGATCCCCCTTAATTATTAACTTTATTTATTTCTTATTTTTTGTTGTTATAGCGGCAATAGAAATACACAATCTGTGAAAATAATTTCAACTGTCTACCTATTACGGTTCATGAGATACAGGAAAGGACAGACAGGTGGACGAACGGATGGACGGACAGCGGAGGCTTGGTAATAGGGTTCCGTTTGGCACCCTTCGGATACGGAACCCTAAAAAAGAGAAGTCAAAACATGGAGTACACCTTTTTGAAGCTAACTTTCTGTCAAAGCAGTGGAGGTGCGATACAGGAGATTCCATGATTTGATAATTATCTGTTTAATTAAAAATATAAGAACCGTAGTTAAAATTCGCTACTTCTTCACTAACAAATCCTGTGCCTTATATTATAATTAGGTACTTTCGCCACAAGTTAAGCCGAGTTCATTTAAGTCGTATTAAACTTGCACAGGTTTTAATTTAACTCCAATTTAATGTTTTAAGTACCTGTGGAAGTAAAAAAAAGCAATAAATAGAAATTAAAGTTTATTGTAAAATAGAGCATACTAGCAGTAATACAACCGTGATGTTATGTATTGTGCCAAACTTTGTAATATTTATGTTTCAAGGTTATCCTTATTCCAATTATCTTATCTATAATAATCTATAGTACCTAATTGCAGCTGATGTTATTTTCATGATTTATCAGACATTAACTTCTGATAGAGGTTCATACACACACACATCAGTCACGTCACAGTAAACTCCTTCTTCTGTCGTTTTTCCACTACTGAGCATCGTGATGTGCCCGACTAAACTTCTGGACGATCTCTTTCTAACTATGATGATCTTGGGCCTGATGTAGTGCGCCGGCAAATTTTGGTGTTTAATTGGTTTTTTACTTGGATCTACGACTACTAATAAACTATATATTTGACGTGACTGTTTGGTGAGTGAACGTTGACGTGAGTAATTGAACCTTAACACGATAGTTTTTTCATGGGTTCAGTATAACGACCCGCTTCTTCATCACTAACTTAAATAATTTTTTCTCCAGCAAACACAGGTATTTCAACAAAAGCATTTGAATGTGGCGTTGGTAACTTTAGAGTCACTCGAACCGTATACTCTCTGCTTATTGCCTTCGAGTGTCTTACTGTGTACAAGTCCTGTCCCACTGGTATTATATTAAACATATTTGATATACTGTTGTCGGGTATGCTTGGGGTCTCTACTGTTGTCAACACTTCCGTCTTCTCTACTGACTTTTCATATCTTAAACTTGTCTTTGTTTTACAAATCAATTCAGTTTGAATAGTAAAAATTACATCACTATTATTAGTCACAATAAATATTATCTTTCTTTCACAAGAAGGAGTCAAATATTCTTTATCAAGTTCAGCTTTCAATTCTATTCCATGTTTCCTCGAAGAAAATAGTTTGGTTAATGTTTTTTCTAGCGAAGCTATTACTGGTTTCTCTGTTGATGAAGAATCGACCCTGGGATATATCGTTAGTTTTGTTATGAAATAATCATTCGTACTAAAGAAATCAGGCTTTTTAAATTTTAGTATTAAAAAATATCTTATTCCTGCAAGAGTTTTTCTCTTGTGGATTATTTTTGTTGACGGTGGTGTATTTTCTGGTATTATCATTTCAAAGGGGTATTCGTATGATCCGGCTTGCAATACTATATCTTCATCTGTATTTTCGTTTACCAAATTAATCTTCACTACTTTGCGTGTTTGATAGAAACTAAGATCACTCGCCTTTATGGGTACGGTACAGTATTCAGCAATACATTTATGATCGTATATATACCGGGTACAGGTCTTCTCAACGAGCGCCAGACTAACGTTCGTGTACACTGTGTGTTTCACCAGACGGAACTTCACTATACCCTTAAGCGGTTCTCCAGTTATATGCTTCACTACATCAGGAATTTGTATTAATATTTCACTGGACACTATCATAATTGGTCTATCACTGTACACGTCGTTCTTATAGAATAAATTGTATCGTACTAAATTATCAGATAAATGGCGGCTTGTATTAATAATGTGCTGTATTTTGGAACTGATAAAAGATAAGTAAAATAAGTAACGGCCATGAAAAAAGAACTTTCATGTTCATCAAATTGCTGGATCGATTAATGAAGGGCACGTGTCATCTGTCGCGAGGTGTAAAAGGACTTGTAATCTTTGTTTTGTTGATTTATAATTATGTGCTATACAAATCAAATTGTAACAGCGATTTTGATTTAACAGAAAAACACGTTTTTAGGTTTATTGTGAAGTAATCAACATTTTTTGAGTCATAATTGCGATATCTTATCAAATAGTGTTAACGTATCAGTAACTTAGAATGTATTCACGTAGAAAGCTGGTAACCGGTGCCCACAAAAATGTATACAAAATCCGTGGTTTTCCCAATTTGATTTAATGAAAAAGAAATTACAACTAGCTGTTTCAATAAAGAATTTGTACGTCACTTTACAAAGATAAAATGAGCTAAGTCTTAGATATGACAGCCGGTAAAAGACAGAACTTTTTTATAAGACAATTATATCTGGTTGGAAGGAAATTTGGTAGATAGCAAAGCTGCGCTCCGCCTTCGCAATCCCGTAGAAATCCTCGGACAATTAAAACAAGGTGTACACCTATGTAATATGTTTGAAAATAGCTCTATTCTAATTAATTATCCAATCTATTACAATCCACAATAAACACTGTGTTTTAATTTGTAGTTCAATTTATTTTTCAGTTTTTTCTTCTCATAAAACGGCTTCCCAATAAGTCGGTGGTTCTTTCATAGACTCAATTGATACACCTGCTTCTTCATCACTACCTTCATTAACTTCTCTATTTAATCTCTGTCTTTCGCCAACAAACACAGGTATATCAATAAAATAATTTATATGTTATGGAGGTAACTACAAAGTCACTTTTATCTTATATTCCCTTTATATCATACTTGAGTGTCTCACTGTACATAGTTCTAGTATCACTGGTATTACATTGAACACTGTTAACAGATAAACTTGGGGTCTCCACTTTTTCAAACACTTCTCTCTAATAAATATTGGAGTATCGAAGTCTAATTTAATCCTTGTTTTGCAAATCAATTAATTATTAATCAAAGTCAAATAATTTATATCAATTAGGCACATAAAAGGCACTTTTGAACGTCAAAATTTACAAAAATAGAATTGATTCTAGTTGCCCCTTCTAAAAGGTAGTTTTCGTATGAAGAAGAATGGGCAAGAAACTCCACCGTTACTCTTTTAAAATGTTTTACAATATTTTTAGAATTAGAATTAGAATTAGAATGTATTTATTTGTAAGAATGTAGTTTTACATGGTATGGTGTTAGTATTTTTGTTAGTTCTGTACATTCTACCACAAAGTATGTGGTATACAAATATTCAATTGTCATCTTAAACTAAGTAGGTACAATATTAATATTAAGATTTGTGATTTACAATCGGTCCATTAAGAATTTGTATTATTATAATTAGGTAGTCATTACTTTAAAATGTCAAAATTAAGTACATGTCATCTTGGATTTTTACAATATTCCATATATTCGCCAATGTCATAAAAGCAATTATCTAATATAACCAACATGTCAGCTTTTTCTTAAACATGGGGATGGGAAGTTCCTTAAATGAATTGGGTAACTTGTTATAAACCTGAATGGCATTTACATATACATTCCTCCTAAACATTTGTAATCTACATTGAGGTACATTTAGCTCGTGTTTGTACTTTTTTCTAGCAGTAGCCTTTTTGTGACTGACTTCTGATTGCATACGAAAATAGTGCGGATATTGTTTCACTAGCATACATAGTTCTTTGATGTACATGCAGGGTAAAGGTAATATGTGTAGTTTTTTAAATAACGGTTTACAGCTGTCCAAAAACCAGACGCCAGATATTGCCCTAACACACTTCTTTTGTACCCGAAATGCCATAAAAACTTCCACGGAGTTGCCCCATAATATCAGACCATATGATAGCACAGACGATACGTATCCGTGATATGCAGTGACTGCTGCGTCTACGGACACTGTTGATCGTAGACGTTTTATTGCGTATACGAATTTGTCTAGTTTATCGCATACGCAATTGATGTGCGATTTCCAGTTACAGTTTTGGTCCACTATTATCCCCAAGAATTTTGTATTTACCACTTGTTCTAGGATAGTGTCTTCATATTTTATACTAAGAGTCTGAAAGTATATTATATAGTTATACGAGTATGTAAAGACAATACACCTGGAATAAGATTACTATACCTCAATAGGTAAAAATAATTAAAAATGAAGCAATGACAGAAAAATATTATTAGTTAATGGATACATGGTGTTCACATATTTACAAGCATTGTAAAAGTAGGTGCCTATACGATATTCATAAAAAAAAAAACAAGTAGTACTAATAAGTTAGTGTGTGAGTTCAAGTAATCAAAGAATGTAAAATAAATGTTATAATCATTAATTATTATACAGTTAAATTAGCAACCAGTTTGATTTGTTTTTTTTTTGTCTATGGAGCTAGACCAACATGCTTTTAAGCATTCTTATCTAGGATATAATCCTCTAATTTGTAATATGCTTGTTTACAGAGTACTTTTAATATGAGTTTTAAATTTTCTTTCAGTCATTACAAATTATATGTTTCTCTCACTAAAAAGAGTGAGATATCACGCTCACGTCGCGTCACGTCGTTCATGCTCCTTCGTAGAAAATAGTTTTGCCATACTTTTGTGTAGCGTAGCAGTTATTATTTTGTTCGTCTATTATTAAAGAATCGGTCGTGATATAGATTGTTATTTTTGTTTTGAAATTAGTATTCCGGGTAACTGTGTTGGTTTTGACGCCTTCGTATTGAATATATAACAACCCGCCCGTACTCTTTTGGTAATGTAATCGTCTTTATGTTCACGTTCAAGATCATCCCATGATCGTCCTAATTCCTTCTCAACGATCGACAGACTGATCTTCTTATACACTTATGTCTTTGTCCAGATGAAACTTCACTATTCCGTTGATAGGTTCCCCCGTTGGGCGATTTTTTCTTTAGGAATTTGTATTAATTATCACAGGCTACTCCAATTAATATGTTGTTACTTTTCTGAATTATCAGATAAATATTATCTTTGGTTTTATCTCCGATTTTGTATTTCGTGTTTATAAAAGATACAAGGCGATGCTTGGGGAGGCTTGTATCCAACAGTGGACGTCTTTCGGTTGAAATTATGACGGTGAAATGAGTTAGGAACCTGATAATATATTATTTTGAGCGAGCCGATGCGCAGCACGCTTAGCATGACCACAATATTAACGGGTTTTGTCGACGGAAGAATAGACAAAATAACAGATAAACAATCACAATCTGTCATTTTGTCTATTCTTCTGTCGACAAAACCCATTTCTATGGTTGTCATGCTAGGCGTGTAGGTGGTGTAGGACATGTGCATGATACATTAAGAAATAATATAACAACATAGGTAAAATTGTTATGTAACATAAGCACGCCTGTATCAGGGTAATAGACAGAGACACAAAAAAAGTTTTAATAATATAATCTATATATATAAAATTCTCGTGTCACAATATTAGTTGCCATACTCCTCCGAAACGGCTTGATCGATTTTTATGATATTTTATATGTATATTCGGTAGGTCTAACAATCGGTCGTAATCTATTTTTCATACCCCTAAGTATTAAGGGTCCCCAAACATACATAATTTATAATTTTATATATAAATAATTTTATTGACGCTACAGAGGTCAGCGTGATCATCAAAAGATTGACGTCTTCATGCCACATAATGTAAGGGTTAGCACACAGAGCGGTTCCGCACTTTTACCATTCGAATCCCAACTCCCATCGCTAATAAAAAGTCAACCGTATATCAGTGGGAACAAATTTGACATGGCCATCGCCTTCATCTCATAGCCATAAGGGTGATTTTCTTAATGCAAGTGTTACCACTGATGCACGGCTTACTGTCCTTTGTAGACGGGAGTTGGGATTCTAAAGTTGGTTTCACAGCTGTCCGAGAGACCCGTACGGCCCACTCGCACACGGGAAACCCGTACGGGTAACGCCCGCACTGCTCTGAAACGAGGGAATTAGTACGATACGGTTGCTAGCGTTGTACGGGTTCTACACGGAGCGGGTCGCGTACGGACCAATCCGCGTCGCTGTGAAACAATGTTCTGGTGCCTCACGTGTGTCTCCGTTCCAGGAGCCCGTACGGACGGCCCGCACGGGTCTCCTGGACAGCTGTAAAACCAGCCTAATGGCAAAACTTGCGGTTATTGTACTGCCGTGTGTGTAATGGACAATCACGATTTTTATTACATTCCAGATTTTAAAACGCACCGCCGCCCGCCGCCAGCTGGTGTGCGCGCTAGCCTTAAGAGTAAGTACATGCCCTTTTTAGCAAAGACACGGTTATCAATGTAATAATGTTTCTTCGGGTATTTTTCGTTTTTAATATGTCTTATTATTTTTTAATATATGTCATAATCATGTCAGATTTTAATTTGAAACATCATTTTTAAATTTATGTTACAGATATGTCAGTCAAGTGAATGTCTGTTACCTTGATTGTTGTTTGTTGAATTCGTTGTAATAAACATGAATAATTAAAACATTGTCATCAAAAACTGTTGAATTAAATAGTTGACTACATACATATTCAGTGATATCAAATAAACAGGGTCAAATTAAATTAGCTAGCAAAACCCTGCAGACTTGATAGGTATCGATAAATCTAAACACGATCTAAAAAAAAAAGTTTTTTGGGGGGGTCAACAATCGCAGTTATGACCATGATTGTTCTTGTCAGCGTCATTATTTATTACTAAGATTATTTTTATAAAGTAAGGTTCCCAGTATTATCGTTTTTATTTACTGAGCAACAGAAAACAAATAGGCATTTATGATTTACGATCTTTAGATTAGGGTTGTAACAGAACTTCGCCTACGCTTCCGCTAATGTGGACTTTCCGCAAGAAATCGCACCTCTACATCCATATCTGCTTCCGCATACTTCTAACGGAGTTGTGACGGATGTCTAATAAAGAAAATTGGCTCCAACTAAGCGAAGACCTTCTAATACAGGGTAGCGATTTAGTGACCTGCATCCGTCAAGGGGGTGTTCTTCTTTCCCTCAAGTCGGATATGAGTTTCATAGCGAAAGTTGTTTAGTATGACGGGTAGAATCTTTTCGGATGGAATCCAGCATCTCTTCACAGATGATGGTCAAATCACCACCGTGTATAGTGGAGATGTAACTCGAAGTTTAAAGTTTTTACTCCGAAGTCACCGCCGCGCCACCGCGCCGCCGCGTGAGCAACTGTTTAGTGGAGCCTGTTTAATTTATGAATCACTAATCATTGCTTAGAAGGTGACAAAACCGCAAAACTGTTATAATAGTTTGCCCCTGCCATATTTTTGAATAGATACTAAAAGGTCGATTAAAAAAAAAAACTGCACTGCACCTCCGCATCTGACTGCACTAAAACGGCTTCCTTTACGCCCTTAGTCGCAATTGCGACTGCTGAGTATGGGACCTTAGGTTCGATTCCCAGGTCGCGCAATTTAATTCGGTTTTTTCAGTAAAGAATTTGTTAAAAAGCTTATCTATTGTCACCAACCGAGTATAAATCTAGAATACTGCAGCCACGCCTTCGACCCCTAAATTCAAATTCAAATTAATTTATTAATTTTGTGAACATAGGGTAAAAAATTATACAGCTGTTACAAATAAATATCGGTCCATACTACGTCCCGCCAGAAGGCATACAAAATTGTTTAGGTAAATAGATAGGTAATCAAATGTAACATTAACAAAATGAAAATAAAAATAAAAAGTCAAGGTACATGTCACAATTATATGGTAAATAAACAAAATTGGTGACTAAGGATGTACTAATGGAACCAGCAAGAGATGTCATGCGGTGTCCCACAGGGATCGGTCCTAGGGCCACATCTGTGGGACATTGGATACGACTGGGTGCTGCGCGCCGACCTCCCTAGCGGTGTCAGCGTCGTTTGCTGACAACACGTTGGTCCTGGCGCAGGGGAGGTCGCACCAGGTGGCGGCCGATTTAGCGACACGCAGGGTTGCGACAATCGTCGACAGGATCTGGCAGTTGGGACTCGAGGTGGCCCTGCGCAAGTCTGAGGCCATGTGTTGTCATGGTCCTCGGAACACGTAACCGTCGAGTTACCAGGTAACGGCGTGAGGGGTTCACATTGACGTCGAGTCGACGATGAAGTATTTGGGAGTCATCCTCGACAGCCGGTGGAAATTCGTGGAACATTTCCGACGTTTTGCTCCCTGACTGGAGTGGGCCGGGCTGTCTTGAAGCAATTCCTGCCCAATCTAGGGAATCCAAATGCCTCCTGCCGGAGGCTCTACGCGGAGGTCGTGCGGTCCATGGCCCTTTACTGTTTCATAGCGAAAGTTGTTTAGTATGACGGGTAGAATCTTTTCGGATGGAATCCAGCATCTCTTCACAGATGCTGGTCAAATCACCACCGTGTATAGTGGAGATGTAACTCGAAGTTTAAAGTTTTTGCTCCGAAGTCACCGCCGCGCCACCGCGCCGCCGCGTGAGCAACTGTTTAGTCGAGTCTGTTTAATTTATGAATCACTAATCATTGCTTAGAAGGTGACAAAACCGCAAAACCAGCACCAGTGTGAGCGCGTTTATTGTGGCGGCGGCCACCCCGCTGGTTAAACGCGTCCCAGAGGGTCATGACCATCCAACCTCTTTGCTGGATTACCGCCATGGGATCTGGAGGCAAAAGTCGCGGCGCGAGGAGACCAAACGCCGGAGCTTAACTCCGCTGCCGCAAGAAATTATGGCACAGTGGACAGAGCTCCGACGGGATCTCATGGCGTCATGGAGAGTGTGATTGTTGTAACCCAGCGCTGGGCATGCCACAATTGCGGCGATAAGTCCCCTCTTTGAGGAGTGGCTAAAAAGACGCCAAGGCGTTCTCACCTTTCGCCTGACGCAGGTCCTCACCCGATACAGTTGTTTCGGGAGGTTCTAGTTCAGGATAAGGCAGGAGGAAACGCCCGGGTGTCACCATTGTGGGGATCGCCCGGAGGACATGGTGGAGCATACGGTGGAGGTCTGCCCGGCTTGGGCGGAGCATCGCCGTGTCCTCGTGGAGGCGATCGGCAGCAGTGATCTCTCGCGTCCGGCCCTGGTTCAGGCCATGGTACGGAGCAAGAGGGCATGGGAGGCCGTCACCTCCTTCTACGAAAGAGTAATGCTCGCGAAGGAGGAGGTGGAATGCGTGAGGGAGAGGTGAATTTCGCACCCTCACGCCTCTAACCGCCGCAAGAGATGCTCTGGGTGTCGAGAATTGCAGACCGATTCCCGACCACCGTAGGTGCGGGCTTGCGGATGGTGAGCAATGAGTAGCTCGCTATCTAATAAAGACCAGGCCCAGGTCGACGGCGCGTTGTGTTCCACGAGCGCCTCAAAGAGATGTCAGTAGAACTAACGGGGTCCGCTAGGGCCGATGCCTGCTGGGGTTGCGGGGAGGTTCGAAAAGGATACCGTAACCCTCGGCAACATGGCAACTGAAGGAACACGGGTGGATTTTAGTCAGTAAGAGCCTACCCGCTCCACCTAGAGTGGGAGAAGTTATTTGATAATTTCCCACCCAAAAAAAAAGGATGTAGGTACTAAACATTATATCTTCTGCCTATTCCTCATAAAAATACAGTCGTGTCAGTAGTAACCCGCATAATCAGCCTATAATGTTCTCACTGCGGAAACAGAGGTCTCCTCTCAATGAGAGGAAGTGGACCGCCGCCGTAGTAACCCGATTTTAATCCAATGAGCCAAACACACAAATAAGATACATTCATTTTAAATTAAAAATAATTGCCTTGATAAATTGTAAATAAGTGACAACCTTGATTTCGCAACACTGACGTGACATTTACGTGTAAATCAATATATTAACGATTTTCTACTTAAGCTTCAGACCCCTCATTATTGAATCGAACGTTTTGATATCCACATGTGTTTAAATCTCGTCCTTGTCGGGCAAATTTTGAAAAATAATAATAATCTGTTACTTCCTTCTGAAAGTTTTTGCAAAAATATTTTTTCTTAAGTGTAAGCTGTGCTTTAAATTATCAAAATGGTTGTGTCGACATCAAGAGAAGCGGAAAAACCTTCAGTAGCTGAATTCTACGCGGGAAAATCTGTATTTATTACAGGCGGGACTGGCTTTCTTGGGAAGGTAATAAATATATTAGGTATTATATCCATACAAGAGTAATCTAATTTATACTTATCACCAGTATCTTTGCCAAATGTGGTGATTACGAAACTGCTATTTTGCGCTGATTTTCTTCGAAAAAGTAGGTACTGAGCACGTATTTTTTACGTTTCTGTGATCTAATTCACAGAAATATAAAATTGCTAAGATGCAATACATAATTATTAAGACTTCAAAAGTTTTTACAGGAAACTGCCACGCGTGGAAGAGGTTTGAAATTTTTTTTGCCTTTTGCCAGCAAATAAAAGTTGCGAAGAAAGATGTATGTAACTGCATAATAAAGATGGGTTGGGAATTAAATACTTAAACGAACAAAATAATTTATTGTTGGCTCACTATTAAAAGGTTCTATCTATGTTAGAACTTTGTTAAGAATGCTACAGTGGTATGTGTCATTGACTGCACTTTTGCAAAAATGAACCACTAGATGGCAGCACTTTATACTAGATACCATGGACTTATTAAACAAACTAAAACAAACAGGACTAAACTGTCCAAAAATAATATCATGCAAAAATTAACCATAATTATTCGACCGTAGGTTTACTTTTGTTAGGTTATCTTAGCCGAGGCAAAACGAGCCGAGAGAGATAGCCGAGCCGAGGCTGTTTGTCCCCCCTTTTTGTCAATTGCCAAAAGATAAAATGTTAAAGATGGTAGAAACATGGGTAGAAAATATTTCACCAACTACTCAGTAATTTAAAAGGTAGGTAGGTATCATAAAATTACTTTGGTAATACTGAAATCTGACATCAATGGTGTCTTGTGTGGTGTCATGGCGTTCTATTGTTTTGTGGAGACGCTTAGCGCATTTTAAGTTCTCTATTTCAATATTTTGCCGCGCTAGCGATAAGTGCAGTAAGTACGTTTTGCATAGTTTCGAGAAATTGGCGCTCAAAGTTTTTCGACACATTTTTACCTTTTCTGACTTGTTTTATTAACTTATTTAAATTCTGATTTTGGATATGTGTATCCTAAGTAAAGTATTATTTTATTAAGTAATCATTAAATATGTATTTCTATTATAATACTTTTAAATGACAAAAACTATTTTATATCTAGTATGAGTTTAATAGCTTTAGCATCAATTGCTTAATATAACCGCAGTAAGTATGAAGTTACTGCATTTATCGTAAGCAATTCATATAAATTTAAGGTTGAACTTGGGAATTAAAATAAATAAGCCAAATTGTAACAATTAACTGTTTATTAATATTTATTTGCTTGTAAGCAGTTCACAATCTCTTACACTAAATAGCTAGATTTATAATAATGGCAATCACAGTCCGAGATCAAATCTAAGTGACTTTAAACTATTTTTTGCGATCACTTTCTTTGGAGCATCTAACATCGTATATATAACGATAGATAAAACAGGCTAGTTTCGCCATTTTTGCAATCAAATGTAACGTAAAGTTAACAAAATAAGTGTGAACTTTTTAAGCTTTTAGGCAAACATAATTTGAATTCCTTTTTCATTTCAGTCATATTGTTATACTTAATCTTAGAAAGATAATAAAAAAGCTCTTCTTGCTTTGATAAAAATAATAAGTACCTATTGATACATTTCAATTAATAAATCATTATCACAATCATTGATGATATCAATATCAGTAACTAAAAAAATAAAGCCTCTAAAGTACTAATGATGCCTACCGCATCTTAATGAAATTTCCACGGTACTGTAACGCGTCGAGCATGTTCGCTGAAGCGAGAGTACGTCGACCGGCCGGCCGGTAGCGTGTGACTTTTATGCCGTTATTCGATCGCTTATAGCATCGTTTTCCAGCAGTTCGCGAAAATCTACTAATCAACTGTTGAGGATTGGAGCAGTCCGATCCACAGGTATTGGCTCGAAGTCCATCGGAGTGCCAACAGACGATAAAGACGATAATGATATTTTGTTTTGTTTTTGTTAGATAGTGATGATAACTAAATTTTATTTTAATAACTAGTCAGTTTTAATGTAATTTATTTTGTGATTGTATGGAATTTTAAATTTGAATTTTAATATACATATATTATTTTAATGATCTAATTAATTGTAATGCACTTCTTTTGTTTTATTAATGTAATGAATTGAATGAATTGTATGTATTTGTGATTAGTAAATTGGGACTTGGTGCCTTATTAAGTAAATAAATAAATAAAGCTTTCCTTGCTTTGATAAATATGTAAGTAGTTATCGTTCCAAACAAAACTTAATCAAGATTAGTAACTTTATCTATTACTGGTATATTGAACCAAAACTTTTTTCTATTATTTGGCATTAAATCCAACAATTTCTTTATGATCTCATTTTTCGTAGACTCTAAAATTTCTCTGGGTGACGATTTTTGAATAAATTCCGGGAAGTTCTTGATTTCATGCATGTTATCTGAAGAAAGTTTAAAGTCAGATTTTCTCTTGATCATTGTGATAATATCTTGTACTGGAGCGTGAACTCACCTCGACTTGCCAATATTTCCATAATATTTTTAAGGTTTACACGGGGCTCTAATTTGCGCATTTTCTGCTGCGAGGATAAATAATTATAATTGTAAAAATCAACGACTTCCATTATTTTTACAAAGCTTTTTCCAGAGTTAGCTTGCCGCACCGCATCGACAGTCTTCAAACTCGTACACCTTTTTGTCTTTGTAAGGCCGGCTCCACCTGATGATGATAGCTGTCCTCAGATATAAACCATTATCTAAACCATGAATGGTGAAATTTAATAGATTTTGCTTTATTTAACAGCAGTAATGTGTACTCGTAGTTACTGCCGGTATACTAAATCATTGATTCTGCAATTTATTAAACTTCCCTTAATTTAACCGCAGTATGTATAGTAGCTGCTCATATAATTAGCAAAAGTAAAACATGAATGACGATCCGCACTTAGGAACTCGCCGTAAGTTTGGTTACTGCTGTTATGCAAAGGAAAACTTATCATAAAATCGACTTACTGCCGATACGCTTATTGAAAAATAAAGGTTCCCGTTAAGATATTAAAATGGCAGTCAGATCAAATTGTAAATCTCATTGCGCTGATTCCGAATCTATAATTAAATTTTGACAAAAATTATACTTACTGCAGTTATCGCAAGCGCGGCAGTATTCTAAGTAACTTAATGTCAATATTTTTGTAATTTATATATAATTTGAAATCACTTAGTGTCAACCAGACACAAATTATTTCAAAACGAACTTTCCTGTTTGTTTTAGGACTGTTTGGTCACCCTATTAGAAAAAGATAAACAGCCTCGGTATACATTATCTCTGCTCGTGTTTTTGGTACGAGAGCTCAGTCCTGTTTATTTAATAAGTCCATACTAGATCCAAAATATTAAATTTTGCATAGTCTTATGTTGTTTTTTATTACGAAAAGAAATACCGAAGTTCTATGTTAAATATAGAACCATTAAATTTTAGGATAACAAGGTTCTATATTTTGGCAAAAATAAGATTTACATGAGATTAACATGACTGCCCAAAAAGGAGTGTAATATTTTCAGGGTTCGTGTATGATGTGAGTTTCTTTGTGGCACTTTCAAAGGCCTAGACAGATTTGGATGTATGGGGTATCGTTAGAATCCTTACATCATCCCGAGTGTTGGGAGACCGTTGTATCGTTGTGTGGAACACTTTTTAATCTAAGAGGTCCCCCGACTGCAATGACAATTTTATTTATCTGTTTAGTCAGCGAGTAAGTGAGTGACCTTTCACTTTGTATATACAGATTAACTGGTTGACTGGTAGAAAATGCCTCAGGCATTAAATCCGCCTTTGAACAGTATTTTTTTTTTACTTGTGCATAAAGTTTTAATAAATAAATTAACTAATACAACTTGTTTATTACTTTTTTAACCGACTTCAAAAAAGGAGGTTACTCAATTCGACCGTATTTATATATTTATTTTTTATGTGTGTTCGCGGATAACTTCGTCGTTTATGAACCGATTTTGATGATTTTTTTTTTGTTGGAAACAAAATATCCCAAAAGTAGTAACATGATAAGGAAACCAGGATCTGATGATGGCATCCTAGAGAAATCGAGGGAACTCTTCAAATATTACAGGCAAACCTATAGCGATTTGGGTATTTTTATAGTAACTCGTGCAGTTGCTCTTGGAAAGCACCATTTAGTTAAGTGGAACTGATGACGAAGACCACAAATAGCCACCAGAACTACTCAATAATAAGTATTTTACGGGTTGCGATTCGATTACTAAAATATGGTTGCAATACAATTTATGCTCGTCACAATGCATATGGAGAAGTGGAGCTGATGGTGAAGTCACAGGAGAACTCCTCAATGATGAACGTCCCTGAATCGTGAAAAGCAATATTTTGTAAAAGGTGATGATCTAAAGACACCGACTTCTGAAATTAAAGTTATTTTTCACTTTGTAGTTTGGAAGTCGGTTGTATTTTTTGTAAAAAAGTTTTTATTATTTCGATTTTTGGAAGGGCAGTGTTTTTTTAATTATTTATTTTTATTATAGTAATAAAGATATTTCATTTAAAATGTTTTTTTAATGCTACTGAGACATGATAACTTATTTACATAATAATAGCTCAGATGACAAAAAACAAATTAATACCTCGACATAAACTTTTTTCTTTTACTTATTTCAGAGGAACAAAGTCCTAAATTCTGGTTTGAATTTTTTGTTCCTAGAAAGCATTACGTAGTCCAAAATTATGATATTCCAATACTATTAAACCAGCAATATTTGTATGTATATATATTTGTTTTTGGTATTTGTTTAGATTTCAACTCACGTCTTTTGCGAAGCTCACAAGTAAATCATTATTTTACAATATCATCATACAATTGCACTAAAATCATAACCCAATAAATAACCTGAAATATGGTGTAGCCTTTGTTTGTTCCCGCCTGCAATACCAAAATTCTGTACTTAGTTTATTTATTTATTTAACCACATATAAACAGACAAGAAGAAAGGAACAGAAAAATACGTACAAAGGCAATGCTTATTTCTAAAGAAATCTCTTCCAGCATACCTGCGACAGGAAAGTATATAAAAAAAGATGTAGACAACGTGTGTAACCGTAGAAGAGGAAATAAAAACATAAATCAAAGAAAAAAAAAGAAAACAATTCACTAATTTCAATTTAAACAACATACAATATGAAAATATACTTGCATACATACTTCTTAAATAAATGTCACTACAATATATATAATTACAATGTGATTTAAAATAACTATGCAACTATGACGAGTTGGAATGATAGTGTTCTTTCACTCTTCGTTTAAATGCTTCAACAGTTTGACAGTCCTTAATGTCAGGCGGTAGTGAATTCCACAACCAAACCGCGTGCACAGTGAAGGAGTAGGAATAGAATTCGGTTGAGTGGGGAGGGGATTTAAGGAGGTTTTTATTATGAGATCTGTAAGGTGCATCAAAAGGACGGGCGTAGGAAAAGCGTTCCCGCAGATAGGATGGGGTTTTAGGGCTGTGGAGGATGTTGAATAGCAGACACAATATCCGAGAGTTCCTGCGAAGTCGAATAGGGACCCACTTGAGTATCTTGCGAAAGTTAGAAACGTGATCATACTTTTTAAGGTTAAAAACAAAACGAATGCAGATATTTTGCAAACGCTCAAGTTTAAAAACTCCTCAGTGGCATCCAAATAACAGGCATCAGTGTAGTCTATGATGGGCTGAATGAGAGTTTGAGCAAGGGAGATTTTGGTGTTTAAGAGCAAGAAGCTCTGGAACCATTTCAACAAATGGAACTTGTAGTGCACTTTGCGACCCTCCGTCTGGGGCAGTAGGGTTATAAAAATTACTTAATATATTATACACTGACAATAAAATTTAATTGTAATTTAAATACAATGAAGTCAATTTAACCTACTAAATAAGTAATTTTAAATTTTACCGTTCGTATTTGTATTTACGAGTTGTCTGATGATTTATAAATAAATTATAAACAAATAAACAATCAATGAACTGTATAATGTACCGAAACGTAATCTGTTAGGCATCGTACTCACGAGCGATTATTTTTCGCGCTCTGAATTTTCAACGCCCTGTTTAGCGCCAAGAGTAAGAAAATCCAACAATGTGTATTTTGTCGCGCTGGAATGCGCTCTGTTGGATTCTTAATAATATCTCTTCTTCTTTTCAATCACAATCTCACTGCTGAGAATCGTGACTCCGTATCAAATTGTCAACGGTCTTTTTCCGTCTGTTACTTATTAAAGCGCCTGCCTGGGTTCGAACCCATGACTTACAACTCGCAGGTCGGGGCCGTTACCACTGGGCCACAACACTGCACTCAATGGTCGGCTCAATACCGAGAGTTGAAACTACAGATAGTGCAAACCATGAAGACGCGCTCTATTCCGCTCCGCGCCGTACTAGTGATCAGCTTACAGTACAGTAATCGCGGAGTGGGGTGCGTCTTCGTGGATTGCACTATCTATACAGTGCACTATTAAAAATCATCTCATTAAAAAGTTGCCCGTGCGTACCTGGGCTTATTGTTTTCAAGGCTGCGTTCACACCAAAGCGTTATAGCCACCGATTGACTGAAGTTGTGTTTTCATACATTTAGAACTAAATGCTCACAGTCAGCCAGGTGTGACGGCGGCTTAAAAACAATCTAAAGTCTAAGATTACTAGAAAAACTACTCAAAAGCCATCAATTGCATTCTTAAAGAACAAAATTAAGGATATACAGAATGAAGATAATTATATGTATATCAAAATTTAAGGCAGGTGAAAATAATAGAAAAAAAAATTACTCTTTGTTTTTCATTTTCGTGTGGTTAGTGACTAACCTGGTGTCAGAGTTTTTATGCCGCCTATGGGCCTCTGACTTGGCTTCACATGTCGTCGACAAAATATCTCTCAGGCATGTCGGTTTCCTCACGATGTTTTCCTTCACCGTTTTTGAAGCAAGTGATAATTATACAATACGCACATGAATCCGAGAGATTGGATTGCGTTCGAACTCGAGACCTATATGAATAGACTATTATTAACCAGTGACTATAAATGTGGGTGATTCGGATAGCCCTTGGACAGAGGCTATTCAATTCAAATTCATTTATTTATCGTACACATTGGTCATGTAAACATACAAGTAACATACCATAAAATTCTAACTAACAGAACCATCTTCCTAATAGCACAGCGGTCTACAAATATAACAACCTTATCAGTAGCTATATTTTTGAGCCATTTGGGGTTGAAACACTAGGGCCGTGGGGTCCGATTGCTCATCGAGAATTTCGTGACATCGCCAAGCGGTTGGTCGACTCTGCCCTTTGATCACGCCAAAGGGCTGACCAATTTTAAGGTCAAAGCATTGCCATCCAACGTGGCAACGCTCCCAGCCTTTTGGGCACTTTTCCCACTGATAGCAATGCGGACGAATTTTATACATATACTTTAGTGTTATATTATTGTACTATATTTAAGATTTGCCAAAAAATATATAAAAAAAACTGAATCAGTAACCAAACTAGGCATAGCCATAATTAATTCTTTTACAATTACAAATCTTTATTAGATTTATTACAATACATTAAATACAGCTTACTATATACAGAGGAAAAAATAAAATAAAATAAAGGAACAAATCATTGGGCATCAAAAAATTCATCCGCATCGCTGTCAGTGGGAAAGGTGCCCAAAAGGCTGGCAGCATTGCCACGTAGTATAGCAATGCTAATTCTTTGGCCTAAAAATTGGCCAACCCTCTGGTCACGTGAAGAGTCGACCAACCGCTTGGCGATGTCCCGGAATAATCGATGAGCACTCGGACCCCATGGCCCTAGTGTTTCAACCCCAAACGGTTCAAAAATATAGCTACCAGTAAGGTTGTTATATTTGCGCCGTTTGAGGTTTTCTGCACCTGCAGCAGCCGCCCCAGCACAACTCAGCAGCATAGCATAGCCTGAATCTTAATGACCAAAACACCACACAAAATTCATAATTTAATGCGTAATGTCTTTGAATTGATGATAAACAAGTGTAAAAGCTCATAGCATTTTTACCTCACGAAGTGAGGCGCGTTTTACTTGTGGTTACCACGCTGTGAATGTGTGTAAGCGTAGGAGCTCTCGGTACCGTCCGGGACATTGGCGAAATCGGAATTGTGTGTGTGTGTGTGTTATGTGCTGATGTTACTTGTCTTCACGCACACATTCACAGCGTGTTTGTACACTTGGTTACCACAAGTAAAGCGCGCGTCTCTTCGTGAGATAAAAATATTGTATATATCTATGATAACAACCTTATTTTTGGAAGGGACCTGCAGCTTCAAAGCTGAATGATAGATGAAGTCAACGTCGGAATTACGTTACCACTTTAGGCAGCATTCCATCTGCCTAGCCTTTTCCCAACTATGTTGGGGTCGGCTTACAATCTAACCAGATGCAGCTGAATAACAGTATTTTATATGGAGCGACTGCCTATCTGACCTCCATAATCCAGTAACTGGAAAATACGATACCCCTTGGTAAGACTGGTTGTCAGACTTTTGGGCTTCTGAAGTTCTAACTACCCGTAACACCTGTCAAAGATCTACGAATGACAGCCGGGACCAACGGGTTAACGTGCTTTCCGAGCCACGGGCACTTTTGGCAACAAATCCCAGTAAATTGAAACGTCACTAAGGTTGAAACTATCTAACTGTCACTTAAACAAATATACCTTGTTGTTATGTGTCGTGCAAGTAACATTCAACCTTAGGCAAATATTTACCAAGCATAAAAAAAGTACGAAGTCGACCATACTAAAGAAAAAAACTTCCTTTAATAAAAATTTAATAATTATTATTAATGAAATAATTTTGTATTCCAGGTATTTATAGCAAAACTTCTGTACAGCTGTCCTCATATCGACAAAATCTACATGCTCATACGAGAAAAGACAGGTCTTTCTATTAGTGAGAGGATGAATCAATTTCTCGATGACCCGGTGAGGAAAACTTAAATCTCTTTTTATATAATGTTTTTTTTTAAATTACTATCTATTATTAAATTAGAATTCGGTAGTCGGTTTCATCAACAACAAGACTAACAAGATACGAACTAAGGGCCCGATCACACGACGTAGCACAACCACACTACATCGCAACGATAAAATGTGGGTAAGCAGTGGCTACGTGTGAATAGTAGGTTTCGCTGCAGCGTCTTGCAGTTGTGTTGTGGTAACTACAAAATTTCGATGTTGTTGCGTTGTCGGTAGTAGTTGCGATGTGGTTACGTTGTGGCTAGTGTTTGCAGACAGACAGATCGACTCCGACTATAACAGTGTCATTGCGTCGACAAAACGTTGTGTTTACGATGTGGCTTACCACTAGTGCGCAGTCTCGCTGGTGGTTACACTGTGGCTGCGACGTGGTCTTGATGTAATCGGCATCGCCCACACGGTTGATTTTGACGGCCAAATGTGATCCGTATCAATAAACTATTAATTTTCATGCAAATTAGCGCCAGTCCACGTGTTGTGGTTGTGATACGTATGATCGGGCCGTTATAGGTTCCTAATATCTACGAATAAATAAGAGGATAAGGCAAAAAAAAGTGACATTCTTATTTCAAATGTTTTTAGCTCTTCAACCGACTCAATGAAGAAAGGCCAACAGCCCTAGAGAAGATAGTCTTAATACCGGGTGATATTAATGATCCTGAATTGGGAATTTCTAAAGAAAATGAAAACATTTTGTTGGAAAAGGTAAGCAAGACTATTGAAAATCTAGAAAGTATTTTACTATAGTTAAAGATAAGTCCATCATCGACAAAATTCGTTAGTTGAAATTAACAGTTGAAATTAACTTATCAAATCTGATGAATATTTTGCTAAGTCTGTTATAGTTTATCATAGGTACAATAATAATGGTATATTAAGATAATAAAGATTTCGCTATGTTATGCCAGAGGGCGTACAAATGTTTGTAATTAACCAAAAGTAATCAAGCCAGCCAACTCTCAATAATTAAATGAAACAAGCCGAGAGATTAAAAAAACAATTATTAAGAATTGCGTAATACAAATTAATTAATAATAAATAGCAATAGAAACCAATGTCAATAAAATGTTGTCAATATGACAAGTAATTTGAACATGTGGACAATTTAACTTGGTAGTAAGTTTGATAACCAATGACAATGACTTTACATCAAGTAAAGATGACTTAGATTGACGTAACTGTAATCCCTCACTTTTGGACCTTCTTATTGTTTCCTCTCCGCAACATGTCAGCAAGCATGGTCAATGCCCAGCTGACATGTTTTCTTACCATGACTATTCCTGTCTTACAAAATTCGTCCACCTAAGGCAAAACCTAAAATTCTCCTGCAGCGCAACTTTAGTGACATGAATTCGCATGATCTCCGAAGAGATGCCAACAGCATTGACTGGTCTCCTTTAGTCTGTGTTGAGTCGATTGACGATAAAGTCAACCTGCTGATGGACAACCTAGTGAAGCTGTACTGTCCACGCTCCCATTCGTGCTATAAAAATTAAACATCTTCCGGCACCGTAGATTACAGACGATATAAGAAGTATTATGTACAGGAAGGCTGTAACCAAAACTAAAGTTAAGTGTCGGCCCTCACCGTCAAATCGGGAGATCCTTGTGGATGCTCGCAATCGCTGCAATAAGGTGTGTAGAGATGCCCAACGCCGCCATATCCACACCTCAGTTGAAAACGGAGATCCAGCTAAAGTCTGGAAATTTCTTAAATCCTTGGGAGTTGGAAAATCACGCCAAGAATCGATTCCTAAAAACTTACATATTGATTTACTGAATCAACACTTCTCATCTTCGACCCACTGTAATGGGACCATGAGGGCAGCTACAATAAACTATCTTTCGAACCTTCCAACTCCGGACCATCCCCCATTTATTTTTAGTCAATTCTCTGATTGTGATGTTAAGAAGAGCGTGGTTTCAATCACATCTAACGCAGTTTGTAGTGATTGCGTAAGTCGGAAAATACTCCCTGTCCTCTACGAAATCCTTCCCATCCTATGCTATATCCTAAATTATTATTTATCCTATGGTGTTTTTCCATCGATGTGGAAAGAGGCAAAAATCACTCCTCTACCCAAAAAATCTAATCCTACTTCCTTTTCCGAATACCGTCCTATCTCTATCTTGCCTTTTCTCTCCAAAGTTCTAGAACGCCTTGACCACAATCAGCTTAGTACTTTTCTTTGTAAAAATAGTCTGCTGAATCCTTTTCAATCCGGTTTTCGTCCTGGTCACAGCACCACTACAGTCTTAGTTAACGTCACTGATGACATACGGTTAGGCATGGAAGGAGGAAATCTGACGGTTCTTTGCTTACTGGATTTCAGTAACGCATGTAAAATGTTACAATAATTAATTATACTTGTTTTCGACAAAAATATTTTTTAAATATTGCTGCCTTTTTATGTTGTTATTTGCAAGGGTTTAAAATAAAAAATGCGTGATATATGATAACAAAATTAAAAAATATACTTATTCGTTATATTTATTTTACATAAGTTAACAAACTGCTACAATTATTTATCATTACTTCAGCTGAATAAGATGTGAAATAGATGTCAAGAAACTTAGAAGCAGTTTGTATTATTTTGACATATTTAAATTATGAAATGTTTTAAATTTTAAATGGATTTTTTCACCATAAATATTAAGCTTTGATCATGGTCGAAGTAATTAAGTAATAAATAAGAATATTAAGACTACTTAAAATGTAAAAAAACTACTTACAGAATAGGTGATTTTAAGGTTAAATATGGGCAGTTTGTTTATATTTTATTTGTATTAATTATTTTACATTTTTTTTTAATTTAGTAAATATTGGTTGGTATTGAGGTTATAGCTTAAGTATTCATTTTCTTTACGAAAAGAAGATTGAAACTAAACCTAAAATTTTAATCCTAAAATAATAATATGACTAAAATAATCTTAAACATTTTCGGTTTATCTGCAAGAAATACGACAAACACCATATTGAAACGTGCTTAATAATTCGTTACCACAAATTCATGCAATTACGAATCTGTTGTTTATTAAGTTGGTATGGTAAATATTTTAAGGTTAAAATATAGCAGTGTCCCAACTTGAAGTCTTAATACTATCGTGCGAAACTTAAATGTTCAGGTTTATGCCTTTCTGTCAAAAACTGTTTTCTAGCTGGTCTTCAGTGATGCAAGGCTTCAGAGTGCACGGCGAACGGTTCATAATGACGTGTTTAATAATTCAACAAAATATCTCGTTGGTATGAAGCCATGTGTTTCATATTCATTCACCATTTGACGTCGCTGCACCTCGATAATAAGCCTATTCCTCATATCTCTTAACCCTCACAGTATTTCTCTAGAACAAAGAATAACATTGTATTTATTACACTTAATACCTAATTATTTATCATTCACTAATCGAATTAAACCTCATAATGAATTTAAAACTTTAAATGCATCTTCTGTCTCAACAATACCTCTGTTCTATCAACAATACCTTTGATTAAGATTTATGTTTAGTAAAATATGAAATATTTAAATTATAACATTCACACTTAGTCCGGTTTCATTGGAAATTTGTGTAAATTACATTCACTTTTACTGCATTCACTTTTTATTTGACTGCATTTTGAAAATAATAACCACAACACCGCTAATAGCTAAATACTCGTCATCAACAATAATCACGAACCAACAAAGTTCCCACAGAAATCGAAATAATTAAGAATCAAACGAACTTACCTTGTGAAGTTTGATATCTAATTATACGAGTGTCTTGACCGAAGATGATTACAGTTTACATGCAGCAGCACGCGAGCTGATGCTGTCCTAATCACACTTTTAAAGCTATTTAAATCCTTATAGAATTTATTTTTAAATAATAAATATCAGAAAAAGTTAATATATTGACTACTTTTTCTTTGGAGTGCAACCCGCCGTCGCGCTGTCACAATCCTTGAATCATTATTTTTAGAGCTACATTTTTTTGATAGGTCTTGGAATTATCAGGGAGGGGCGGGAGTGTAATCATCTTCGGTCAAGACACTCGTATAATTAGATATCAAACTTCACAAGGTAAGTTCGTTTGATTCTTAATTATACTTCGTATCTCTCCCGAAGATGATTACAGTTTACATGCAGATGTTTAGAGCATCGAAAAAATTAAACATTGAAGCGATCGATAAATGCTTTTTAATTACTATAACATAACTTAAACTTGTCTGTAATAATCATTTACATACAACGATAAAAAATATAATCATCTAAAGAGTGCATCTATAAATTCAGTTTCGTGAGAGGTAGATAGCTGCGGCCTTTCGAATAGCTTCTAGATTGACACCTGCTCTGTGAGCAGCAGACGTGGACGCGTGCCTTGTACTGTGCGCACGATACAATTTAACATCTATGCCACTCTTTTCTAAGATTTGTTTTACCCAGTGGGACAAAGTTTGGGAACCCACTTTTTTATGTGGTTTTTGATAACTTATAAATAGAGAATCTTCTTGACAACGTAAGGAAGCAGTTTTATCTATATAATGTTTGAGCAAATCTTTGTATTTTCTATAATACATGGTAATATAATCAATGGTTGGTAAGCTCCTGGCCTTGAGGTTTTTATTAAATCTTCAATTTTTATTAGAATTTTTTCTGAATCAAAGGTAATATTTTTTATTTTTATTACACTTAAAGTCTGCATTCTCTGTGCAGATGCTAGTGCTAAAAGAGTTACAGTTTTTAATGACAAATCTTTTAGTGTAATTAAATTATTTGGGAAATAATTTGTTAAGAAGTTTAACACAAGGTTGGAGTTCCAAGTGGTGTAGTATTTTGGTGCAGGTGGTTTAATACGATAAACCTCTTTAAAAAACCTTTTTATACTGTCGTTACAGGTCACTTCCTGACCTAACAATATTGATAACGCTGAACGATAACTATTAAGTGTGCTGTAACTAGCACCTAAATTAAATTAATAAGTCAGAAATTCTACTAATTGAGTAATGTTTGAATCACAGTAATCGAATCCTTTATCATTACAATATAGCCACCATGATTTCAGTGCAGCATTATATTGGTTCAGCGTGTTTAAAGAGAAAAAGGCCATCATTATATCGAGAGATGCGTTGGGTATTGGACGGTTGGGTTGGCCAATATGGCACCACTACAATTCCTTTTGCTTGGTCACTTTTAATTTTATGTAGGACTTTTGAGATAACACTAAAGGGGGGGGAAAGCATAAAATTGTAAATTTTTCCAGTTAAATGTGAATGCATCGATAATTTCGGAATTTGGATCTAATTTCCACGAAGCATATCTGTAACATTTATGGTTCTGAATACTTGCAAATAAATCAAATTGTGGAGCACCGAATGAAATTGTTATTTTATTAAATGCGTAATCTGCTAGTTCCCATTCCGTGTCTATATTATATGCCTGACGAGATTCAAAATCTGCTATTAAATTATCTTTGGATTGGATGTAAGATGCAAAAACATGTATACTGCGTTTTTCACACCATTGCCATATATCGCGTGCAATGTTATTGAGATGTGTGAATTGTATACCTCCCATTTTGTTGATATAGGCAATTGCTGTAGCATTGTCTATTCTGAGTAAGACATTGCAACATTTAAGGTGTGATGCAAAGATTTTTAGACCATAAAAAGCTGCAAGTAATTCAAGAGTATTTATGTGTAATGATAATTGGGAAAGATTCCAATGTCCATGAGCAGTTTGGTTGTTGCAAACTACGCCCCAACCAGTGGTTGAAGCGTCGCTGAATATTACATGGGTATAATCATTTGTTTGAAAGGAACAAAATGAGCAGTCAATGTGTTCTTTCCACCAAATTAAATCAGTTTTTATGTTATTTCGTAACATCATGTGTTTATTGTAATTGTTAGGATAATTTAGTGCTAGAAACTTTTCTCTTTCTAGAAGCTTAGTGTACAACCAGCCGTATTTAGCGGCGGGACATGCTGATGTTAACAGACCTAAAAATCTAGCAAGTTCTCTAATTGTGCATTTGTTTGTATGTAGCAACTTGTTTGACATTAATTTTATGCGGTTTTTCTTTTCGATAGGTAATGTTAGAGACATGTTCCTTGAATCAAATATAAAACCCAGGAAAAGGCATTTTTTACTTGGGTAAATTTTACTTTTGACATCATTGATTAAAAATCCTAATTTTAATAGTAATTCTTTTGTCGCTTCGACGTTAATAAGACAGCTTTTATAGGAATTACCGATGCATAAAAAATCATCTATGTAATTTACTGATACATGACCTAATGAACGTAAATAATGTAATGTAGGTTTCAGTCATTTTGTAAATACGTAGGGTGCAGTACTGAGTCCAAATGGCAAGACGTTAAATTCGAATAGTTGATTCTTAAACTTTTCCGAGTTCCAACTAAAACGAAGGTAAATCCTGTCGCTTTTGGCAATTGCGACCAAAAAATACGCGTCTTTTAAGTCTATGCTTGCCATATAAGAATTATTATCAATTAATTTTATAGCTGTACGATAGTCTTCCATTTTAAAGTGGTCAACATGAATGAATTTATTTAAGTTTTTAAATTAAGAATGAAACGATGTTTTCCATAAGGTTTAGGTACTGTAAATATAGGTGAAACGAATTGTTTTTCACAAGGGGTACATTGAGAAATAAAACCTGATTCTAAGAGCTCAGAAATGCAATTATCAATTATGTTGGTTTCTGTGAGCGTGTATGACCTTTTGGGTATGCTTGACTGGTGTGGTTCACAAAGGAATGGTATTTGATATCCTTTAATCCAAGATAGGATAGTTTTATCATTAGTAATATGATGCCATTCATAAAGGTAATGTTGTAATCTGCCAGCTATAGGTAGGCATTATTGTTATCTACCTGTGACGAAATGATTAGCGGCGTCGGGCTGAGTAGTTGGCCGTCCGTGCGCGTGTAGCCGTCTGCGCGCGGCGATGGTCCCGTGGCGGCGGTGCTGGCTGGCGCCGAGTCTGGTTGGGGTACACTCGCGACTCGGCGGCAGGTGCCCGCGGTGCCCCCCGTGCGTTTAAAGCACCGGTTTGACGATATGCAGAAGTATTCGGCTGATTACGCTGTTGATTGAATTTCCAACTACTTGCGGTGAATCTGAGTTCTGAGGCAGACATTGTTATGGCCTTGGTGGATTTTAGATAATCAGACAAGTTAGAACCGAATAAATAATCGTCTATGTTAGTGTTTTTTATTATTTCTCTTTTTTGTTTACTTATGCCATTAATTAGAATAGAATTAGATTCTCTGTAGTGCGTATCGCACATCAGCCGCCCTGCATCACTGAGTGTTTTTATAAGCTCTTGTGGAAGATTTTCGGTTTGTGACAAGGCTACATTCAATGCTTTGCCGATTGCTGAGATACAATTGGCCATTTGATTTTGTTTCTTCTTTTGAATCTTTTTTAATGTTGGTATCAGACAGTGCCGATTTTAACTCCGCATTTAGCATAGGTGCTTTCATGTATATACAATTTTCGGCAGGTAGATACTGTTTTTGGAGATCGACTTTTTCCTCTTTAGTGAGACCGTTAATTAGGATGTGTTTCCACCGCGTTGCCAAATCCTTGTGCAAATTATCATCAAACGATTTGTTTAATGTAGGGTCTGAACCTAATAATTGTAAAATATCCGGGTCTAGTTCATCAGGATTTTCATCAGCCGTTCCTTCGCCTTCTAATGGTACCTCAGTAGTTAGGATCTCGTCTGCAAAGAAGTATAATATAATTATACGTTCCTGCCGTAAGTAGGTACTTTATCCACACACGCTTTACGTCGGGATATTTAAGTTGGTGTCGTGTATAACAGTCATAGTATCCACACACGATAAACGTCGGGATATCACAATGAATACATTCATTTTATGACACTTATAATAACGCATAAGGCATCCACAATCCACACACGATATACGTCGGGATGGAAATGTTGTTGTAGGTATAGTGGGTAGGTATGACGGTCATAGTATCCACACACGATAAACGTCGGGATATCACAATGAATTAAATTCATTTTATGACACTTAAATAACTAGGCATCAGGCATCCACACACGAACACGTCGGGATATTATTATCACGATAAAAGAATTGTATTTAATTTACTTATGTGCAGTCTCAAGGCGGTAGATTGAGAAAAATGATGTGTAGGTAGTTGTCATCATTCACTTACCTTGTGGTTCTAGATCACTGGTTAAATCGTGCGGTAATGAGTGCGAAGGAGATATTATTGGTTCACCTTCCGATGACGATGAAGAGATTCTTCTTCGTTTTTTAACTAACTTTTTCACTTTTTTTAGTAGTTTTTCGACGCTGTCGCTATCGTCCTTATCAGATCGCTTTCTTTTTCCCATAGTGTAACGCAATTAAGGTTATTTCCGGACGAGCAAATTTACGTGTGACTCGGACAACACTAAATCACGTAATGATTCAAGGATTGTGACAGCGCGGCCGCGGCGCGGCGACGCGCGACGGCGGGTTACACTCCAAAGAAAAAGTAGTCAATACATTACCTTTTTCTGATATTTATTATTTAAAAATAAATTCTATAAGCATTTAAATAGCTTTAAAAGTGTGATTAGGACAGCATCAGCTCGCGTGCTGCTGCATGTAAACTGTAATCCCATCAAAAACATAAATGTGAAAATGGGAGCCAAGTTCAATAAATATGGTTGTTGACTTCGCCGACAAAAGAATTGAGATCTAAATGGGTGCCAAGTTCTGTAGATAATCCTGAAATTTATTTATAAGAACATGCAACTTTCTAAAATAAAATTAAAACACAAATTCTTGTTTTTTCTGCTATAACAATGTTTGCTATTTAAAAATATAACTTCTTAAATTTGAACAGTCGAATTATTTACACAAAGCACTTAGGATAAATTGAAGCTCAAGATTTGACTTGGCTAGTTTTTACATACAAGTTATCTTACAACTTTATATTTGATTTTATATTTGTCTACAGTGTCGTGGTGCAAAAGAACTAAAATAAACAGAGTAACTTTTTTATGCCGGTGTGCGTTACCTCTACGTCTTACACTCGCGCCACGTCATTGTGCTGTAATTTTACTTTTCTAGTGTGCGTGCATTAAGCGGCTAACAGTTGGATGCTATTTTTTCCATCGACTTTACAGCTTTGACTGTCTACCTAGTCATATTTAATTATTATTATTTAATTTTAAGTAGGCACTCAACATCAAATAAGTCATTCATGATGTGACCTGTAAGAAATTGGTACTCTAGTCTATAAGTTTATTGGATGTATCTCATATCTTTGTATCGGTATACTCAATTGTTGGTGAGACCAATAAATAAAATAAAATGATGATATCTTTGTTCTTTATGTTATGCGCAAGTTACTGTTTCTTATTATAACTGTTTACAGCTTTGACTGTCTGCCTAGGCGTATTTATATTATGCGCAAGATACTGTGTCTTATTGTAACTGTAAGGTCAAAATATCTTCCTCCTCTAAAATTTCAGCTTGCTGGTAAAAACTAGCCAAGTCAAATCTTGAGCTTCAATTTATCCTAAGTGCTTTGTGTAAATAATTCGACTGTTCAAATTTAAGAAGTTATATTTTTAAATAGCAAACATTGTTATAGCAGAAAAAACAAGAATTTGTGTTTTAATTTTATTTTAGAAAGTTGCATGTTCTTATAAATAAATTTCAGGATTATCTACAGAACTTGGCACCCATTTAGATCTCAATTCTTTTGTCGGCGAAGTCAACAACCATATTTATTGAACTTGGCTCCCATTTTCACATTTATGTTTTTGATGGGATATCATTACTTTTTGTAAAGAAATTATTATCATTTGTCAATCAAACGTGATCTATAAAATTCTTTTTGCAAATATGCGTAGCAATATTGTGTAAGAATGTAGGTATTTCTTTCGTAACAATTGTTACAATTGTCCGCAATGATGTCAGGTCGCTGAGCCGGCGCGGTAAGTATTATTATTTAAAAAAACTTGTGCAGTCGGGGAGCCCCGTCAGGAACAAAGTTCCTTAACTATTTACTATATTAAACGACAATAGTCCCTAAAACAATAGTCATACGATCTATCAATTCAAAAACGTCTCAAGCACAGTACCAACCTACAAACTACCTTGATCATACCAACCTGAGGTTTGTAACAACGTTTTTCGAGATCAGAGAATGAATGAAATGAATTCACTACCGCCTAACATTAAGGACCAAGATTTTGACACGTGACACATCAGTTGACTCGACGGGGTGTTTTGAATTCAGTCATGAAATTCTGGAATTTACATCAACTTTTAGCATTCGAATCAAAAATGTATAGTTAGCTGTCAAATTATAAGACGCTGGAGATCAGCGCCATCTGAAGTGAGCAAGTGGCAGTTTTTAACACTATTTGAAAATTTTTCGTCATGACCGTCATTTTCGGGAGATAGTGCTGATATCGAATTAGATGGAAATTCTGGATTTTAAGATGGCGGCTATTCCAAATAATAATAATATTGTAGATCAATTCTCATAGACATCAATTGCATGCCGATTGTAAACTTGATAATCAAAATCCGTAAAAAAAACGGACCTCTTAATTTCGTCAAGTTCGTCTGTCCGTGTGTCCGGATGTCATACAGCCATTTTAAATAAAGAAAATTTAAAAAAAGGTGTATTTTTAGCACCGTTAAACAATGGTGTAGTGAAATTACGATAAACATAATAGTGGGGGTGGCATTCTCCATACCTACATATAACCGAGAGATAAAAAAAATCTATGCATATAAAGCGTGTATTGTTGGATCTCATAATTAAAATGTTAAAGATGTTTCTAAGTGACTTTGCTTTTGACGTCAATAGTTTTTGAGATACAGTTTATTTTCGGTTACAACCGCAGAATTAACTTTTTTTTTATAGTTTTTTCGAGAAACAAACTTATTTTTGCAGTCGATAAAATTGATACTATGCAATGTTTATGCGTAAATATTCATCCCAATTACGGAACCCTTCACTGTGCGTAGTCCAACATACACTTGGGCAGTTTTTTAAATTTCATTTTGAAACTACCTCAAAAAAAAAGCAATTTCTATTACTCGAGTAAGATTATCCTATTAAAAACAAATACTACCAAACTCATACAACTAACAAAAAATATAGACGTCATTTAAAAGTGTTTGCGGAATACCTACCTAATTTATAGAATTAATTTAACATCATTCCCGAACAAAATTTTCTTGCCTACCTAAAAAATGTATACTAGGCATTCTGTAGCAAACTATCAAAAATAAAATCCTACCAAAGTCATACAACTAACAAAAAATATAGACGTCATTTAAAAGTGTTTGCGGAATACCTACCTAATTTATAGAATTAATTTAACATCATTCCCGAACAAAATTTTCTTGCCTACCTAAAAAATGTATACTAGGCATTCTGTAGCAAACTATCAAAAATAAAATCCTACCAAAGTCATACAACTAACAAAAAATATAGACGTCATTTAAAAGTGTTTGCGGAATACCTACCTAATTTATAGAATTAATTTAACATCATTCCCGAACAAAATTTTCTTGCCTACCTAAAAAATGTATACTAGGCATTCTGTAGCAAACTATCAAAAATAAAATCCACATTAAATAATTGTCCAATAAATTAAAAATAATTTTGAACAACGTTCCGAATTTAAATTCAAATGTAGAAACAATTCGGCGCGAAATTCAATAAATGAGGTAAGTATCTATCCACGTCCTGTCTGTTGACTCGTTTTATATTGAATGTCCTAAAAACGATTAAAATTACACTAGAAAAGTATAATAAAACTACATATTTACAGTATTTCAGGGATAAGGAAGTAATATGAAACACCAAGATATTTGTCAGTCATTTATATTTCATCACATCTCCTATTCCCCACATAATATCACAATTCATTTCACCATCAAATCAGTATTCTTATATTTACCATAAAACTAATAGGTTACCTTAATTTACAGTAGATCTCCAACCAATTCTATGCCAATCTGTATTTTTACCGACACCGCCACTGAGCACGTCCTACCGTCACGAGCGCCCAACCCAGAAGGACACATCGAATCTTTCGGTGCTGCCAGTATAATAAATTGAAACCTAACAAAAGTATAAATAATTATTTTAAACAATGCTTATTGTATTTAATGCTTAAAACAATTTTATTTAAATTTTCAAGTATAGATTTCAGACATTCGACATATACCTAAATTAATCGAGACAATCAAAATTGAAAAAAAAAAAAACGTTTGGCATAATCGTTTTCGCACATCATTACAATAAAAAAAAAACAATGATCGGCGATTTTTAACACAAATTGAGTAGTAGTAATGAATATTACGTGTTATTGAACGTGTGTTCGTATAATAAGTTAAGATCTGGGCATTTTCTAGTTGCTTATAATATTTTTAATCATATTTGTCACATTTTAAATCATATCTACATGTGATGAGTGTTAATTGTGAAAAGTTAAAATGTAAACACGCACGATTGGCGCGAAACTTCGACTTTTGATAATAAAAAACTTCATTACCACTACTTATTTAACTTGAACAATGGATGAATTTGTCAAATAATTAAATGTTGTAATAGTCACTGTCCTTGTGGTGGAGTTTGGATGTTCGAAATCCCCAATTTTTATGTTTTTTAGCCTCGACCTCGACTGTCATCAAAATGGCGATTGTTGCATTTACAGACTTGCAATTTTATAAAGGTAAATTAATAATCTTGCGCGCTAAATATGAAACATTTAATGGCATAAACATTATTTTAGCCAACTCTCTTAATTAAAGATGAATAATCTTATTGGTAGCAGCATTTTCAGCGCTTCTATAGGAAGGTTTACTCTAACAAATAACACAACAATAAATACTAAAAACATTTTATTTCTCATAGAATTTAAAACGGCTTCAGCTTCATTCTCATAACTTAGTCATGGTATGAAAGCAGCGTAGGTACAGTAGGTGGTAGGTGTACGCTTTCCCACGAAACAATAATAAGCAATGATGATCTCTTAAACGATTTGTCCTATTTTGCTCACTTATCAATAATTATGTACACCAAGTCCTGCTGCTCACACGTCACGATTTGATTCTGGCCCTAACCAGATTATTGTTTTGACCTAAGGGTAAATCTCTTAAACTCTAGGGTGGCTCTGTTTTTATCATCACTTGCTTGTCTATAAACATCTCTGGTAGCAGCCTCTCTCAATAAGCATGACAAACTTTATCCAAATGTATGACCTAGAAAGTAAGAAAGTACTTCTTATTGTTGTTTATTTACTTTTGTTTAGTAATTATATCACTCATAATAATTCTGCCATTTTAAAAACACTAACCTGATGACTTCTGTGACTTGCAATTGACATGCCACTTGCAAAACATAATATGCTTAGATTTCCATGAGCAAGTAATACTTGGGATAGAGTTGTAGATAATATAATCAATAATTTCAAGTCTTGCAATAACACATGTCATCGTCATACCTGAAAAAGGTAAAAAAATTCAGTGTATTTACTTATGTAATATAATTACATCATACTATAGAAATTTACAGCTGACGACGCGCGACGTACCCCTGACTGAACATAGGCCTTCTACTAATAGGCTGCTAAAATCAATGAGGTTATACAATACGCTAAAATAGTGAAAGGTGAACGGGTGTTTACAACAAATATTTAAAGAACTTATTAAACTTACCCAGGGCCATGGAAAGATAAGCAATAGTTCGTCTGGCTTCAATTTAAATTAACAGTATTAAATCGTAACGTAATTTTAACTATAAAGTAAATACGGAAAAATAAATTCAAATCAACTTAAACAAACAGCCAACAATGCCATTTTTTTTTTTTTTTTTTTTTTTTTTCTTCTTTGGCAACTGAGCCGATGTCGACTATTAACAATGCCATTGATCTGACAGATATTTTTTTGACAGTTTGACATTATGCATGGTGTCAATGTTACCAGGTTTAATTATTTTGGTAATCGATTGACGAAATCGATTGGCTGATTAGCAGTGATCGGAGTAGGTAGATTGATTTTACGTAGGTACTCGCATCATGAATAGTCATAGAAATCATAACATGGATAAGCCTTTTTTCCGGGATTTCATTTTGGTACTTACGGGATTTAATCAAATATTGTTAAAGTAAGGATTTTTAAACTACTACATTAGAAATTTATAGAATGCGATAGATAAACATTTAAAATATATTAAATTATTATATTGTTTACAGTATACCTATCCTTTTCTTGGAGTCCGATCACCTACTATTAAAAAGACAGCAAAAGGGTTAAACATTTCTTATTCATATTGATGTATTCTTTATTTTACACATCACAACATTTGAAATTCCTTAAAAAAATCTTAATAATTTCAAAATCCCGGAATCCCGGAGGCATATCCATACTAATATATACGTGCCAGTTCATTGACACCAAATCAATCTACCTACTCCGATCACTGGTGATTAGTTTATAAAATAACATTACTGTCTCGAAACACTTTTAAGTTTTTGAGTATATTCAGACCAGATAATATTTTAATTATTGTAAAATCATAATTTTACAGTATTTGAGTATAATTAGAAACATAGAACAATAGAGCATTTGAAACATACTCGTGTAGTGGATACTCCACGTACTCCATGTGGGTTAGAATCGATTTTTCAATCGATTACAAATTATTTGATTGGAATAGTCTGTCATTTGGCAACATTCAGGTTAGGATTGAATGGCGGATGTACAAAATTACAATTAGTCAACCAAATAAATATTAATTAGGTTCTCTAATGCTAGCAGAAAGAAATTAAAAAAAAAACGACTTAACTTGAAAAAAATACGACATAATTTTTGTTAAATAAGCTTTGACACAGTACCATACCGTGGGCCTGCTTTCGAGAAATCTCCTTTCAACTTTATAGGTCATCCGGAAGTGGATTAAAGGTTTTTGATGACCATGGCTATGTGGTTGATAAAAATGCCGATTTTTAGATGTTAATATCTCAATAACCGTTTGAGCTTTATTTATGAAATTTGGAGTTCTAGTTAATCTAAGGGGTTTTAATAAATAAACCAAATTTCATGTGCTAATGTTACATAGATTTTGAGTTATTAAGGGGTCAAAAGTGGCTCCAAATGGTTCGTGTAATATAACACACTGCAGCCGTGTCTTGCCTGGAACTTGGCTCGACACGCTATCGCGTGTCTAGATCATCTTCGGGAGAGATACGAAGTATAATTTACTTAGTTTTCTGTGGTCTACCTGCTAAACTTTAATATTTATGTGAACAAGACTAATGAAACAAAAAACTAATAAATTATCGAACTAGTAATTACTATGAGTTGCAGACAAAGTGAGTGTGTGTGTGTAATGTGCGTGTCTACATAACAGTATTGTACAACTTATAGAAGAAAGTCGTAAGTCAAACCGAAGCGTCAGTCTATTGCTTTGTGAGATTGCTTATGGACTTTTGGTCGGTACTGTACTTTAGATAATCTGAAAAATGGTTGATCTATTTTATCTTTATTTCTAGTATTAAAATTGTGTCTATCACTTATTTTATTTAAAAGATGTAGATTTTTCCTTACATACATAATATTTTCATAGATGAATTGGCAAGGTACCGTCATAATATTAATCTTTTTAAATAGTTCCCTGAGAGATTCGCGACGACATAGATTATAAATGGCTCTGACAGCCCTCTTTTGTAAAATAAAGATGGATATAATGAATGCCATACGACATAATGCTGTGAAAGTATCTAAAATATACCAAACGCGCGGTTTCTACATCTGTTAACTGTCTTATCTTTCTAACAGCATAGCGGCCGAGCTTAGCCGTCCCGCAAGAGATGTTATATGAGGTCCCTATTGTAATTTCTCGTCTAGCGTGATTCCTAGGAAAACTGTTTGATTAATATAATTCCAGTTTTTCTCCATTCAATGTGATGTCACATTCGCTACTTCTAACATTCGGTAATTTAAATCTAATGCATTATTTATGCATTATAGTTTTTTTTTCATTTAGTACCAAATTATTTACCGTAAACCAATCTTGGACCTGAAGAATAGAGTTATTCACGTCGTCAAAATTTTGTGACCGCTGGTCTATTTTAAAGATCAATGATGTGTCATCTGCAAATAACACCATCTTCGGTTGATTTTGAAGTAATTGAGGTAAATCGTTAATGTAAACTAAAAAGAGAAATGGACCCAATATCGAACCTTGAGGAACGCCCATTGCCATTTCAGACCCCAATGAGTTTACGCCGTTTACTTAAACTTAAATCTTTCTATCTTTCAGGTATGATCTGAGTAAATCTAGAGCTGTATTCCTAATTCCATAGTGTTCATTACTGAGTTTCATGAAATCCGGAAAGACTCCTTGGTCTACACTGGTGTTAAATATGAAAACTAAATAGGGCGCAATATTTTCGATGATAGATTTACAGACTTTTACAGACATTCCCCATAGATCTTCTTTTGATTTAATTTTAAGATCTTTAAAAGCTTTTATAACAGCCTGGGGGTTTGTATGCTGAAACCTAAACTCTAAAGGGCATGCCTTTACATTATTTCTAAGTAAGGCAGCAGAAAGCGCAGGTGATGAATTTAAATTTTCAGTCGTTTTCCTACCTGTTTCATTATTTATTATTTGCCAGGTAGTTCTTATTTTATCATCAGCTGATTTTATTTTATTGGTAATGTTCTTTACATTTTTCTTTACTTTACACTTTAGCTTTTTGCACACACTTTTAAAAGTTTTAGAATATTTTGTAACATACTGATGAAAGCTTGTATTATTCATATGTTGCTTTGGGCCATAAACTTCAAAAAGTTTTTAAACCAATCGACTGTTGTTCCTTGCATCTTCAGGGGGGGCGGGAGGGGCGTTGGCGGGGACCATCACCTGCGTTTTACCCACGTTCACCTATAGCCGCCACTTAGACAGCCACTTGGGAAGTAGATCGAGGGCGCGCTGCATTTTGACCGCCGCATGTTTCGCACTAAGCGAGGTGGAAATGTACGCGGCGTCATCAGCATACAGCGCGAGTGTTACAGCGGAAGTGGCGGGAATGTCGTCGGTGTAACATGAGTAACACGCTGGGGACACACAGCTGCCCTGCGGCACACCTGCCAGCACCGGGCGGGCGCCTGATAGCGCCCCGTCGACCACCACCCTAAAAGTTCGTCCTGTGAGAAAAGTAGACACCACCTTTACTAAGCGACGGGGCGCGTCTGAAGTGGCCAAACTCAAACTCAAACTCAAACTCAAAGCATTTATTTCAATTAAACCATTTACAGGCACTTTTGAATTGTCAAGGAATCGGTCAGTCAGAAATAGGTATGAAGCTAGTTGCCCATTCCAAAGCGTAGTAGGTACCTATGGAGAAGAACGGGCAAGAAACTCCACGGACACTCTTTTAAATAAAAATTGGTTACAAAATATTGGTTACATCATTCATGTTGAAATTATACATGTGAGAACAATATAGAAAGACGTGCACGTTAGAAGCGACCGTAATAAAAAGATAAAACAAAGAACAATTAAAAAAAAAAAAAATTAATAAAATAAAAATAAGAATAAGCCCTGGCAGCTAAGAGATGACCAGTCCCAACTGACGGCGCCCGTTCACGAACATGACGCATGGATTAGCACCATTCAGCTCAACCATTTTGAAGGGAGCTAAATGATCCAACACACGCGCCACCATCAGCGAAACATTTGAGTGAGCATGACATACTCACAGCCGCCAGGGCACATTCAAGTCAATGCAAGACATATTACCCGGTAAATGGTAACTCTTTAGTACATAGTGCTCACACCTGTGCTATGCAATTATATAATACAATGGAGATTGAGTTTATACAATGAAAAGATAGTCTTACAATCTTCAGCAGCTCCAACAGTATTTGCAAATGTTAATCAATTAGTTGTGGAGCAGGACCAGCATTGAGCCAAGCATTTTTGTCAGCGATGTAATCCCCCAACGTATAATATGCCTGCCTGCATAGTGTGCGTTTTATGCAAGATTTGAATTTCGTCTCATTCAGTTGAAGTATGTGGGGAGGAATTTTATTGTAACATTTTAAACAGTATCCCATGAAAGATGAATCTACTTTAGCCAGTCTGAAACCTGGTTGAACTAATAGGTCCCTATTTCTTGTACTATAATTATGTCTATCACCTCTTTTGCTAAAAAGATGTAAATTCTTTCTTACGTACATGATGTTTTCATAGATATATTGACAAGGTACCGTCATGATGTTAATATCCTTAAACAGTTTCCTTAGAGAATCGCGCCTGCGGAGATAATATATGGCTCTGATCGCTCTTTTCTGCAGAATAAAAATAGACTCGATGTCTGCAGCCCGTCCCCACAGTAAAATACCGTAAGACATGATACTATGAAAGTAGCTAAAATAGACTAGCCTCGCGGTATCTACATCAGTAAATTGTCGGATTTTTCTGACAGCATATGCTGCTGAACTTAGCCGTCCTGCAAGAGATGTTAAATGAGGACCCCATTGCAGCCTTGAGTCGAGCGTGATCCCTAGGAAAACAGTTTTATCGACGAATTCTAGTTTCTCTTGATTCACTACTTTTGACATTTGGTAAAGAAAATTTTATGCACTTAGTTTTTTTTCCATTTAATACTAAATTATTAGCAGTGAACCAATTTGGGACCTGCAGTAGGGCGTTATTTACGTCGTTAAAATTTGTAGCACGTCTATCTACCTTAAAAATTAAAGAAGTATCGTCAGCAAATAACACCATTTTTTAATAAATGGAGTAGATCATTTATATACACTAAGAAGAGGAATGGACCCAATATCGAGCCTTGTGGCACACCTATTTTTACTTTTAAACCTAGTGAATTGATACCGTTTATTTTACCGTTTTTTTGCCAGCTTGTATATAAGCCCTTCGTGCCATACGCGGTCGAAGACCTTCTCCATGTCGAGGAATTCTGCTACTGATTTCTCCTTTTTATTCATCGCCAAAGCGAGATGGTGCAGTACCCTCGACAATTGAAGCATCGTGCTGTGTTCCACCCGAAAAAGAAACTGCTCCAGACGCGGCGCTATGTGGGGTTGGAGGTGTTGTAGCAGGAGTGCCTTGAACACTTAGGAGAGTGTCGGCAACAGCCGATAGCTCTCCGGCTTCAATATATTCTTGCCCTGTTTAAGCAACATGATGACGCGCCCTTCCTTCCACGAGGCGAGAAAGGTCCCCGTGCGCAGTATCGCCGTTTACAGGCGCGCCAGCGCCGCAACCATACAGAAGGGCAGGTGGCGCAGCGCTACGTTGGTGATACCGTCAGCACCGAGGGCCATGTGCTTGAAGCTTGGCCTTCACCTTCTCTGCGAGACGGTTTAGCTGCGTCTTCAGCGTTGGGCATCGAAGTTGTTGCCACTGCTTGCATAGGCGCCTCTTGGCAGCGATTAATGCTGTGAGTTTTGCCGGCAGGGGTGGCAATAGCCCTCTCTCCTGCGGATGCGTTGTTGTTGCCGCATCTAAGGCGCTCTGGATGCAAGCAGTGACGTCGACTGCCATTTGCTCGACGTCCGCGGAGTCTACAATAGACCGCGTCGGCGTGGTGGTCTGTACATTTTCTTGGAAGGTTGTCCAATCCAGAGTTCGACGTGGCGCTGGTGGCTTCAAGCGGATCAGCATACTACGACGAGCACCGGCTGGTGATCCGACTGTAGCTCGTCGTCTATAACTTGATGTTGCATGGTCTGGCAGTGTAGCCCTCGGTGGACTACGACGTCCAGCACGTCTGGCATAAATTGACAATTGTCTGAGTAGTGTGTTGGCGTTTCTGGGCCAGACACCGTATACCCGAAGGTGTCCGCGTTCGCGAAGAGTCGGCTTCCTGTTGTATTCGCTGTATATGAGTTCCATGCTGGGTGCTTACAATTTAAGTCACCGGTGAGGATGGTTGCGTGTGTGGTACACGTGAGAAGGAGCTCGCAATGATGGCGACACGCTCTTTCATACAATAAAGGTGGGGATGGCGATGGCGCCATGATTGCGCGCTTGACAGTTGAAATTATTTAGATACCTATTGTTTTGCAGCTAAATTACGATTTTAAGTCATTAATAATCTGTAATTATTTAACAATAAATCATGCAATATAAAATAAAATTATGAGGCATAAAATGACATGTGTTTGAGCACGCGTCTGAACACTTGTGTACAAACGTGCTTACACTATATAATACCTGTGTAAGAAAAACCCTGTCCGATCCGAAAGGGGCACATTTATACTGCAATAACATTTCTAAAAAGTAATAAAAAATCTTATTTATTGTTGAAAAGAAAAAAAATATAATAATATTAGTTTGGGCCCAATCGAAGAATGAATGACAACACGATTTAACAGTATGTTGTCCTTATACCCAATGTGTTTTTGCTCGTTCAAAAAAGTTAATTATTCGGGTGTACTCGCTGGTTGAGGGCAAGAAAGGCCGATCGCGGCGCAGCCACAACAAACACCGTACCACTCCTGTAAGCGAGGATTTTTGAGCTGCAGTGCTCACCATCCTCATGCATATTTCCCGGTTGGACCCACAGACATCGAGAGAAAAGGAGCCAAGGTATAATCAGTGCTGAAGGAAGAGCGTAGCAGTCGAGCAAGACTATAAATTTTAATTCCGACATCCTCCAGATTCCCGCGCTGCAAAAGGCCTCAGCCCAGAATTTTGGCCTTTTAGAGAATTCTGAATATTATTTTCAGAATTCTCCAAACCGTTTTACAATAAGGTCACTAGATGGCGCTACTGTACACCGCTAGATCGCGTTGTCGTTGTTGCTCGCCAAATGGTTAGGTCCCGTCGAAGATTTTGTGTGACTGAGTTTTTTTAGGTGTGTGTAAAGTAGCTTCAAAAGTAAAGTCTTGTGTTTAACAGTTAATTTTGGATTAGTGTATTTCTGTTTTATTATCGTCTTACCACCACATGCTTTTTAGTAACCTATTGCTGCAGTCGGGTTTTTAAGTTGGTTAAATATATAAATTATAGGATTTTAAACTGACATAGTTATTTTCACTACTAAAGAACGGGATATTTACCATGTTTTTGATTAAAACGGGATATTTTGTAAAAAAATAACAAAATACATGGTAAATATCTCGTTTTAAATAACTTTAGTGGAATATTTATTGTTGTTAAAAAGTATGTGCTCGCGAGGTCTACTGTTCGCAGATCTACTAGTATTATTAGATGCTCGACCGCCTCCTCTTGACTATCTAACTTTTCTTCCACAAACAAAACCTATTCTAATTCTATTTAAATATAAAACTGACAGATTGTTTGGATGTAGTGCTGTTTTCTCACCAGCCTGCACATCATGAGGTTTCTTCCTGCATAAAACCTTACAGTACCTAAGCGTTACTATATCGGCCGAGTGCTGCAAGCAGAAATAGTCCTTACGGCGTATAGATATGCGTTTCTTCGATGGTACAGTCCGGCCATCACCGATGAGATAATGAGTTCCTAACACCATCAGTTGGACAATTTGTACGAGTAGTAACTATAATGATCAAATTCGCAAAACACATATTCGTTAGTATAAAACTGACAGGTGTCAAGAACGCATTCTCCACGGCCGGACTCTAGTGTGTCAAACTGTCAATCTGCTCAACAATCAAGTTCCCTGACTGTACGAGAATATTACAGATATCAGTGATCATCCACTTGGCTGCTACTGTGAAGTTAAGCGAGCCTCTCCCCATTGCGTGGAAGATCAACGTGGAAGGTACTCGTATGGTACTGGCGCTGAGTAGAAGGATGAAACGGATTGAGGTACAGTCCGTTCCTAAAGTATTTGATGAAAGTGTAAACAAACGCTGTTACATTATTACGCAATCACTCGTTAAAGCGATTTAGTAACATCTTCATTACAGATGAAGATGTTACTAGAAGGTTAGAAGGTTTCAACTTTACCTAAATCACACCACTTTTTCCAACAATTTATTGTTTGTTTTTAAAAGAGTAACCGTAGAGTTTTTTGCCGGCTCTTCTACATAGAAAGTGACCAATTGGAACCGTGCACCTAGCTTCTGACTTTTCATAAGTGAAATGAAATATTTAGAATTTTTGAATAAAATTATTAAATTGTAATTGAAAAATCATCGATGAAAGTTGAGGATAATACACTTCAATTTTCAAATGAAAAACATCTTTATGGTGAATTTAAAATTTGAATACCGGCCTTAAATCAAAGCACAATCAAATAATCAAATCAAAGCACTCAATTTGTAAGTGGCACTACAAAATGACATCCGTGGGTATGGTTTGTGATCCATTTGTTTACATTTTCATCAGATACCTTTGGAACATGTCATAGGTAGTAATTAATGATTAGAAAGGCAAGATAATCTGACCCAAACTTTATCTAAGGTGATTTTGAGAGATTAGGCAGTCGGCTTTGCAGAGATTATAATTTACTGACATAAGCAATAAAAGTGCCCTATTGTGTCTCACTTTTATTTTCAAAAAGGGGTAATTGAAAAGATCTTTTCCTAGGTACTTCTGCAAAAAATTAACTATAGTACCCGCGTTGTAAACTGAGTCTTCGGGTCATAAATGTCAGTAGCAATAAGAATGTGCAACGCCTTGCGTCTTATCGATAGTTTGCTATCTGCTCCATAAGCCCCATAAGTGCGAGATACAGACTCAGTTTTTAAAGTCTCCTTCAAACAGGCGCGACACGCGACGCGACACAAAGACACCACTCGTTGCGCGACGAGCGGTGTCGCGCCTGTTTGTAGGAGCATTAACGCGGCGACTATAGTTTCTGTTTTATACACTGTAGGACATCCATACTATACATACAATAAAATTGTACAAGGATCTTTTGGTGCGTGAAAACACTTTTTTTTTCAATACCGTTTCACTAAACGATTTTTCACAAATTTTTACCATCAACGCCCCCCTGCCAATAACATTCAAGCGCCAAAAAACCCTTGTGTAGTAAAACTCAGGTCACTATGTTTTGTAACTATTTTATTGCACAACCAATGTTACACAGCAAAATACAGCCAGTACACGTCCGCACAGTACGGCCGCCAAGATTAGTATGCCCGCGCTCGCTGAGCGCTGCTGACTCATCATAATATCGATTCTAACGATTCTTCAAATTGATTATACCTACCGTGATTCGGTTTACTTAATTTTATATTTAATTATTAAAATGTTTTATTAATTGCTATTAAAAATCATAAACGTTACACTTGGAATACTTTACATCGATACTTAGTTTGAGAAAGTTTTTGTAGGTTCAACATAAGCTTCCTCGAACGAAGTGTCAGTTTACTAATTATTACTGAATAAATGGACCAGGTTTTCATACATATATCCACGGCATACACCAACACAAACAGGGAAGTTGTGGAAGAAATCCTGTACCCTCCACCAGCTGACATCAACGAAGTAAACCAGCTCATCAAAGATGGGGTCACTGAGGAGGATACTGAGAGGTTACTGAGTAAGTGCCTTCATAAACATAATATAGGTGTTTCTTATTGTATGTATATTCAGGTTTATACGTTGTTTAAAATTAGAAGCCTATTTATCTCATATCATAGGTTCGTTTACAAAGGTTTCTCATCAAAATATTTGGTGCATTTGGGATTAGACCACGCGCAATGAAGTCACTACACCAACCGAGGTGCCAAACTTCTATCGTTGTTATCCTGTTGTCTATCTTCATGTCGACATTATTCTGATCAACCAAAGACGACAGCAAACAAGAGAGCCCCCAGAGCCTTTAATCTTATTCTGCTTGCTGACATCGGTGAAGGAAATCATCCTTATCTTATAATTATATTAGTAGAAGACTAAAATCGCCAACCCGTCTTGAGCAAGCGTGGTGATCAATGCTCGTGCCTTCTCTGTATGAAAAGAGGCCTTTGTACAATAATAGGCTGGTATTATTAGACCTACTGATAAACTTGAAAAAGCATAATGTGTGCTACGCAAAAAGATAAAATAAGAAATGAGTATATTAGAAGAAGTCTAAAGTGGCACCAGTACAGCGGTGACTGAAAAGTAGTGTGGAAATAAGTTGCCATGTAATGGGCATGTAATCCAGAAAAGTGAAAAAGATGTCGTGAGCAAAGTTTTGAGTGTGAATGTGGATGGCGATAAGAGTAGGGAAGACTAAATAAATGATGGATGGACTGTGTGAAGAATGATATGGCTAGAAAGGTGGTGAATACCGAGATGATGACTAATTGTGAAGTATCAAAGAAAAAGACATGTTGGGCCGACCCTAAATACTTTGGAATAAGGGCACGAGAATTATGATAAAACTTGAGAATGTTTGAAACTCTGTTATTGACTGGTTTACAGATGAGCGTCCAAATATGTACACATTTACGAAATCTTTGACTGAGCACCTTGTGGCCGAGAACCGAGCATATGTACCCACAATCATCGTCAGGCCTTCAATTGGTGAGTACCTTTAATTCTTACTTGTCGGTAGAAAATGATCAGAACTGGACAAAACAAATGAAAAAATTATTGTAATAATTATGAATTATTTTGAAGGCAACCACAAGGTTGCGCTTTTTAAGTTGTTTTAGAACAGAGGCGGTGAAGGAAAACTCCATGAGAAAAGTGATCTTCATAGTCTAAAATTTATATGGCGCAGTACGACAATTTTATTATTGACTAGCTTTTGCCCGCGGCTTCGCCCGCGTGGATGTCGGATAATATCCCACGGGAACGTACTACCGGGATTCAGAGTAACCTGTGTCCTTCCTAACCCAGGTCATGGCCTATCCATATGCCTTTCATCTAAATCCGTTTAGCCGTTACGGCATGAAAAGGTAACAGGCAGATAATAAATCTTTTAGAGTTCCGTACCTCAAAATGATAAATTGAAACCCTTAAAGAACGACTTCGTGGTCTCTCAAGACCCTTTCTCAGGAACACGTGGAGGCATCAAGTTGAAATAGATACCAAAAACTTGGATCTACGGTCTCTTGGAGCTGTAACGAAAATCAAACTATGACCTGAATGCAGATCTCCTCAATAAACTTGACCGCCTTCTAAATAACTGTATTCGATTCGTCTTCAATCTTCGTAAGTATGATCATGTGTCTTCGCATCGATTGCTTTTAAAATGGTTACCCATACGTCAGCGTAGAGAGTTGAGGGCTCTGTCTATGTTGTATTCTATACTCGACAAACCCACTTCTCCTTCTTACCTCACTTCCCATGTTCAATACCTATGCTCTGCCCATAATAAAAATCATCGTTCTACCAACAATCGTCTTCTACGTTGTCCGTCTCACCGCTCCGGTTTTATTCACTCTTCTTTCTTTGTCCAGGCGGTATTTCTTTGGAATGCGCTCCCTCTGAACATCAGGATGGCAACCAGTCGGTTATCTTTCAAAGTGAAAGCACGTGAACATATTCGTGAAAAGTTGGCAGAATCTTTGCAGCGCTGATTTGCTGGATTAGTTTTCTCCTCTACCTATCGTTATTTCTCCTGACAAAGTTTAATTGGTTTATATGTATGTATTTATGTATCTATGTATTAGTATGTATTCATTTTCAAGTTATCTGTCATTTATGTTGCACCTGCCATGTTTTGTCTCTGCATCACCCTAAGGTTGACTGGTAGAAAATGCCTCAGGCATTAAGTCCGCCTTTGTACAGTATTTTTTTACTTGTGCATAAAGTTTTAATAAAATAAATAAATAAATAAAATATATGGCCATTTATGCCACATATTTTAACACGCGCAAATAAACTAGTCTACTTGGTACTTCCCCTTGGCCCAGCAGCATGAAGTTTGGCGAGAAGTTAGGTCAAGTAAAGAGGAAAATCCGAAAATTGCTAATTTATAGTTATATATGAACTGCAAAGTTAAGTTTTTCATCAATCGGGGATCAAAAATTTATAGGCCGTGTCTTGAGTTGACATTTAGTCTGTATTTCATTACTCTACTATAAGTTCTTTTTAACCGACTTCCAAAAAGGAGGAGGTTATATGTTCGTCGCGTATGTTTGTTTTTTTTTTTTTGTTTTTTTGTTATGTATGTCCACCGATTTCTCCGTCATTTGTGGACCGATTTTGAAAATTCTTTTTTTTGTTTGAAAGGGTATGCTCCCAAATTGGTTCCATATAAATTTTATTAACTTTGCTTGGGTAGTTTTTGAGTTAGCTACAAAATACGTATTTTTTTCCCACTTAGTATGCAGATGATATGATAAGTTCCTGTCACTGGTAGCAGGAGTGGTATTCGAATATGTGTCGGGTAGGTACCACAACTAAAAAGTGAAAAATAAAAACTTTTTACAAAAAAAAAACAACCGACTTCCAAAAAAAAAACACTACAAAGTGAAAAATAACTTTAATTTCGGAAGTCGGTGGCAAAAAACGAAAACACAAAACCCAAGACACCGACTTCCGAAATTAAAGTTATTTTTCACTTTGTAGTGTTTTTTTTTTGGAAGTCAGTTGTTTTTTTTTGTAAAAAGTTTTTTTAATTGAAAATTTAAGTTTCTCCTTCAATCCAAATTTGGAAATTCGGGCAACTAAGCAGCCTCAGCTTTGAGACGGAACCCTCAGGGCGCAAGTCCTACTCAGATTTATAAGGTTTAAAAAAAAAAAAAAAAAAATCAGGCTTAAATGATTCTAATGCATTTCTTAAAATATGTTATAGAGTTTGGTTTCCGCACTTAGTCCGTAAGGTGGACCATTGTGCGTGGGCCATGGCGGCCGTTTGGTGGTTATTCCAACCAGCCCACCTCCCTCTAGAAGCTAATTAAATCTCCCGGTCTGTTCAGAACATCTGTGTAGGATCTAAGTGACCCGAGGGTTTCTGTTCTAATCTGAGTGACGCCTGTGCATTCAAAGAGCACGTGCGCTACGGTTCCCTCAGCCTCCATGCTCGCTCTGCACAGAAGACTGTCCGTTATGCCTATTGTGTGGAAGTGTTTGTTTATCGAGCAGTGCCCCGTGATTGTCCCCGTCACCAGGCGCAGGCCGTTCCTGTCCAGGCGTAGGCTAGCAGGGTAATTAATATTTAATAACAATGTCTGTGTAAAGTCTGTCTGTCTGTCCGTTCTGGGTGGCAATCAAAATGATAAATTGAAACCCTTAAATTACAACTACAACGATGGATAGTAATTGATTGAGTGCCGCTGTTTTAAAGGCGTTCCCTTTAATTGCGTTTTGAGGATGTGATTATAAAGTTTATTGCGGAAATATTTGTTAGTCAATTGTGGTGTTATATCAGTCTGTTATTGTATTGTTGGGGTAGAAAGCCTGCTATCCAAGGATGGCATAGCTTCCTTGGACTGCCTGCAACCCGGTGTCGAGGTCCACCAGTTCTCCGCTTGTATGTGGGTGAACTCCTGTAGCCACCTTCGTATTTGGTTGAAGGAGATTGGCGTGATAGGCTCGGGTCGACAGACTGCCGTGCTAAATCCTCTTCTAGCAAGTTTGTCAGCTGCGTCGTTACTTAGCGATCCGCTGTGTCCTTTTATCCATTACAGTGTCACCGTGTTGCGGCCAGATACCGTTACTTGTTCTAGTGCATTGTGACATTCTAGTGGTAACTTTGAAGAAATATATTTTTTCCGTAAGGATTGGAGAACTGAGGCGCTATCGGAGAGTATGCGTATGTGGGTGTCCGTAACTCTCCTGGCTTCTATGGCATGGGACGTTTGTATGATGCCCACACACTCCGCCTGATAGATGATGTTGAACATTCCCAGCAGGCGGGATATATTTATGTTGAGGTCGTGTGAGAAGACTCCAACTCCGGTACTGGAGTCGGTCTTCGATCCGTCGGTGTATACTCTCAGCTCTTTTGGGCCTGAGTAATCACACTGTTCTTCTGTAAGTGTTATGTTGTAGTGCCGTTGAAAGTAGTGGTGTGATTTCAAGGCTTTGTCGCAGGGTGATGCCATCATTGGTCGTCGTTTGATCGCATCTTCCTTTATACGTATGTGCTTAACTCTGGAGTCTTTGCTTAGGGTTCCTGATAGATGGAGCCTAATGGCGGCCAGGGCCGCCTCCTCCCGCACGATTAGATGCAGAGGCGGTAGTCCAAGCATTGCCTGTAGGGCGGCAGTAGGTGTAGTTCTCATACTGTTAGTGATTGCAACACAAGCAAACCGCTGCAGTTTTTCGAGATCTCATTGGGCTGTACTCAGGTCTGTCCTGGGCCACCAGACCAGTGAGCCGTATGTGATAATTGGTCGGATGACTGTGGTGTATAGCCAGTGGGTGACCTTGGGGCTAATGCCCCAATTCCTGCCAAGCAGTCACTTGCACTGCCACATGGATATGCTTTCGTGGTGATGTAGTTTGTATGTCTTGCCCAGTTCAGTTTCTTGTCCAAAAAGATGCCCAAGTATTTGGTTTCAGTTGAGAGGCTTAGGGTTGTTCCAAAGAATTGTTGTAGTTGTAGTGTAGTCAATTTCCTCTTTTTTGTGAAGAGGATCAGTTCGATTTTTGTAGGGTTCACTGAGAGTTGGTGCTTGTTTCACCATTCCTCTACTATTTTCAGGGCTTGACGCACAAGATTGCATAGTGTTTTCGTGAGTCCCGTTTATTATTATGGTTATGTCATTGGCATAGCCTACGGTGAAATAACCTTTGTCATTAAGTGTTTTGATGAGGCTGTCTGCTACCAGGTTCCATAGAAGCGGTGAGAGGACGCCCCCTTGCGGGCAGCCCTTCGCAACGATGGCCCTTGTAGTGTCATTTACTGTGACTTGTACAGCTTTCAATTTAAGCATGTTGGTGATCCAGCCACTCAGGGTCGAGTCTATGCACTGTCGTTCGAGGGCCATTTTTATGCTGTTAAACATAGTTTTGTCAAAGGCGCCCTCAATGTCAATAAAGGCGGCCAGTGCTGAGCATTTGTGGTCCACTGCGCATTCAATTTTAGAAACCACACTATGCAGCGCTGATTCTGTTGATTTGCCTGTGGAGTACGCATGCTGTTGTTTGTGAAGTGGTTTTACCCTGCGAGGTCCGTCTAGGATGTGCCTGTCACAGAGTCTCTTGAGGGTTTTCAGTAGGAAGGATGTGTTTTATAGGCCTATAAGCCTTGGGTTGTGTATAACCGGGCTTGCCAGGTTTGGCTATGAAAATGACTTTCACCTCGCGCCATGCGAGAGGTATGTGTCTAAGTGCTATGTAGGCTCGATAGATCTCCACCAGCCATGGTGTCAGATAATCTCCCAGCCAGCACAAACCTTCTGAGTAAGTTTTGTTTAACAGCAGTCATAGAAACTAATCGCTGAATAATTAGCTGATTAAGCGCTTACTCAGAGGTTATTCAAGCAATTTGGGCACATAATTATATTGCTAATAGCTGTGTAATAGCAACGTAACAGATGAATAAGTTTTGAATAATTGTACGGCAAGCTGAGTATCTTCTGCATAAAAGCATTTTGTACTTTAATACAAGTATTACAGCTCTGTTAGCCAGAATTTTTGAATGATGAATAAACTAATGGTTAAGTCCTTCAAAGCTCAGATATTCAGACGATACACAACGTTTAGCTCATTTCAGTATTTTTATCAAGAAGTTAATCAAATTAAATTGAAATTGACAAATCCGAACAGAGTGACTGCGACATTGAAAATATAATAACCTATCGTAAATAAATTTTACCCTTATTTATGTTTAGAGGAAGAAATTGTTGGTGCGCATGCAACTTTACCGTGTATTTATATATACATTTCGTGTAAAATTTGTGTCTATTGATATGTTTTTACATGTGAAATATTTTTTAATATTTTATGCAGTTTAAGGGTTCAAAAATAACCTTGTCATACTTTTATAAGAATATTATACCGATTTTGTTATTAAACTTGAGTATTTGAGTATAAAATTCCACATCATTATATTAGGTTATGTTATTCGATATGGCGACGCTCATTCTGAATAAAATCTAATTGCACAGCGGCTTATCGTCTTATGTCTGTATAACAGACCTTGTGTCTACTTAATAAGTTGTGCTCTGGTTAAAAGTGGTCTGCACTCAACATTTTTCGATAACTGTTCTATAATCACACACATTCGTACTGTAAATCAAACAGGATTCAGTCATAATTATAGTAATGAAAACCCACAGTATGGGTATATTATTTGTTCTTTTTATCTCTTATCAAAGCAAGCACTTTCTTCGTATGCCTCCTGGGGGCCTACCACCAGCTCTTATAGCAATATTATTTTAATATTACTTCAGTGTGGGAAAGAGATGAAGCTCTACAGGACGTATAGCTCCATCTCTTTCTCTCACTGGAGTAATATTAAAATAATACTGCTTTTGAGCTGGTGGTAGGCCCCCTGTTCTTTTTCTATTTTTCCATGAATGTGGAGTATTTTAAAAAAAAAATTGTAAGGAGGCATTTTCACACAACCACTACAAAACAAAGCGCAGTTAGCCGCTTAAATGCTGACTAACGTTCCAGAACAGTTCTTCTAGCTTAAAAAATGTTATGTTAAAAAAATGTGGATAGTACCTCTCCTCTGGAGTTCGGTGCGTCACTGCCCCAGAGCAGATGGTGGGCGTTCGAGTCCGTGCAGATGATCAGGTCCAGACTGACGCGCTTACAGTGTTGCACCAGGTCGGCCATCTCTTTAGGCGGGCAGTCTGTGCCCTCGCCTGGCATGTATACCGAGACTAGTACAATATCTGGAACGCTACCCTCGGTCTGGAGCCTGACAGCTGTCAGGTCTCTGGAACAGAATTGGGTGAGTGGTGTGATAAGAATTTCGTTGGATATGTCAGGTTCTTGGTTTGTCTGACGTGTGAGTGTTGAGAATTATCTTACCTCCGATGTTACCGAGGCCACATTCTATTGTTCCTGATCCACGGCTCTTGGATCAGTGCGATGGTTCGGGGCTTCACCTCCAGTGCCCTGCGTAAACTAGCCGTGGCAGTCTGGCTATGTTAGAGGTTTGTTTGGATAAAATTAAGGGGTGGTGACGGCGGTGGAGTGGAGTTAGTCGGAGATGGATCCATCGGACAGTCTCTCCGTCTCCTCCACTCTGTACTGGTCGTCGTGTTGATCGCCCGGCGACGAAGCGAGAAGTTGCCCATTCCAGCCAGGTGATGTGGGCAATGTCAATGTCGCTCGTCTGTGTCATACTCGTTAGTGCCGTCTTCCCGTCTGTGCTGTCGGTCTGGGTGTCAGAGGGTCGAGTCTGGGTGTCAGAGGGTCGGGTCGTGGGCCAGAAGCATACGTATATAGACCCTAGCAGGTACGATATTCGACGCTTCCGTTCCAGGACCTTTTCAGCTTCCTCCGGTGGCAGCCCTAGGGTCATGTAAGCCTCGCTATGGTCGCCACCGACGGTAGTTGCCCTGTACAACGACCACCTGGTAATGTCATATCAAGTATTCTGACGGGTCAGAATGCTTTGGAGCTTGGCCACGTCACCTCGGTAACGAGGGACAAAAAGCGAGGCGCGGACACGGGTGGGCACGTCGGTCTGTTTCATCACTGTTAGTTTCTGGTCAGTGCCTGGGAGTCTAATTTTGGGCACATTCTGGGTCAGCCAGGTCAGAGCGTTGTCATCTTCACACCACATCTGCACTGTGCCTTGCACTACCCGAGGGTATCCGCGGAAGGCCGGGAGTGGTACCGACGAGTCTGTATCCATCAGTAGGTTCTCTAGATCAGTCTTAACGTGCTCGACCTCTTCCTTGCTCAGTTCTCTACTGGGGTGGGCAAAGCAGATTGCTACGGCCAGCCGCGCAGGAATATCCTTTGTGGCCCGCGCATAAGTTCTCTGTTCCCCCTGAGCGGAGTGGACCGTCACACGCTTGGCGTCCCCCTGAAGCGTACTTGGCGAAGCCGTGTCATCGGGGCGCTCCCTCTTCGCCGGCCCTGTACCGCTCGGTCCAGGCTGCGGCTTGGAGGTGCCTGGCAGGGTGTTGATTGCCGCCAACGCCTTGTGTGAGGCTCCAGAACGGGCAAGCGTTCTGGAGCCTCACACAGCCTGATATGTCTAGGTCGAGGTCCGCCAGCCGACCCCAAGATACTGACAGAACCCACGTTCTGTCAGTATCTTGGGGTCGGCTGGCGGTCCCGACAGACTCTGTCACGTGCGGAGGCGCTTCGCGCTGGGTTGCCTCTTTGCGTATCTGCCCCCGCCCATTTGGTTCCGCGTCCGGCTGCTTTTCGCACTGGGTTACCCCTTCGCGTACTTGCGGCTGGTTGCGTGGCTCCGCGTCCGGCCACTTTGCGCGATGGGTTTCCCCTGCGCGTACTCGTGGCTGATCACGTACCAACTCTTCAGCGTCCGATCGCGCTTCGCGCTTGCTAGTGCCTTCGTGGGTATTGCGCTTTCGGTCCCCTACTTTCTTCCTCTCCCGGGCCAAGATTTTTTTTCCGCGGGCGAATCAGCGCGTGTACTCCATCAACTTCAACCGGGAGAGTGGTAGAGATGCCAGGTCTGTCATCCTTCCCTACGTCAGCCTGTCTGTGCTGCTCTTGGTCATTGTCTGGGTACGTGGTGCTACTCCGCACGTTGCTCTGTTGCCAGATGCTCGTGGGAAGCACACTCCGTGTAGTCGGTATCACTGCGTGGGTCGCAGCCGGGGTTGTGTTTGTAGGCGCGTTAGTCGCAACCGAGGTCAGGTTCATGTGCGCGGTAATCACAGCCTGTGTAGTGGGCGCTAGGTCAGCAGCCGGCCGCGCGGAAAAGTGCGGAATTAAGTTGTCCATATTTCAGGTTGATGCCCCCCCTGTAATACGCTACCACCTAACCTAGCCGCCAAAGCGGTGTGGGATTTCCCGGCTTGGCTGGGACCCACCTGGGTAGATACATTATCTCTCTGCATGTTCATGGTGTGGGGGGTGGGCTTTTTTGGAATCGAGGGATAGGGGGAAAGGTATTTAGTGGATGGAGGGTGTGGGTTCCTTGGGGGCCACCCTAGGTCTGGGAGTTGGTCTAGGGATTTAGGATCGACGGGAAAATGTATGGATGGGGAGGGATGGCTTGATTTGGTGATGGGTAACAAAGGAAGGGGTATGTGGGTTACCCTAAGCCTTGGATTTGGTTTTTGGGAACTTCTCTTGTCCGGGATCTCTTTAGAAAGATGCTCAGAGTGTGGGATCGACTACTAACGGTCATTGTAACCATCAGTGGTCGGTCCCGCAGCCGGAGTTGGGCTATCCGCAACCTGTCCACCCGCTCGGTTGCAAGAGAAGAAGTGCCTGGCAGTCTGGATCGCCCCACCACGGATGTACGTATACATTCGCGTTGGAGCGATCCAGTCTCCCCCGATTCTCTCTCTTAAAATACTTATTATTCATTTTACTATTATTTTCACCATTGATTTGTAATACCTACTCTTGCTGCCATTGAACACAAAATACCTACATGTTAGAAAAGTTAGTTTACGAGTTTAAATTGTAATAACTTTTGACCGAGTGGGCGATTTTAATTAAATAAAGACTGAATGTTGATTCAAGATACGGACTATGACTACATTTCCAATCCCTTTAATCTTTTGAAAAAAAGACACAACAAAAAAAAAACAATATTACATAATGAGAATTTTAAATTCATCCCCTATTTTACCCTCTTGAGGGATGATTTTTGAAAAGCGCAGAAATACGTAATTATTTATTTGTTACCAAAAGCATATTAAATTTTCATAGCCCTATCTTAAGAAATGATAGGTTTCCCATACAAACTTTCATCCCCTTAGGGTTATTTTTGAGACAAAAAGTACTTCTCCGAGATGCTATCTATCTCCTTGCCAAATTTTATCGAAATCTGTATAGTGGTTTAGGCGTGAAAAGGTAACATACAGACAGACAGAGTTACATTCGAATTTATAATATTAGGATGGATAGTTTATTAGTATGGATCAAGTATGGATGAATTCATGATTGACTGCTTAGCTTCATAAAAGTATAGCGGGATGACAATCATTTAAAAGGGTAAATCTGTAACTATCTGCTACATTCATTCCTTATTTAGCCCAGAAATAATTAATTTGTTGGTATTTTATTGTTGTGTTCATTTAAATAATAGTAAATACCTCATTAAAAAGTTTTTTCATCATACAAAGGTATATTGTGTTCTATCTTCTCTCGTTTCCCACAAAATGTATGGGAAGTATTTTTTTTAAATTTCTGACTTTTCTCGTACTCAAACCTCAGTTTGCCCGATATAGTTTTTTGATCCCAGTAATAAGAAATAGGATCGACTGGCATCAAAAAAGTTTTTGTGAAAATTGAAAATTTTTTGCTGACTGTACATTTTTTTCAAAATTTGTGAATGCGATCTGCATTCACAGATTTTGAAAACATGTTTCAAAAAGTTAAAGACAGTCCACTTTTTTTTTTTTTTTTGGGTGGGAAATTATCAAATAACTTCTCCCGCTCTAGGTGGAGCGGGAGGGCGTGTCAGACTCTTACTGACTAAAACCCACCCGTGTTCTTTCCGTTGCCATGTTGCCGGGGGGCCACGATATCCCTATCGGCCCATATTCACAGCCCCGGCAGGCATTGGCCCTAGCGGACCCCGTCAATTCTGCTGAAATCTCTTTGAGGCGCGCGTGGAACACAACGCGCCGTCGACCCGGGCTTGGTCCTTATCGGACGGCGAGCTATCCATTGCTCACCGTCCGCAAGCCCGCGCCTACGGTGGCCGGAAATCTTCCTGTGATTCCCGACGCCCAGGGCGTCTCCTCCTGCGGCGGTTAGGGGCGCGAGGGCGCGAAATTTGCCTGTCCCTCACGCGCTCCGTCTCCTCCTTCGCGAGCATTACTGCTTCGCAGAAAGAGGTGACGGCCTCCCATTTCCTCTCGCTCCGTAGCATGACCCTAATCAGGGCCGGACGAGAGATCACCGCCGCCGCATCCACGAGGACACGGCGATGCCCTGCCCAAGCCGGGCAGACCTCCACCGTATGCTCCACCGTGTCCTCCGGGCGATCCACACAGTGACGACACCCGGGCGTTTCCTCCCGCTTTATCCTGAACAGGCACCTCCCGAAACAGCCGTATCCGGTGAGGACCTGCGTCAGGCGGAAGGTGAGGACGCCGTGGCGCCTCTCTAGCCACTCCTAAAAGAGGGGTCTTATTGCCGCAATTGTGGCGTGCCCAGCGCTGGGTTGCAACAATCGCACTCTCCATTCCGCCATGAGATCCCGCCGGAGCTCTGTCCGCTGTGCCGCGACTTCTTGCGGCATCGGAGTTAAGCCCCGGCGTTTCGCCTCCTCGCGCCACTCCCAAATGTGCGCGAGGACCTTTGCCTCCAGATCCCATGGCGGTACTCCGGCAAGGAGGCTCGCCGCCTCGCAGGAGACCGTGCGGTATCCTCGGGCCAGCCGGATGGCCATGACCCTTTGGGACGCGTTCAGCCGGCGGCCTGGCTGCCGCCTCAATGAAGGCGCCCACACCGGCGCCCCGTAAAGGGCCATGGACCGCACGATCCCCGCGTAGAGCCTCCGGCAGGAGGCGAAAGACAGTCCCCTAAGACTGTTTTCTTGTAGCGACAACGGTTAAGGTACCTGCCCTTATTGCCCCATATCAACACCCACCCTGTATATGTTATGATTGACGGCTTAGCTCCATAAAGGTATAGCGTGATGATAATCTCTTAAAAGGTTAAATCCGTAATTATCTGCAATATTCTAACCTTTTGGCTAGTCTTTTTACAATTTGCGGTAAACTATAGAAGAATACGAATATAATGCAATATTGCTCATCCCCCATAGCACATAGCGTGATAATAATTTTTGAAAAATCTGTTGTGACGTTTCCATTATTTGACATAAAGATTATTAATACCAATTTTCAAGTTAATCAAGCCACACAGTAAAATCCTCCACTATTAAAATAAATACCCCGTTTCACCCCGTTAGAGGTAGATTTAAAAAAACCCTCATATAATTTTTTATTTATTTTCAGTCTTAAGTATAAATACTGAGTTTCGAGTTAATCAGACCGCGCGTTAAAATTCTTTCATACAAACTTTGACACCCCCAAATCCTCCTTTAGGGGGTAGTTTAGAAAAACTAAAATGCGTCCAAGTGCGAGCCGGATTTGCCCATGAAGGGTTCCGTAGCAGCAAGTAACATAATTATATAAAAGTTCTTGTAGTTCGTTGTAACTTTGATCGATGTTTTAATTATAGTGTATTTTTGGTTTACGATTTATGACGTATTAAAAAAAAACTACTTACTAGATCTCGTTCAAACCAATTTTCGGTGGAAGTTTATATGGTCGTGTTCATCATGTACTTTGTGTTGTTCTCTGATTACTCTTGTCTTTTATGTATGCACGTGTTTCTGTGACAAAAAAACCTATTTTTCTTTCTTTCTATATTTTTTTTTTAGTTTTATCATTCTCTTATTTTAGAAGTTACAGGGGGGTACACACATTTTACCACATTGGAAGTGTCTCTCGCGCAAACTATTCAGTTTAGAAAAAAATGATATTAGAAACTTCAATATTATTTTTGAAGACCTATCCATAAATACCCCACACGGAAGGGATTGATAAAAAAAAAATTGAGTTTCAGTTCTAAGTACGGGGAACCTTAATGCGGTTCACAGAATACATCTACTTACCAAGTTTCAACAGCATAGTTTTATAGTTTCGGAAAAAAGTGGCTGTGACATACGGACGGACCGACAGACAGACAGACATGACGAATCCATAAGGGTTCCGTTTTAACCCTAAATATGTCAAACTTTATAATTTATATAGATATGTAAGTATCCATGCCAAGTTTCAAGTTTATTAACTCAAGAAATAAGATTTTTCATACAAACAAAATCCCCCCTTTTCACCCCCTTAAAGATCGAATTTCCAAAAACCCGTTCTTAGCGGACGTCTACTAACTATAAACTACCTCCCTGCTAAATTTCATCTTAATACATCAAGCGGTTTTCGATATTTCGTGATGGGTGAGTGAGTGACCTTTCGCTTTTATATATTTAGATTTTTTTTTTAAACGACTTTTTCTAAAAATTAAACCCAGCTAGATCGATTTATCGCTCCCGAAATCCCCTGCATACTAAATTTCATGAAAATCGTTACAGCCGTTTTCGAGATTCAGATTATATACAAGAATTGCTCGTTTAAAGGTATTGGATAATTTTTTACCTAAAAAGCGTTTAAATAATACTTGTATTTTTAACCCCCAATTTGGATTTGCGCTTGCGCACTTATTACAAAACACGATTTATTTTTAGACCCAGTTTTAAACCATCAATCTAAAAATAGATTGAATTTTAAACTTAATTACAAATATTTTAAACTTCTTATTATTAATACCAAGAACTGATTTTTTTAACCCGAGTCTAAGGCCGTTTCCTCATTGGTCGGTAAGCACTCTGTACCGAAACGGTACTGTACTGTTTTCATTTCATTTAGAATTCCAAATTCAAATTAATTCTATTGGTACGAGAGCCCATGATCAAAAATTGTGCCTTATCGTTTTACGAACAAAACCGTATAAAATCGATAAATTTGGTTATTTCTGATATTCAACAATTCTAATTTCAGAAATTTTCCACGTCACGTCTAACCTGACCGTATTTTTAAATAATTATGTCAAATAAAACTACCGAACTGTTTCATAACAATCTGTCTGATTTTCAGAACGTAAACAATAAATAGGTACCGAAAATAAAATTTTCAGAAACCAGTAGCGTCACACGTACCTACCCAGGAGATAATGTGAGAAAATTAAAAATGAGTCAAAAAATAAAACCCATAGCAATTTAACCCAATTTAACTTCTTATCTTTTATCTCACTTCCAATATCTTTGTTCTTCACACACTAAGAATTTGCGTTCTTCTAACAATCTTCTCCTACTTTGTCCTTCTCATACTTCTGACTTTGTTCATTCTTCCTTTCATATTCAGTCCATTCTTCTATGGAACGCGCTTCCTCTTGATATCAGGACGGCCACCAGTCGGTATGCATTTAAGCGGAAATTGCAGAGTTTTTTTCAAAATAAATACAGTAGAGTCATCTCAACACCTCTCTCCCTTGAATTTGTATATATGTATATATATATATATTATAGATATATATTTTATTAAATGTATGTATGTGTATTATAAGTTATAACCTATTTATGTACTGTTGTTCCTTCATTTTATTTCTAATGATATATTTTTAATATTTTTTTCTTTGTTCCTCTCAAACAGAGCACCTGCCATCTAATCTCTTCACCACCCTTGGTTGACTGGTAGAGAATGCCTATGGCATTAAGTCCGCCTTTGTACCTTTTTGTGTGTGAGAAGTTTAAATAAATAAATAAATAAACCCGTCTGAAAATCTTGTTTCCATGTGAACTGTCAGTTGATGCGAATAAATCATTTTTCAGAAACTCAAACTCAAACTCAAAACATTTATTTCAATTAAACCATTTACAGGCACTTTTGAATGGTCAAAGAATCGGTCAGTTAGTCAGAAAGTTGAAGCTGGTTGCCCATTCCAAAACGTAGATCTCTATGGAGAAGAACGGGCAAGAAACTCCAAGGCCACTCTTTTAAATATAGATATTACAAAATTCTGGGTACATTATTCTTGTTACTTCTATATGTGAGAACAATGTACAAAAAATAATCAAAGCAGTTGAAAATATCTGATTAAAAATAAGCCCTGGCAGATAAGAGATGACCAGTCTCAACTGACGGCGCCCGTTCACGAACATGACGCGTGGATCAGCACCATCCAGCTCAACCATTTTGTAGGGAATCGAATGATCCAACACACTCGCCACCATCAGCGAGACATTTAAGTGAGCTTGCCATTCTCTCAACTGCCATGCTCTTTCAAGTAAACATACATCTTAATAACATAATAAACGGCTCCATGGTACTCACATTTACAAAAAAAAAAAAAAAATGCTTCTAAATTATACAAAACTATAGTTTGCAATGTATTTAAGAAATTAATAGAATTTGACTACCAAAAAGTAAGAAAATCATTATTATCTAATTGAAGAACACAAGAAAATCATTATTATCTAACAGAAGAAAATGTAAGCATCATTTCATCAGCTAAAATTTTTCAACACGTTCAAAATGGTTTTAACACATATTATGTGTTAAAACCATTTTGAACGTGTTGAAAAATTTTAGCTTTCGGTAACATAGTATTCTGTCTGAAAACTGTTAGACATAATGAAAAAGGTTGTCCAGATGTGGACAAAAATTATATCAAAGAAAGAAAGAAAAATATGTTTATTTATCACAGAAACGCTTGCATACATAAAAGACAAGAGTAATCAGAGAACAAAACAAAGTACATAACAAATCACGAGCATAGAACAGAAATTACTAGGCGGCAGCTGCACGACATGACTGTGACAAGAAGGCTTCAAGAAGGCTATGGGGGACCCACAGCACAGCGCTGATTTTCAGAGGTCATCCGAAAAAAAGATGTACGGAAATCAAGTCAGATTCAGTGGTTCAATGATATCAGTATTTAGTGTCTCACGTTACTAATTAGACAACTATTCTATAATCAGAAATTATTAATAAATCATATTGCGGCGTTTTTACCAACGATTAATAAAGAGCTTACTCAAAACAAAATTTCATCGTTTCTAATCATTGTCGGACTCATCATCGGTGTCGTAAGGTAAACTAAGGTATAGGTGCGTAACAAGCACCGCGCTTATGTCAGGCGGCTCCGAAACGTTCTTTTGGTTTTTGGAACATTGAAAATTTCTGATAACAGGTTTTCACTAACCTCGGTAACTAAGCAAGAGATTTTAAAAAAATAATTAACCAGGTTGCTATGAGACAGATTGGTTAAATTTTTTGAATTTTTTTAAAATGCGCTCTGACTACTTACATTTGACAAGCAAAATGTCTGAAAACAAACTTTTACGTAATAAAATTACGAAATATATACTTTTTTAATATCAGGCATGTGATGAAACGGTCTGCCAATTTTTTCTAAAATAGCAGAAAATGGGCTTCCATAAACTGTGAGGTTTCTGACCGGTATGTACTACTCACCGAATGGAGTTCAGAATCATCAAAACAAACGATTTTATACGGTTTTGGCCGTAAACGGTGTGACATGGTTTTGGTAGTGGGCTCTCGTGCTAATTATTTTCCTTTTTTGTACTTTACTTTATCTTACTTTACTTTACTAATTAAATCGTAATCCGTTCAACTGTTTCAGCGTGAAAGACGAACAAACATACAAACTCACTTTCGCATTTATAATTATTTATATATATAAGGCGTTCGGTAAACTTTCGGTGCCGATGCAGTAAAACGCGTGACGACACGCGGTATCGAAACGATTCCGCACCGCAGACGTACCGACCAGTGAGAAAAGAGCCATAGTTGTCAATTTTGTATTTGAAACTTTATCTCAGACTGGAGGAATAAGGTCCGAAATACAAAAACTGGCTGAAAGGTTTAAGCTGGGCCAATGTTAGAACTGGCTTTGTAATAAAAACGAATCAAGTATGAAAAAATGTGGTTGTAGTATAAAACTACACACCACTTTCCCGAAATCCAAGGTATAAAAACATGCAAACAATATCTATCGCGTTCTTTATTTACAACTAACATAAACATTTTTACGGTTTTGATAGAAACTTATTATTTTTTATATCCTCCTCGCAGTTTATTAGCTCGTAAAATGTAAAAAGATTTATCGTGATCGTTTGACATGTCGACAAATGATTTATTGTTTTCTTAGAATATATTATTATTGATTTTTATGAATGTATAAATCTTGTTGACACTATATATTATTACTGATTTTTTATGAATGTATAAATCTTGTTGACACTATAAGCTGATTTATTCAGTCGTAAATTCCATTACTTTTGAGAAAATTTATACAGTCTCATTATTTGCCTTTCAAACCAGCAGTGCTGTTTAAATTTTACACAACACAACACATAACATAACCTTACGCCCATATAGTACACCAACCCAGTACACCGACATTTCGCCAGTTATGTCCAAATCACATGTAATAGGAAGAAAGCCTAATGCCATCAATTGGGCACAAATCCAGACCCCGGGCTGCTACTGAAAAATTCTTGATGGAAAAACCCAATGACACTTTGCCCAACCTGGAAATCGAACCCAGAACCTCATGAACGCGACCACTAGAAGAACAAGGTAGTTTATCATTAGAGCATAAGCATAATCAGCCTATAATGTTCCCACTGCTGGGACGCACACCTCATTTCCGTGAGAGGGAGTGGGCCGTCATCCACCACGCGGGCCTAGTGCGAGTTGGTGGATGTACAGTCAACGGTCATAAATGGAGTGCCACCGGAATGTTCATATTTGCCTGCACGCCAGGTCTGCGCCTATCTCTGTGTGTGTGATGTTTTAATGCAGACAGTTCCTAACGCGCACACAGCGTAGGGCACAACTACGAAAGAGCGATGTTGGTTGGTCAGATGAATGTGTGGTCACCTACTTATACTTGTTTTCTTCATAATTAATTATCGACAACAGCGCCTATTTAAAAGCAATGCTAAAATTCAACAAAGTAGTTATATGTAAAGATGGCAGGATCGCAAGAGTAGGTCGGTATAGTTGTGTGTGCATGAGAATGGTGAAGGTTCGAACCTCAGTGCGAGCTCTCGACTCTTTTTGTTTTTCTCGTTTTCGTGTCAGAGTTCAATTATTTGAATCTCGTCAATTTACAATGACTATAATTATGTTACGGAAGGTAAAAATAAAGTAGGGATAATAGATAATTTAATAATAATAAAAAAACACAATTTTACATAGGGATATTTATTTTGTTATTATTAACCTTTAAAGCATAATAAGAACGATATACCAAACGTTGAAAAAAATAATTTGTAATTTGTTCATAAATCATTTTTGGTTGCTAATAAAATTGGATCTTACCTATTGTTTATTGAGGTTACTTATAGCTTAATTTATTCATTTTCTCAAAGAAAAGAAGATTGAAACTTAACCTCAGTCCTACAATCTTATAATAATTATTAACTAACTTATTACTATGATGGCCAGTGTATCCCTAAATTCCCCTGTTATCATTAAATATTACTTACTTATATATTTTTTATTAATATTTAGTGTGACCTCTGCTATTATTAAGGCAGTCAAGAAGACGTTGACGCATGGAGGCCACATTATTGCTACAACTATCTGTGCCACGTAAACTGTCCCACAACTCCATGCAATGGGACCTGAGCTGTTCGAGACATCTTTCGTCTCGTGCTTCCCATCTTTGCACCATTAAACCCCATACATTTTCATGGGTTTTCATGGGTTTAGATCAGGGGATCGCGCTGGCCACGGAATAACTTTAACATCCGAATGCTGACTAAACCATTCACGAACAATACCGGCACGATATATCGGACAATTATCTTGAACAAAATAAAGTTCACCAATTTCATCCACTGGATAAACATTGCGCACAGTACTGCCCACCATACACTAAAGTGCAGTAACAGCAAAATCACGATTTCGAGTAAAACGCATTTAAAGTTAAGAATTGATTTTAAAAAATCAACAGAATGTATAAGCAAAAAAATTTGAATGCAGAAAGGTTGTAAAGGCATAGGTTCACACGTTAAAGCAATAAAAAAAAATATATCTTAATAACTGAATTTATTATGGCCATTTATTCTTTTTGGTGCCTATTACTGCATAGCCTTTTTTGTAAAAAATACCATTTTAAACTTAGTAAAATGCAGCAAAAAGCCCTATTACTGCGTTTGGATCAGTTATTTTGTCAAGAAACCCAACTAACATGCAGTAAGGTCAAAAAAATACTGCATTTTAGTTAGTTTTTTAAGAAAAAAGTGTTCAATTTACTAGTGCAGTAAGAAAAATAGCTAGTTCACATTTTAAAGACCGTTTATTTCTTATTATTTAATCACAATAATTCAACTCACTTATGTAAAATTTACATATCAAAAATAAAAAAAAACATCTAATTAATAAAGGACCCTGCGCAGAATGCACAACCTCCTTTGACAGTTTTCTCTTAATATTAACATATATAACATAATGTATCTTTATTTATTTATTAACTGCACTTTAGCTAGGAATAATCATATCTGTGTCATTATGCTATCCAAACTAATCTGCAGTAATGCTGTATTTTACTGCGTGTTAGTCAGTTTATAATGATAAAAGAATGTTAAGTATTCACAACTAAAATGCGACAAGCTTTGATTTTACTGCATTTTAGTTGGGAGTTCGTGACAATAAATTGTATTTTCTTAATTTGCAGTAAAAATAGCTTGTATGGCGGTAAATTTTACTGCGTATTAATTTTTTTTTTAATTTTTTTCCAGAAATATAAAACTATCTAAAGAACTGTAAAATTATATTGCTTACTGCATTTTAGTTATGAAACCTTAAAATTTAATCTGCAGTATAATTTATACTGTATTTTAGTTGGGAAATCACGCCAAATTGTTAATTTTTTTCGTTTGCAGTAAGTGAAAACTGTTAAATAAAAACCATTCTAATAGTCTTAGAAATAAGTAAGTTAATTCAATAGAAAGCTTAAGAAACCCGCTTTCAGAATCACTAATAAAACGAAAAAACACAAAAGGGCTGTTACTGCTCTTTAGTCTCTGGTGGGCAGAGTAGGAAGCATTATGTCGCTCAAAACCTCGACGTAGTTGGAACTGTTGGCCCGCGTCGGACTATAACCATTCGTTTCATATTCACCAACCATAAAACGTCGCTGAGGCTGGGTGGAATAAGTGGCGGCCTACCACTTCTAATACGGCTCTTCAGACTTCCCTCTTCCTCAAATCTTTTCACCCAACGTCTCACAGTATTTCTCTAAAAATAAAGAAATCCTTATTACTCACTTTGAACCACCACATAAAATATGAGATTAACAAATAAAAACAATCACAAGAAAATAACTTACACATAAACCGGTTTCATTGGATATTTCAGATATATTAAATCCATTGTTATGCATGGCTACAATGTTCGCCCTAGCTTCAACATTTATATTAGCTTGCATTTTGAATAAAAATCTTCGCACTAAAAATCACTAATAGCAATATCACAAACGCTCGTAACTAAGTTCACCAGCCAACAACGTCATACGATTCTATTACAGCCAGTAAATAAATTTTATTTCAAATCTACCTTCATTTTTTATGTTTTCTATGTTGACTTGTTTAAAATATTGAATTAAAGATACTTACTCATTCCTCGACATTCGCTGTCTTTTTCTCATTGCTATAATCAGAAAAAGACAGCGGGGCGCGATAAGCCTACGAAGTAAGGGAAACTGTTATATACCGCGCTCTTTCTGTTTGGTTCATGATGAAAGAGTGCAATAAATAGGTGTTTATGTGTGTGTATGAAATGCCTTATTAGAAGAAGGTCTCAAGTGCGAAGAGTTACGTTGCGATAGCTTTGTAAGACTGGTACTGGACTTCTGACCGGTACTGTACCATATCCACCATATCTTCGAATTTTTGGTTTTAGGACATGCCGGTTTCCTCACGCTATTTTCAATTACCCTTTTTGAGAGCAGTAGTGATGAAATAATTTACCCGTTAGTAGCAATTATGTTTGAAATCGCCAACCCGTCTTGAGCAAGCGTGGTGATCAATGCTCGTGCCTTCTCTGTATGAGAAGAGGCCTTTGCTCTGCAGTGGGACAATAATAGGCAGGTATTATAAAGTACCTGCCTGAACTAACAACCTAGAACTCGTAAGTCGCGGTCATTACCACTGGACCAGGTTCTTATAATAATGTCATTATAACTTTACCATTATTTATTATATGTAATATTATGCTGATATCGTACCTATTCTAAATAAATTATTTACAGTGGGTTCAGTAAAGGACGATCCAATAAGAGGATGGCTTAACAACTGGTTCGGAGCAACCGGTTTTTCTGTGTTCACCGCCAGAGGTCTAAACCGAGTCATCTATGGACACAGCAGCAATATCATTGACCTGATTCCCGTGGATTATGTCGCTAATTTGGTGATTGTCGCCGGTGCGAAGAATGGAGAAGAGAAGTATGTGTATTTTTTTTGGTTTCTGGAAAAGAAAGTAGGTACCTGCAGAGATAGTAGCAAAACGCGAGCCTATTAATCATAATAAAAAAGTTCTTACTCTTAAGTTGACAAATATTTAAGTCATGCCGTGGCCGTAGTATCACTCACGTAGCGGTATACATCAGGAATGAAATTATCCGGAAAAGAACCGGAGTTACCGACATTGCAGAGTAAGCAAGCTAAAGAGGCAGCTGGGCTGGCCATGTTTCTCTAAGGACCGATGGCCGGTGGAGAAGACGAGTCTGGGAGTCGAGACAACGTATCGGCAAGCGTAGTGTGGGACGCTCCCCAGCTAGATGGACCGACGAACTTAAAAAGATGGCTGGGACAGACTGGATACGGAAACCGAAGGGCAGGGTGTTGTGGCGCATCTCGGAAGAAGCCTATGTCCACAGAGGACTGCTATAGGCTGAGTTGATGTGGCCATGGTAAAGTATTAATCAGTCGTTCTTCCAAGTTGAGTGCAGTTGTCGCTACTCATGGAGGCTATTTTAATTAACTCTTAATGATCTATAGTGATAAAAAAATCTGGGTCAAATAAATTTATTTTCTTTCTAAAAGTGCAATAAACCAACACTGTAATCGTCACCCTCCCTTGTTAGTATTCTAGTTCAAAGAGGGGGCTTTTTTTGGTGGTAAATTGTGAAATAACTTATCCCGCTCTGGGAGGAGCGGGAGGTGTGGGCGCGGAGGCCACGATCTCCCTTTCGGACTTCTTCGCAGCCCCGGCAGGCATCGGCCCTAGCGGACCCCGTCAATACTGCTGACATCTCTTTGAGGCGCGCGTAGAACACAACGCGCCATTGACCCGGACTTGGTCCTTATCGGGCGGCGAGCTACCCATTGCTCACCGTTCGCCGGACGCGAGAGACCACCGCCGCCGATCGCCTCCACGAGGACACGGCGATGCTCCGCCCAAGCCGGGCAGACCTCCACCGTATGCTCCACCGTGTCCTCCGGGCGATCCACACAATAGTGACAACCGGGAGTTTCCTCCCGCTTTATCATAAACAGGAACCTCCCGAAACAGCCGTGTCCGGTGATGACCTGCGTCAGGCGGAAGGCGAGGACGCCGTGGTGCCTCTCTAGCCACTCCTTAAAGAGAGGTCTTATCGCCGCAATTGTGGCGTGCTCAGCGCTGGATTGCGACAATTGCACCCTCCATGACGCCATGAGATCCCGCCGGAGCTCTGTCCGCTGTGCCGCGAATTCTCGCGGCAGCGGAGTTAAGCCCCGGCGTTTCGCCTCCTCGTGCCACTCCCAGATGTGGGCGAGGACCTTTGCCTCCAGATCCCATGGCGGTAATCCGGCAAGGAGGCTTGCCGCCTCGCAGGAGACCGTGCCAGCCTCGGGCCAGCCAAATGGCCATGACTCTCTGGGACGCGTTCAACCGGTGGGTGGCCTCAATGAACGCGCCCACACCGATGCTCCGTAAAGGGCCATGGACCGCACGACCCCCGCATAGAGCCTCCGGCAGAAGGCGTTTGCACCCCCCAGATTGGGCAGCCACTTCAAGGCCGCTCCAGTCTGGGAGCCAAACGTCGGAAATGCTCCACGAAGTTCCACCGGCTATCGAGGAAGAGTCCCAGATACTTCATCGTCGACTCGACGCCGATGTGAACCTCTCCCGCCATTACCTGGGAACCCGACGATGGCGCATTCCGAGGACCATGAAAAGCCATGGCTTCGGACTTGTGCAGGGTATGACCTCCCTGCGCCAGGACCAACGTCTCGTCAGCGTAGCAAACGACGCTGACCCCACTAGGGAGGTCGGCGCGCAGCACCCAGTCGTATCCGATGTCCCACAGAAGCAGCCCCAGGACCAATCCCCGTGGGACACCGCACGACATCTCTCGCTGGTTCCACTCTCCTTGGTGAACGGGGTAGGTGACGGCCCTGTCCGTCAAATAGGCGTCGACCACACGACAGAAGTAGGTCGGCATCCGGTGAAACCGGAGTGCTTCCCTAATGCAACTCCAGGGCAGGGTGTTGATGGCATTTCAAAGAGGGGGCTGCGCTAACAACAGCCGTTCATGGTCTGTCAAAGAAGTTTGAACCTAAGCCGAGTTGAGCTTAACCCGAGGCAACCACGACCATAACAGTAGTCGCAGCTACCACAGGTTTACTAATGCAGGATTAAATTAAGTTAGCTAGCAAAACTCCACAGACGTAATGGGTATTGATATACAAAAAAGATAAAATGAATAAAAAACTTTATTTTTTAACTTTAATATAACTTTACTTTTGTGAAAGCAAAAGTGCAATTGAATGGTCTAATTGAAATACAATATTTCTATTTTCTCAATTTCCCTTGGGAATCATCGCATTTCCGAATACAAACGAATGCAAATTTCCATGTCCATCATTTATTCAATTTATCAAGTATAATAATTTGAATTCAGAACTGAGTACTATAAAATAAGATAAGATAATTTATTTGCGTAAAACATAGTATACATTGTTGTTTTGTTTTGATTTCCATGTGAACTATAAAGAGCTGTAAAACTATTTTCCTATGTTGTCGTACCTGCGACTTTAGCAGTTCTCCTCCCATTTTAGGGTTTCGTACCCAAAGGGTAAAACGGGATCCTATTACTAAGACAACGCTGTCCGTCCGTCTGTCACCAGGCATGAACCGATACCGGCAGATGAAATTTTCACTGTAGCCGCTATAACAACAAATACTAAAAAACATAATAAAATAAAAATTTGAGGGGGCTTCCATAAAACAAACATGTTTTTTTTTGCTCTTTTTTGCTCGATATTGATAACGGCAACAGGTAACAAATATTTAAGGGAAATATCCATACAAAAAACGTAATTTTTTTGCCGTTTTATAGATAATAATAATAATATAATAATAATCACTTTATTATCAGGCAACTAAGGCCCATAAATAGAATACACAAAATAATCTTATACAATAATAAACTAATACATATTAAAAACCTTATACAACTACCTATAACTATACACGTAATGTTGACGGCGTCGTGTATCGCTGCGTGGTGTCGCGTAACCGTCCTCGGAAACGTCGATATACGACACCTTTCGGCCAAAAGTCCTCTTTCAGGCAAATCTGTAGATGGTGGGTTGGAACTCGTACCACGAATGACTTAAAGTTGATGTTGTGGCGCGATTCCAACCTTTCAACCCTCAGAGTCCAGTTGGTCTTCACTTTTAAATACTGCACGACTTCCTCAGTTGTAGTGGAGTGATGCAGACGCGAAAGATACAGCTGCGTCGTAGGCACAGCAGGGCGCAGCAGCATATTGGGTCCGCTCGGTGCGGTGCCGCACAGGTTACGAGAACAAGGCTTCTTCTTCTTCCTTTCCACTTTCGTGAAACCCTCCTCATCAACTTGGCTGCAGGTTCTTGGCAAGGAGCTACGGACCGCAATCAGGGCAGGTTGATTACCCTTTTTCTGTGTTTCCCCTTTTCTAGTTTGTCGCTTTGGCTGCGACACATCTGGTTTGCCATCGGTGACAATAGCAGCGTAGGCACGTTTAGGGGTCAATGTACCTACGCGTGACGTTTCCGCAGCCGGAGTTGTGGTGCGGGAGACGGCGAGCGCGGGCGGCGCCTGCTCAGCGTTATTGGCAGCTAGTGACGCACTTGTGTTCGCCGATTCGAAACTGCCGACGGATGCATTTTGCGTCCCTCGACGAGTGTTCACCTGTGAGGCCTCAGGTGACCCAATTACCGAACCAACGTTGCGCAATAATGCTATTTCTGCACGTAGATCAGTATTGAGTTTTTCTGATTCCTCCATTCTGGACTGCATCTTGGTCATCTCCACTTTTAAGGTAGTGATGTCCTTTAACAGCCGCGTAACGTCGACGTGATCGAACGTGACTGGGGGCAGCTTACCTAGCTCCTTCGCCACGAAATCAGGCACGTCGTCCGGATCAGTCTTCTTCAACATATCTATTATATCTTGAAGACTCTTCTCGGTTCCATCTCTGCGGCGAGAGGGCATCTGGTCTAGTTTTCCGAGCGACTGGAACAGTAATCGTTTTCCACTGCAGATCTCGTCCTCCTTATAATTGGACCGGCATATCTGCAGGATGCTCACCTCGTCCATGTAGTCAATAGCATGGACCAGGAATGCCAGCAATTCATTGACTATGAGTTGTTTGGAACTCATAGTGTTAACGGGCAGCGGCTGTGGCCGCGCAACACGTGAATAAAATTCGTGCCGTGCACAGTGGAAACACGTCCGTGTTCAAGCGCGCATCGCACTGCACTGAATAATGGTACGGAACCTTTCGTGCACGAATCCGACTCGCACTTGGCCGGTTTTTTTTAAATAAATTACATTAAGTTAAAAGAGTATTAACAACTTTTCATACTTCCCAAGTCGATTGAGAGCGTCCGGTCTGCACCAAGTAAAAAATCCGACGACTGACGAAACACGAAGTTTGCCGAGGAACATTATGAAAATAGAAATACTGTAAACGAATTGACTCTGACACCGTGGCTACGAGCTCGCTCAAGCGACTGCGGAGAAAACAAATGAAAGAAGTTGTTTAGAGCATGTTACGAGTCACCGCGACGTGACTTACGGAGCGACGAGCGACGTAGGAAACAAGTGACGTGCGCGCGTGTCTCTTGACGCAAGTCGCATCGGAATTCGAAATGCTCGAGGCCGTGAACAGAGTCTTTCTGGTCTTATTGAAATAAACGATTTAATTTTGAATTATAATTTCCAGGTCGAGTGAGTTGAAGGTCTATAACTGCTGCAGCAGTTCCTGCAACCCCATCACAATTGGGAGAGTACTGGAGATGTTCACCGAGGATGCTGTGAATCATTCGTCTTGTAAGTTTATTCAATACCCTGTATACACGATGGGATTCCCACTGGCAACTCCACGGGACCATAATAGAATGATCTCCAAAAAATTTATGATACAACTAATTTTACTTGTAAACAGAAGTAGTACCAAACTCCAAGTTTATAACTTCAAATATGACGAACTTTCATCCCCCTTTATTGAGATTGATTTTTCAATATTCCTTCCTTAGTGCTCACCTTTGATATACAATGTGTAAAAAAACCCTGTCCGATCCGATAGGGGCACATAGGTACTGCAATTTTAACATTACCAAAAAGTAATAAAATAGCTTATTATTATTGAAAATAAAAAGTTGTTGCTATTTAAAATTCACATTTTTAGTATCAAAATTATCTCAATTTTTAACAGGGGTCTTATGTATGACTTGTAAACACCCGCTAAATGACAGCCATCTGCGCTCCATGTAATAACCCGGTAAAATCTCCCTTTGAAAACAAATGCGGTTTTTGAAGTAAAAACATCATAAGGCATCATCGTTGGGCATTTTTGAGATGGAACTAAACCATTGATTTCGTGACACTAACGGAATTTATCGACACCGTGGGATAAAAAGACATCAACGCATTGATTACCGCGGTGCCGATTTTTTTTCAAGTTTTCACTTCTGTCGGCACTCCCGGAGTGCCACTGTTTTTTTTTTTCTTTTTTCCTGATAATCACCACATTTATACACTCTCAGTACGATACTTAACAACACTTTCACGCATCGGACAGTTTTTTTTACACATTGTGTACTTTTAACTCTTGTGCAAAATTTCATGTTTCAATGAAATGCATAATTAGTTAAATATATTACATTTACTGACAGGCAACGCATGGCGTTTTGCGTTCGTTACCTTGCCCGCTGCCGTAAATAGCGATTTTTCAAATATGTCACACAAAAATTAAATGTCGTTTCCCAGCAATAATTTTTGCCCAATGTTACCTATTTAGTTTCATGTACAGAATGCGTAGCGGCTATAACGATGAGTCTTGTTACCTACACTATATTTGCCTGTAGAGTAAAATTCTTGACTGGTTAATTTAACATTTCATCGTTTTTGCAGATGGTATGCCGTTGGCTGGTTGGTACATGTTTACTAGATACAAATGGCTAATGATATTATTGACAATACTGTTTCAAATGATACCAGCCTATCTAGCAGATACTTATAGGCTACTAATTGGGAAGAATCCAAGGTAAGAAATTAGATAGTTTCTTTTCAATAAGTATTGTGAGGTTTTGACATAATAATAAATAAATAATATTTAACAATTACTAACAGCTCGTGACTAAGTACTAACAGCCACACGGGTTGATCCATCAGGTTAAGCTACGTTTGTCAGGGTTGATCCATGGATGGGTGACCATTTCTACATACCAAAACTCCTCCGTGCCTCGGCAGTTGGTCCTGGTTGTCATTGAACGACTGCCTATCTGACCTCCACAACCCAGTAACTGGGTAGTACGATACCTCTTGGTAAGACTGGTTGTCAGACTTTCGGGCTTCTGACGACCCGTAACGACTGTCAAAGATCCACGAATGACAGCCGGGACCAACGGCTTAACGTGCTTTCCGAGGCACGTAGGAGTCTCGGTATGTAAAGATGGTTACCCATCCACAGACCAACCCCGGCAAGCGTAGCTTGACCTGATGGATCGACACGTGCGACTGTTATTATTTAGCCACAAGCTCCTGTTCTATAACATGGGCTTTAAATATAACTGCAGAAATGTGGGTGTACTATAGGTACACCTCTGCCCAACCCTTCGCGGAATACAGGCGTGATGTTATGTTATGTTATTTTATCATTATTCTCATCCCTCAGACACGTCAAGCTTCAGTCTCTGGTCGCCCAAACGCAGACAGTAACAAACTTCTTCACATTTCACTCTTGGAAGATGAAGGCAGACAGAGTAAGAGAGTTGTTTGCCTCTCTTTCTCCCGCTGACAAACAAATGTTTCCCTGTGATCCTACCAGGATAGATTGGACAGACTACCTCAGAGATTACTGTTGTGGCGTTCGACAGTTTTTGGAAAAAATAAAATGATTTTAAAGGTTTTCTTCACGCGGAAACGGGTTTTGTCGACGGAAGAATAGACAAAATGACAGATTGTGATTGCTTATCTGTCATTTTGTCGATTCTTTCGTCGATAAAACCCGTTTCTGTTGTGGTCATGCTAAGCGTGCTTAAAGATGGTGAACAAAACCATTACATCATTTATGTCAAAAGTAGTGATAAGGAAATTAATTGTTAAGGTAATTGACCTTAAATTGACCGTATATTCAAATCACAAAAATATCATTAGTACCATAGATTATAATAGTCCATACCAGACAAGTGATGCGGAGGTTGGAACGTCACGTCGGGCATGCGTCGATTCATCAATGGTTTTGATTTTTAGTATTTGTTTTGTATGTATTGTAATTTTTTTTATTGTTTTATTTATTTTGTAATCCCTTAGAGGGATTTATATATGTTCGTAGGTGTGTCGTCCATCACAGCGGGCCCTATCAGAATACCAGCGCCGCGGTATTTATTAAAATATCGCAGCATTGTGCTGAGATATGGGCCTTTTTGGCCCCGCACAGGTCGTTACTATTGTTTGTTAGTTTAAAATGCTCCTTTCTTATTTTTATTTCTGTCTGTGTTTCCTGTGCGTGTCCCAAATAAAATATTTTTCTTTCTTTCTTTCTTTCTTTCTATTCTTGTTTGAAATGGCTATAACACGGAAAATTGACAATTTGCTTAGCAATGAATTTCCCTGACTGTACGAGATAAAGCATAATCAATATTAGCATCCCTAATAAGTATGTCCATCGTAAAGGTACCATTCCGTACCCGACCGCAGGAGGCAACTGCAGGCGACGTGTCGCGGCGTCATGTCGCTGCTGTCATGATTCCGAACCCGGCCGCAGACGGCAACTGCCCGTATTCCAGTCGGTAGATAGAACATAGAAAAACGTGACTATCGCTTGAGCGTTGGCGGCACTACTGGTCTGCGGTCGGGCTGCACGTGTCGCTAGCTACGGAAGGTATTTCATAGAAATTCATAGAAACCAGTCGTGTCGTGGCGACACGTCGCCTGCAGTTGCTTCCTGCGGTCGGGTATGGAATGGTACCTTAATAATTATATTAAGTTTTGTTCACTTTTAATGTCTAGATTTAAATTGAAAGCAGATTGGTATATCGTAGGTCTTTATCTTTTTTTTTTCTGTTATATTTATGATAAACTAAGTATATCTAACTATAGAAAACTACAGTGAAGTTCTATCCAAATTATACTTCGTTGCTTCGTCCGAAGAGATTAGATAATATTGTAGTAATACGTCTAAGATATCGCCTTTCACCCACTAAGTTAAGAGTTTTTTTTTTGTGTGTAGGTACTTCGTCTTCCTTCTCGTTATGCCTGTAGTGTGAATCATTTAGTTGAAAGCCTGGAACCTTTTAATATTTAATTTAAGATATTGGGAGTTATAGGGTTGGGAGGGAACTAATCTCTTCGAACTTATACAACTCGTAAATGGATAGAACTTCACTTCAGGTAAGTTCGTTTAATCTCCAATTATACTTCGTTGCTTCGTCCTTCGAGATTAGATAACATTGTAACCCGTGTCCAATAAGTTCGAATACACTTTTACAGGCACTTATTTTAGAATAAAGCAAACTTTTTGGAGAGGATCTTTTTTTCCTTCTCGTTATGCCTGTAGTGTGAATCATTTAGTTGAAAGCCTGGAACCTTTTAATATTTAATTTAAGATATTGGGAGTTATAGGGTTGGGAGGGAACTAATCTCTTCGAACTCATACAACTCGTAAATGGATAGAACTTCACTTCAGGTAAGTTCGTTTAATCTCCAATTATACTTCGTTGCTTCGTCCTTCGAGATTAGATAACATTGTAACCCGTGTCCAATAAGTTCGAATACACTTTTACAGGCACTTATTTTAGAATAAAGCAAACTTTTTGGAGAGGATCTTTTTTTAACAGTTTATTGTCTATGTATACGACTGCAAAATAAAAGAAAATTAAAATTACTGACGTATATTTTTTGTTAGTTTTATGTCAAAAACTAAAAAATGAAGCAATTTCGAGGAGAAGTTGTTAAAAAAATTCTCAGTGGCGAAATGCCAGGTGCAGTTTTTAAGGCTTTAAAACCTCTCGGGATCAAACGTGATTTTGTGTACAAAACCATAAAAAGGTTCAAGGAGACATCTTCATTGCAGGATCGAAAAAGATCTGATCGGCCGCGTTCAGCACGGACAGCACTTGTAGTGAAGATTGTAAGGGAGCGGATTTGACGAAAACGCCATCGTTCTCTGCGAAAACTTGCGGTTGATTTGAAAATTTCGAGGGGATCAGCGCTTAATATTTTGAAAATGGACCTTGGGTGTAAGGCTTATAAAAAACGTAAATTTCACGGCGCATCAAATGCTTGTAAGAAAAAGAGGCTAGATAGACCAAAAACAATACTTTCCTGGCACGCTGGTGACGAGTTCGTCTTTTCCGATGAGAAACTTTTTGTCCTAGAGCATCCACACAATGTTCAAAACGATCGATTGTGGGCAGCAAGGATAGCAGACATTCCAGAGGACCAGAAATACGTTCCGAGATATCAAGGTGCACCGTCTGTGATGGTTTGGGGGGTGATTTGTAAACGTGGAAAACTTCCTTTGATATTTATCGAAAAGGGTGTTAAAATCAACGCTGAATATTACAAGACGGAAGTTTTGGAAAAAACTGTAGCACCGAGTTTACTTCTCATGTTTGAAGATGATTATTACATCTTCCAACAAGATGGAGCAACATCACACTCGGCAAACGTGGTTCAAGCATGGTGTCAAGCCAATTTGACTGATTATCTACCCAAGAATGAATGGCCTCCCAGCTCACCAGATTTGAATCCTTTGGATTTTTTTGTATGGTCATACATGCTGTCGAAGCTAAATGACTACAAAATTGCAAATCTCGAGTAGTTCAAGAAAGTTATCCAGCACGTTTGGAAGGAAATGCCGATGGAAGCTGTGCATGCCGCGTGTGACGGGTTTGAAAAACGTTTGAAACTGATGAGGAAGGTCAAAGGTGGAATTATACCGAAACATCTATTATAATTGTTAAAAGAAATGTAATTTTATTAAAAATATATATTATGTTTAAACTAAGTATGATAGTTTTTTATTTATTGAGTTTTGAAAGTGTATTCGAATTTATTGGACACGGTGTAGATTTTGAAAGATGGTGAAATATTAAAACACCCATATTTAACTATTAAACGTAGAATGAAGAAACAATATTTATTATTAAGTATTGTTTTCTAAAACTAAAATGTAGTTTCTCATTAATTAGGAGTAACTTTTATGTGATTAATTTTTTATAACATTCTAACATAATGCATCAATCAGAGGTTAGGATTGATAAAACAGATTGATCAGATTGTTCATATTGAATATCTCTATGATAATATCTAGTGAAGACATTGGAGGTACCACTCCACCCAGCGGTCTTTCGTATCGTGTCAATATTGACACCAGCTCTATGAGCGGCTGAGGTGGCTGCGTGTCTGGTGGAGTGAGCAGAAAATATTGAGGTGTCAATTCTGCTAATTGATAGAATATCTTTTATCCACCGGCTGATGGTACTTGTGGATACCGGTTTATGTGGTTTTTAATACTTAAGAATAGGCTATTGGCATTGTTTCTCAAAGACTTTGTTCTATCTATTTAAGTTACTAACGCTTCAGCCGGACATACTTCCGGACGTTTTTTATAAAATGGAATATTAAGACAAGGTTGAACTGAACCTGGGCGAGATGTTTTATAAAATTGTTTATCTTGATTAATATGCTGACCCTGCATAGTTATATTTTCTGGTGATATTTTTCCAATCGTCTGCACTCTGTGTGCAGTTATTAGCATGAGCAAAGTTACGGTCCTTTTTTAGGTCAATTGTTCTAAACTCAAATTACGGTTTGGGTACCATTTCGATAACGAATTTAAAACTATTGTATAAGTAATGTTATATTTGGGTCCTGGAGGAAGAAATTTGTAAAAAACTTTAAATAGCCTAGTGACACGGTCATCAGACCCTACTCTCGATCCTAAGATCAAAGACAGAGCGGAGCGATGACTATTTAAAGATCCGTATTGTAAACCAGAATTAAATAATTCTGTGAGAAAATAAATTACCATCGGAAGTGACGCCTCATGTATTTCAATATTTTGACTTTTATAAAAGCTCACCCAACGTCGAATTGCAACGTTATATTGTTTTATTGAATTTTCAGACAGGGAAGCTATCATAATATCTAAAGCTGACGGTGGTACTCTTTTGTTCCGTGGTGCCGTCCTGATAACTTCCCTGCAATCAACGTGAGTTTCGGGAGACTGTTGGAAATGGACGATTACACATTATCAGAAGGTGTAAACTGAATCAATTCGGAACAGAGAAGTTTTTGAAACAGTGGAAACCAGGGTTGCGTGGGCCAAAATGGGACCACAACAATACCCTCGGCCTGATCGGTTATTATTAAAAAGTTTTAGTATAACCGCAAAAGGAGGGAATGCGTAGAAAGAAAGATTTTTCCAGCTTAACACACAAAACCAAGGTATTTGCAAACGTTACTCAGAATCATACAGCTCTTTTCTATATTAATAATAAATCCTAAGGACTCTAAAATAAATATTGTTTGTAATATATTGTCTAGGCAATCTTGATAATTGTTAGAAATAATACAAATGTCATCTAAATAAATAGATGACAAATAACCTAATGATCTCATCAAACAAATTACCGGTTTTAATAATTTTGTAAAAACAAATGGGGCTGTGTTTAGGCCAAACGGTAAAAAATTGAATTGGTATATATGCCTTTTAGGCCCTCGTACTTAAATCGTAAGTACTTTCTGCAGTTTGGATGTATAGATACGAGAAAATACGCATCCTTCAAATCAAGGGTGGCCATGAAACTGTTCTTTGATACAAGTTTTAAAGTTGTTCTCAGATCTTTAATTTTAAAATGTTTAGAGACTTTAAATTTAATATAAATCTGTTTTTACCATTACATTTTTTAATTAGGAAATAACTAGACAGAAATTGTCCTTCACATGGTTCGCAATGTGAAATAGCTCCACAGTTTATAAGATCAGTGATGGCCAACCTGTATTGAAGGGATTCTGATGAAGATAATGTAGGTAAACTAGGTTCGTATGACTGATAAACCGGTTTCGTAAACGGTATCTCGTAACCTCTTATCCACGATAATATAACAGGATCATTAGTTATCAATGGCCATTGATCATAATAGTAGATTGTTATACGATGGGCTAAAATAACCCATTGTAACGAGGTAGTTTTACTCCCGAGCTTTAGCGAGGGAGTAAATAGAAACCGAGTTATAATGGGTTTTAGCGCCGTGTGTTACACTACTTTTTACTACGATTGCGAGAAAATAAAATAATCCAATACAATATTAAATAGGTGGTTTATTTTATTTAAATGTACAATTTGTACAATTCTGGATATTTAAACGAGATGTTTTTTTCTGGCAACTTAATTTCAGTCCTTTTTGAAGATGTTCTCACTAGATGATGACATTTTCACTGTTGTAAATTATATTACGGTCACCAATTCAATTCGTAATTAGAGAAAAATTCTAAAGATTTCGCGCCAATGCCTTTTTTATTTCTTCTGTAGCCGCAACGCAATGCACGCATTCTACCGAAGAGATAGCCGCATTTAGTTCCATTTTCAAAAATAAAATGTTCTTCTTTTTTTTGTGAACCAATAATAAGTCGAGTCCATAATCATGATTATTCTACATAAGAATAAAGACTTTTTCGTTTTTCAAGGCTCATTGGAACAGACAAAAATTAAAAAGAAATTACTTTTTCCCCTAGAGCAAGAAATGCTATTTTTTCCCCGTTTTGGTACTCTAACTATAAAAGGCCGTCATTGCCTTTTTGAGCAAGAGGAGTGAAAAAATATAATAATCGTCCTGCGGAACGTACCAGATCTAGCGCTGGAGGGCTGGGCGCTGCTGCAAGCGCGGCGGCTGTCGCGGTTGTTGCTGCTGCCACCGCTGCCTGCTCGGTCCTCCTCGCTGCTCCGGAACGGAGGCCTCTGGTTTAAAGTCTGAGTCGGGGCCTGTCTCGGTCTCTGCGCTGGTGCAGGTCTTCTGACTGGTGTGTTTATTTTAATTTCAGCGCCTGATTTGGATATAACTTTTGCAGCTCTAATAGTATCGGTCAGGTGTTCGCCAAATAAGAAATGATCGATTTCTGTGTTAAACAAATGATCTTTATAATCTTTTTCACTGTAGCACATATAAAACTACGTCTTGTCATGGACTCGTTGTGTTGTGAGTCACACATCAGTCGACCCGCGATCAGCAATTTTATTACTGTCTGGTCTTTATGATCCGAAGAAAACAATGTATTGAGAATTTTACTAATACAAGATGTACTTGCATTAGTAAAATTGCGACCTGCACCTGTTTATTCTCCAGTGCTTTGTGTTTTTTTAATGAGAACGTCTGATAAAGCAGCTTTATTTCTGGATTTAACTTCGGCGCATCAATCTTTGTGCAGTTTTTTGGAACAAGATACTTTTCTAGCAGCTCCTTTTTGGCATCCTTTGTCAAGCCTGTCGTTGCGATGTGTTCCCAGCGAACAGATAATTCACCTCTAATATCCGGTCCATATTTTTATCCTTTGAAGGTGTTTCGCCCAAGAGATTCAGAATCTCATCATCCAGGTCAGGAGGATCGAGCGCTGCTTCAACGGGCAGTTCCGACAGCACTGTTTGTACCGCATCTGTAGCAGGGACATGTGTAGTTAAGGTGGACGTACCCGGTTGGGGCTCTTCCGCATCCAAAATCGGAACTGACTCGACTTCAGGTTGAACTTCCATTCTTTTCGTGTTTTCGAATCTTTCTTCTCAAATAATCACTGTCGTCGTTTTTGTGACTACGTTTCGGCATCTTATTTTAAATTTTCAACGAATAGGAGAAAGTAAGTGGTGATTGGCGACGCACTACAACGCGAATGGTTCACACTACAGGCATAACGAGAAGGAAGACGAAGTACCTACACACAAAAAAAAAACTCTTAACTTAGTGGGTGAAAGGCGATATCTTAGACGTATTACTACAATGTTATCTAATCTCGAAGGACGAAGCAACGAAGTATAATTATGAAGTTTTTTAACATTTTATTCTATTTTGTTTTTGATACTAAATTAGTTCACAGCATCCTGGCTGTTATTACATACTGTGGATAGGCTGGACTCGCGTTACGTTCAGCACTGTGTTAATACCCATATTAAGAAATAAGTAAATATAACATTTTTAATGCGTAATATCTTTCCTCTCGCTTTCCTGCAATCTGTGCGAGTGATTTAGTGAAAAGGAACAGAAGTATGTAACAGGAAGCCGGGGAAGCGCGCGCTATTTGATTTGACAAATGAGTGCGTGGGATGCTAGAGTTGGCCGTCAGATGGGATCAACCCATTTTCCCAGAGGTTGGTACTGTCAGCTAAGATGTCAGATGTTACACATCATAAGCGAGTACTGTAAGATTCGCTCGTTTGTTTCTTAACTACTAACACTAGTTTCATAAGTTTTACTGTAGTAACATTCTATGGATTTCTTAGTCTGAATTAAAAAGTTTAATTTTTATTTGTTTTTAACCGACTTCCAAAAAGGAGGAGGTCATATGTTCGTAGCGTGTTTTTTTTTTATGTATGTCCACCGATTGCTCCGTCAGTTGTGCCACCGATTTTGAAAATTATTTTTTGTTTGAAAAGGTGCTCAATGCTCACGAGGTGGTTCGATATAAATTGGCTTGGACAGTTTTTGAGTTAGCTTCAATAATACGTATTTTTTCCCACTTAATATGTAGATGATATGATTAGTTCCTGTCACTGGTAGTGGTATTCGAATTTGTGTAAGGTAGGTACCACAACTAAAAAGTGAAAAATAAAAAACGTAAAAAAAATACTAGGTATTTGCGTGTCCTCAAAGCATTTTTGAAGTGAAAACTTCTTTAGGCGCGTTGGGCATTTTTGAGATGGGAAAAAGCAATTGAACTCGCGACACCGTTACCAACACCTCATTTTTGTAAACGCGATTGTGCTCTTTATTTATATTTCGTTACGGATCAATGTTCTATGCAATTATTTTTACTTTAAAGGTTTTGGAAGTTTTTTTTTTTTTTTTGTAAACGCTATTGTGCTCTTTATTTAGATATGGTTACGGACCAATATTCTATACGTATTTTTCTTCCACCAAGGTGATCTTGTTTAAGTTTTCACTTCTGTCGGCACTCCCAGAGTGCCACTGCATTTTTTAATGATTATTATGATGAACCTTCAATGTGTCAAGATCAACACCTATTGTTCTATGTTTTTTGTATTTTTACGTCCATTATTGTATTTGAATAATAAATGAGTTCATCAAGGCAAAAAGGTGTTTTAAATTAAAAAAGCTATGAAGTTGTGAAAACTTATTTTCTATTGGTACATTTATAATAACTAGCTTCTTCCCGCAACTTCGTCCGCGTGGAATATTTAGTTTGGGCTAACTTTAACCCGCGACTTCGTTTACGTAGAAGGTGAGCAAGACTGGGGCCACCGCCCTTCCCCCTCATGACTGCCCGCGCATTTATTATGTGCAAGGCTTGCACATCATAATTGCGCGGGCAGTACTTGATCATTATTTTGCTGCGATGTTATTTTAAAACTGCAATATCTCCTAATGTATTCATTGAAATCGAATGATGGAAAGGGCAATTTTGTTTTAAATTAAATACATTTTTTGTTTTAAAATAAATTGTGATGAATAAAGTATTTATTTGGATAAGGATTAATATCATGTTTATAAAAACACCTTCGCAAATAATGCATTAATTTAGAACAAATTTGGTTAGCATAAAAAAGGTTATAGTGAGCCACATATGCTGTCGCGGACTTTTATTAGAACTTTTAAAGGGGAACAATTCTGTCATACATGCTTTTTGCGAAACTTCAACGCAGCGGAAGCTCTCAAAAGGAAAAAGAAACCCCTGATTTTGAAACATTCTTCATTGGTGCTCCGCTCCTATTGGTAGATATGATAAATATAGCCCATATATCCTCGATAAATGGGCTATCTAACACTGAAATTATTTTTCAAATCAGACCAGTAGTTCCTGAGATTAGCGCGTTCAAGCAAACAAACTCTTCAGCTTTATATATTAAGTATAGATAGTTAGATTGAGCAAAGGGCCCAAAGGGCGCTGACCACCTTGTTTTCATTTCTTGGCTCTCCCACTTCCCCTAGTTATCTAGCCTCCTACTTTCAGTATATTTGCGACTACCGCAATAGAAATCTACGTTCATCTCACAATCGTCTTCTTCAATGTCCCACCCACCGCACAGACTTCATTCACTCTCCCTCCTTCATTCAGTCTATCTCCCTGTGGAATGCACTCCTCTAGGAAATCAGGATGGCGACCAACCGATTACCGTTTAAAGTTAAAGTTCGCGAGCACATTCGCAAGAAGCTGGCAGTATCATCACAACGATAATGTTTTCCCATTGTTTGTCTTATTTGTTTTAGTATATTTATGTGCATTTATTTGTGCTTAAATTTATATATAATTAGTTGTATATATTATATTTACAGTTTTTAATAGTATTTGTATATCTTTATATTTAAATAAATATTTATTTCTCAATTCTCGCTATTGCACCTACCACTGTTTGTCTCTGCATCACCCAAAGGTTGACTGACATACATTCTATACACAAATGCCCCAGTGCTGAGACATTCCGCCCCGTCAAGATAACCAATAAGGAGATATTGTACCTCCCTAAAAGATCACCAGACGAACGAAATGCCTCAATTCAGGTGCACGTACATCTTCGGCTATAGTTTTCAGGATGCTGTTGTGACTCCCCCGCACCCTTCTCATAAGTGACACGACTTTTTTCCGAATAACGGCATAAAAATCATCAGTACGAGCCTGCGCGAACATCTCCGAGGCACTGCAGAAACGAGAAAGTCCCAACATCATTCTGAAAATGATATTGTATTGGACGCGCAGCGTGTCTAGGGATTTTTTAGTATAACTAGCCCATAGACCACCCAAGTACAGACCCTGACAATACGCTTTAAACAGCGTGATCTTGACTTGGTCCGTACAGCGGGCGAATCTATGGACCAGCATATTGCCAAGGACTGACAGAGCCCTGCGCTCCCTCTCTATGTCAAAATCATCCTTAAGGTCGTCGGTAAGGTAATGTCCAAGGTACTTAAACTGCGACACCCTATCTAAGTTAACACCATTCAAAGTAATGGGTGGAACAGATTCAGGACACTCACCGGCGGCCTTAAAAGACCATGTACTGACTTTTCTTTACATTGTAAATGAGTCCGTGTGACTCGGCATAGGCTTCACAAACTTTCAGCATCCCTCTGAGCGTCCCTGCAGTGGGACTCAGCAGCACCATGTCGTCCGCGTAGCTAATATTATTAACACTAATACCACCCACACGCATGCTGCTTAGTTCCACTATGAGATCGTTTACATACAGGCTGAAGAGCTTTGGAGATGACAACCCCCCCTGCCTCACACCGCACTCCAGCCTGTACGAATCGGAAAGAGTGCCAGACTATTTGACACAGTTCGTCTGGTTATTGTACCAATATTTAAAGTTGTTCAACATCTCCACCGGTATACCTACCACTATCCCCTAGCTTCCTCCAAAGCACCTCGTAAGACACGAGGTCAAAGGTCTTGGAGAGACCCAGAAAACAGGCATACACCGGTGTCTTACGATCAGTGTAGTACTGGACGGTGTGCTTGAGACTTAAGATTGCGCTCTCAGTAGATAATCCGGGCCGAAACTGCGCATCGTGTAGTTTTAGATACCTTTGCAAGCAAGAATCAAACAAACCGTCCAGCACCTTTGCTATCACGGTCGCGAGGGAGATCGGGTGGTAGTTATCCTTATCCGAGATGTCACCGGTCCTGTTCTTAACTATGGGCACCACTGTGGTTTTCATTAGGTCAGCTGGAAGGTACGCATGACTTATACACATAGTAAACAACAGAGACAGAACCCTCGGGAGGTGCACTCCAGCATATTTCAGGTGTTCGACGCTGAGCCCGTCATGCCCAGGAGATTTGCCTTTGGTCATTCCTTTAATAAGAGCACTAACTTGACTTGCTGGGAAACACAACAGAGGCTCCTCGCCTTGGCTGCAGGGCGCAGCGACAGCCATTGCAGTAGAAAGACCGATCGGCGACTAAACTCTAAAATGGTTGCCAAACAAATTTGCTATCTCGCTCGGATCGCTTAAGCCGCTCACACTTGCCGGGAGGCCAGGCCTAACATCTAATTTTCTGGTAGCTTTCCAAAACTGGGAAGTTTTTAGTGGCTCGACACTTCGCTATCACGTCCATTTTCAATTGCTCTTGATTCTTTCGATACCACTTTAGCCTGCCTTTAAAAATTTTACGAGACTCGCACATTTGCTCGTACACTATGCCCACTGGTGGTCGATTGTGAAAAACCCACGAATTAAACCTAAGCCTGGCATCCCAATGAGCTTCTCTTACATGTTTGTTCCAGCCACACAGAACCTTTTTCCGACATTTAGTATTATTTCTACCCTTGGTTAGGATAGCCGCCTTTTTTAAGATCTGCACAATTTGATCATACAATGAGTCTATTATTAATTTGTGAGCACTTAGGTTACATGTCCCATAGCTACAGATAGTGAACTCGAAAGGAAAATCAATGGTTCGTAAACCTTCCTGACAAAAGTCATGATATTCACTGATTTGCGATTCATCTCTTTCCCCCCAGAGAACTGCATTCCTAGGCATATCCAAATTACATAGCTTCGGCCTAATCGCATCTAGATCACATTCAATAAATATAGGAAGATGGTCAGACACATACACGTCCTCGAATATACCTACGTTTACAATGGTTTTCAAAGCTGACATGGGAGCACCTGTGCGCATCACTCACATATGTATATGAGTCGCGAGGTAGTAGCTCGCTATCCGCGCAGGTCCAACACTGTTCCTTACAAAACTTTAGCAATTCATAGTAAAATTGTTCATTGGTATGCGCATTATAGTCACCCAACATAAACACATTTTGAATATCACTATTTTCTATTATAGCGTTCATCTCGCTTAGACACTCGGTAAACTCAGTTAAATTATCTGCACAGCAAGTGGGCATATAGACTGAAAAAACAAGCAACATACTGTTTGATTGTTCTATCTGTATTGCTGTAAGACGAGCACTATTACACTTTACAACCATCACAGATGAGAATAAACTTTTCCTCCAGAGGAGTGCCACTCCTCCGTAGGGCCTACCTCGCAGTATTCCAGCCGAAGTATCCACCGCAGAGGTCCCAGTGTAAGCAAAGTCATCATGCACAGTGCCTAGAAACGTCAAGTCGTGGGGCAGTAACCATGTTTCTTGTAATGCTATGACATCAGCTGATACACACAGCCTAAAAACGTCGATTGACTGTATTAGGTACAGTCAATCGACGTTTTTACACTTTTTCAATTGAAACTGATCATTTTTACTGCTTTATATTGGTCTTAGTATTAATTTTCTGTGTCTCAACTGTGCCTCTGAAGTTTCCTCTAAAATGTATGAATCTGCGGTATGACACACCATCCGGCCAGAACTCGTCATTCATAAAACATTCTTCCTTATGTTTCGGAATGAAAACTTTGTAACTGTCATACTCCTTTTCTACTTTCATAGTCATCTTTTCCACCTTCAATGGCAAATTTCATTTCTCCTCAATATACTTTACTATGTATTCTTTAGCAAGCCCTTTTAAAACATTGGAAATATATAAAGGTACCATTATCTCAGCCGCCTTAAACTGCGCATCAGGTTGTATTACAGCTTTCCCCATTTTCCCGGTAAACCTCTTATTTCGGTTACTTCTTTGAACTAATGTCCCACCATCCTTATCTTGCGAGGGAGCATTCCCCTTCTTACTCAGGACACTTGCAAAAGTCAATTGCTTCCCAACATGCTCGCCATTTGTCACAGCAGTGTGTCTCAACTTATCTACTCGGTCAGGTGCAAGCGTCACCGCCGCGCCGGTGTCACGCGATGCGTCATCGCGTTCTCGCCGCTCCTCGCAATGCTTACAACCGGTACGCCGCCGCCACCGATCTCACAGAGACTTCTACCGTCAACATCTTTTTCTTGTCTACCCTCCACCCGCGAAGAATGTAATAACGGGCTACCGGGCGCAGATATAATTGTAGTATAATTATCTGACCTCTCAATGTTTGCATTGTCTAGCACACAACCACCTCGTTTCGTGTTTACTTGATGAATATCCATCGATGAATTTTTTTGATTTTCAATGTCCTTTTTAACAGAATCCAATTGTTGTAATGTAACATACTGCTCCTTGACTTCCTTAATCTCATTCTGCATTCGGAGCAGGTTTTTTAAAAGCCTAGTACAATCCAAATGATCAAACAGGACCGCCGGAAGTTTTTGAAGGTCCCGTGCAACAAATATGGGAATCAGTTCAGGATCCGTTTCTTTTAACAAGTAAAGTCAAAGTCAAATAATTTATTTCAATTAGGCACAAAAAGGCACTTTTGAACGTCAAAAACAAAAAATAGAATTGATTCTAGTCGCCCCTTCCAAAGGGTAGTTTTCGTATGGAGAAGAATGGGCAAGAAACTCCACCGTTACTCTTTTAAAATGTTTTACAATATTTTGTATACATTAATTATTTAATTATATGTGAAAACGATGCACCTGGAATAAGATTACTATACCACAATAGGTAAAAATAAAAATGAAGCAATGATAGAAAAAATAATTATGTAATGGATACATGGTGTTCACATATTTACAAGCATTGTAAAAGTAGGTACCTATACGATATTCCTAAAAAAAATACAAGTGATACTAATTCGTCAGTGTGTGAGTTCAAGTAATCACAGAATGTAAAAAAAAATGTTGTAATATTTAATTACACAATAAAATTAGCAACCAGTTTGATTTTGTCTAGACTCAAAATTGTCCTATGGAGCTAGACCAGCATGCTTCCAAGCATTCTTATCTAGGATATAATCCTCTAATTTGTAATATAACAAGCATATTACAAATAAAGAGTACTTTTAATATGCGTTTTAAATTTTCTTTCAGTTAACTGTAATATATCACAAGGTATTTTGTTGTAACATTTAACACAGTACCCCATAAAAGATGTTTGTACTTTGGATAATCTGAAAAATGGTTGATCTATTTTATCTTTATTTCTAATATTAAAATTATGTCTATCACTTATTTTCTTAAAAAGATGCAGATTTTTCCTTACCTACATACATAATATTTTCATAGATGAATTGGCAAGGTACCGTCATAATATTAATCTTTTTAAATAGTTCCCTGAGAGATTCGCGACGACATAGATTATAAATGGCTCTGACAGCCCTCTTTTGTAAAATAAATATGTATTCAATGTCAGCAGCCTGACCCCACAGTAAAATGCCATATGACATAATACTGTGAAAGTAGCTAAAATAGACCAAACGCGCGGTTTCTACATCTGTTAACTGTCTTATCTTTCTAACAGCATAAGCGGCCGAGCTTAGCCGCCCCGCAAGAGATGTTATATGAGGTCCCCATTGTAATTTCTCGTCTAGCGTGATTCCCAGGAAAACTGTTTGATGAATAAATTCCAGTTTTTCTCCATTCAATATGATGTCACATTCGCTACTTCTAACATTCGGTAATTTAAATCTAATGCATTTGGTTTTTTCTCATTAAGTACTAAATTATTTACCGTAAACCAATCTTGGACCTGAAGAATAGAGTTATTCACGTCGTCGAGATTTTGTGACCGTCGGTCTATTTTAAAGATCAATGATGTGTCATCTGCAAATTACACCATCTTCGGTTGATTTTGAAGTAATTGGGGTAAATCGTTTATGTAAACTAAAAAGAGGAATGGACCCAATATCGAACCTTGAGGAACACCCATTGCCATTTCAAACCCCAACGAGTTTACGCCGTTTACTTAAGTTCGTTAAGCATATTATATCATCTATATCACGCTTCATTTTTCCATCCCGTTTCCTTTGAATCCTACGTTTTGTTGTAGGAACCGAATCAAACAACAGACTCTTTGCCTTACTTATGTCTTCCTCAGTAAACGCGGTTACACAGATGCGACTTATACTCTCTTCGACAATGACATCGATCTTATTACACACAAAGGAAAGCACTTCGTTTATAACAATGTTGCAATTTGAACACTTTAACACTCGCGACTGCGCCATCGTCCTTTATCTCTAAACTCGCAATTAGCACATCCATCAGTTATGCGTGCACGCGCAAGACTTACTGCAGGTAATAACCTATCTGTGTGCCAAGTTTCATCCAAATCCGTTCAGCCGTATTTGCGTGATTAACCCTAGAGTGCGCGCTGTTACAGTTTCCCGATGCTAAGGAAAACCATTAACGATCAATAATAATCGATTACCTAGATTTATTAAGAATTGTCTCGTCATCATCTTAGAGCAGCACTGCCTCCACGCTCTCGCAGAGCGCCAGTCTCGTCCCGACCACTGAACCACGACCATCTTTGTTTATTCGTTATCTGCCATTTCTGATTTAGTGTTACTAACCAAAATTGTACCAAGGTCAAACCCTAATTATACTTTTTCTTTTGTGTACATCAAAGTGTTTTTTTTTTAAAACCTTGATCGGTTGGTCTCGCGTAACAGCGCGCTATTCCGTATAACGTCGGTGGGCGCGTGGAGAGCAGTTTGGCGCTCATTTTATTGTTTTTTTAAAGTAGGAATACTACGATTAAATTAATTAATTTTTTCAGGGTTAAGTAATTTTTTTTTTAAATAAGTAACCTTAATAAATATCGGTAAAATTTGTTAAATGTTAAAAATTTGTAAAAATTGGCATACAATATTTTTTGAAAAAGTAACTTTTAATCGGCTTGTTTAACTTATCCTCCATAATATTTATAAAGAATGGATAAATATAACAAAATTATAAACTTTCTACATCTACAAAATAAGGTTTAGGTTTAGGTTTTCTTCACGAAAGTACATGCAATGCTCGTTGCACCGTACTTTTGAGCATCTTCGACACCTTTTTAGGGTTCCGTACCCAAAGGGTAAAACGAGACCCTATTACTAAGACTCCGCTGTCCGTCCGTCTGTCTGTCTGTCCGTCTGTCACCAGGCTGTATCTCATGAACTGTGATAGTTAGACAATTGAAATTTTCACAGATGATGTATTTCTGTTGCCGCTATAACAACAAATAAATTAAATATTTAAGGGGGCTCCCATACAACAAACGTGATTTTCTTGCCGTTTTTATAGATAGGTAACGGTACGGAACCCTTCGTGGACGAGTCCGACTCCCACTTGGCCGGCTTTTTTTTTCTTTGTTGAACATAACTGTAGGTATTTTTTTGCCCTCCTTCATCGATGGTGGGGATTTTTCTAGAGATACAAAACCCATGACGTACCGACGGCATTATTTACATACAAAGTAGGAAAACACGTGGAGCTGCATCCACCTCCGCAACATCGGTGAATCCCACCGATCTGCGAACACACTGAGAATACTGTTGGTGCTGCCGCGAACACGTGACATCAGGGATGCACATCTTTTTCTTATAATGGCGGCAAAATCATCAATGTTATTATCCGCAAGCATCCCTGACTACATCGCAACGGCCACTGCAGCCGCAGCAGTACTTTCAGTGCATTATTATACTGAACACGTAGGTCGCTGTATGCCCGCTGAGTGAAGTTGACCCCAGTAGGATTGTTATCTTCACATTGTATAAGAAAGTGTACTAACCAGAAATGTTAGTTTTGCGTTTTTTCCTACCGCCAAGCATTATTTAGTAGGTATTTGACCTTTTAACATTTACGACATATGCCTTCAAATTTTACTGGTTACATTATTTATGAATTATTCACAAAAAAAAATATATTTATATATATACGGTCGAATTGAGTAACCTCCTTTTTTTGAAGTCGGTTAAAACCGTATCAAAATCGATTCTGTTATTTAGGAGATCTAAGCGGTTAAACAGACTGACACAAAAAGTGATTTGTTTTGTAATAATTATGAAAAGATTTATTGGCTAACTAGCTTTCGCCCATGCCGTCACCCCTGTGGATGTCGTAAAATATCCCACAGGAACGAACTATCGGAATTAAATGTATCCTTTGTGTTAATCCAGGTTATGTCTGGTCTATCTGTGTGCCAAATTTCATCCAAATCCGTTCTGCTGTTTTTTACGTGGTTGAGTAACAAACATCCAAACATACAAACTTTCACATGGGATTTCTATCCCATTTGAAAGACAGGCTAAAACTAAAAGAGGCTTAATACCTATATACTGTTCATTGATTCAGGCGTGACCTATATGTATACCCACTGGTAATCGGTTTATTATTACTTATATATTTTTTTTTAAACATCATGCTTTATTGTACACAACAAAAACACGTCCAAAAAATAAACCAAACACTACAAATGAAACAATGGGCGGCCTTATCGCTTACTGCGAGTTCTTCCAGGCTACCTTGAAATGGACAGTGATTTACCTGGACATAATATAAGGCTGTCGTTGGTGCAAATAATAAGTATACAATACCTATCTCTAGTGCAAAATTTCGAGAGGCGCACTGCGTAGCTACATTAAATGCCCAAACACAAACCATAATTTCAAATAAATATTGAAAAACTTAAATGATTAAAACCTTAAACTACCAGGTCAACAGTTTGACATTCAGATAACACAATCGTGTTATCTGAATGTCAAACTGTTGACTTGGTAGTTTAAGGTTTTTTTTTTTTCATTGACGTCACGGCAAGGAGTCCCTTGCCGTGACGTCAATCAAATCAAATCATTTATTACTTTGCAAACATGGGTACACATATACAGGGTGTTAAGCAGACGGTTGAACATACAAAAATGGTGGATCCGTGCGGACGTTATTTTAGATGAAAATAATAATAAATAGTTGCCCGTTTTGTTTTTTTAAATGAAATTTTTGAAGTTTGAGCAAAGTCAAAGTCAAGTAATTTATTCAAAGTCAAAGTCAAAGTCAAATCATTTATTTCAAATAGGCCCATGTATGGCACTTTTGAACGTCGAAATTTACAAAATATTAAAAATGATTCTAGTCGCCCCTTCCAAAAGGTAGTTTTCGTATGGAGAAGAATGGGCAAGAAACTCCACCGTTACTCTTTTAAAATGTTTTACAATAGTTTGTATAGGTACGTACATTAGTTAAATAATTATATGTGAAGACGATGCACCTAGAATAAAATTACTATACCACAATAGGTAAAAAGAATTAAAAATGAAGCAACGACAGATAATTTAATATGTGATAGATACATGGTGCTCACATATTTACAAACATTGTAAAAGTAGACGATTTTCCTAAAATTTTGTAATTAATAAGTCAGTGTGTGAGAAAGTAATCACAGAATGTTAAATCAATGTCATAAAACACAAAATAATCAATTTTACAATTAAATTAGCAACCAGTTTGATTTTGTCTTGATTCTAAATTGTCCTATGGAGCAGGACCAGCATGTTTCCAAGCACTCTTATCCTGGATATAATCCTCTAATTTGTAATATGCTTGTTTATTTCATGCTTTTTATTTTATGCTTTTTATTTCAAATAGGCCCTTGTATGTCACTTTTGAACGACAAAATTTCCAAAAAAATAGAATAGTTTCTAGTCGCCCCTTCCAAAAGGTAGTTTTCGTATGGAGAAGAATGGGCAAGAAACTCCACCGTTACTCTTTTAAAATGTTTTACGATATTTTGTATAGGCAGATAGGTACCTACATTAGTTCAATAATTATATGTGAAGACGATGCACCTAGAATAAAATTACTATACCAAAATCAATGAGCCTAGCCTTTTCCCAACTATATTGGGGTCAGCTTCCAGTCTAACCGGATGCAGCTGAATGCCAGTATTTTACATGAAGCGGCTGCCTATCTGACCTCCACAACCCAGTAACTGGGTACTACGATACCCCTTGGTAAGACTGATTGTCAGACTCTCGGGCTTCTGACGCCCCGTAACGACTGTCAAAGATCCACAAATGACAGCCGGGACCAACGGCTTAGCGTGCTTTCCGAGGCATGGAGGAGTCTCGGTATGTAAAGATGGTCACCCATCCACAGACCAACCCCGGCAAGCGTAGCTTAACCGGATGAATCGACCCGCGCGGCTGTTATTACTTAGCCACGAACTCCTCACCACAGTAAGTAAAAAGAATTAGAAATGAAGCAATGACACTTAAATGAATTATGTGATAGAAACATGGTGCTCATGAGCAACGACGAATTTCGAAATAAATTTAAAAAAGTAATTTTAAAAAATCCGTGTGGCCTGGGTCTTGTTATTGGATGTAAACACGTAGCAGACGGCCCCACGGATCCGCCATTGTCGTGTGTTCAACCGTCTGCCTAACACCCTATATATACATACCCTAAATAATAGATACATAAATACACACCTAATAAATATGTATATAAATTCATTTATTTCAGGTAAAAATAACACCCATAGCCAAACACAAATTAATAAATAAGATCAATAAAGTAAAATAAAATACAATAAAATCCAAATGAAAATAAATGAAGACTTATAGTAAAAATAATGTAAATGATGTTTTGTCACGTAAAACATAATTTTTATGTAAATAATGTTATAAATACAAAGTTTTTATTATATACCTGAATTAAGTTACGTAGTAGTTAAAGTAATAATAATGGTCATTCGATATAATCGTAATATTTTAAATAATATTTTTAAATATATATATTTTTTTTTTTGAAGTCTGTGGCTAAGTAATAACAGCCGCACGGGTCGATTCATCCGGTTAAGCTACGCTTGCCGGGGTTGGTCTGTGGATGGGTGACCATCTTTACATACCGAGACTCCTCCGTGCCTCGGAAAGCACGCTAAGCCGTTGGTCCCGGCTGTCATTCGTGGAGCTTTGACAGTCGTTACGGGTCGTCAGAAGCCCGAGAGTCTGACAACCAGTATTACCCAGTTACTGGGTTGTGGAGGTCAGATAGGCAGTCGCTCCATGTAAAATACTGGTATTCAGCTGCATCTGGTTAGACTGGACGTTGACCCCAATATAGTTGGGAAAAGGCTATTATAGGCAGATTGATTGATTTTTTGTAATAATATTTTTACGCCGCAGCGGCACCGCGCCGCAAAGCGCGTAAATTGTCATCTGTCAAACATGTGTGCTTTTAACAACTTACAAACAACTGAGCGGTGCCGCACCAGTGTCGCAACGCGTACACCCCTCCCCGCCTCGTCTCGCGGGCTGCAAGTCCGGTGTACGTGCGGTGTGACGGCGACGCCGGAACGCACCGTGTGGCATACCATGGATTTTTGTATGTAGGACGCCGCAGCGACACCGCTCCGGCACGGCGGTGCCGCGCCGCCGCCGTAATGCATTGTGTGCACAGGTTCATAGTTTTCATAGTGATTTTTTTACAGAAAAGACTGGCTGGTATTTTTACTAAGTACCAATTTTCTTACTTTACTCCGACACATGACGAGCAAAATGTTAATAGTTATATAAAATGACGACGATACTTTATATTTACCAGTTGCAATACAAACTTTAGCGAAATAGGTCAAACACTTCTTTAATTACAATACAGTAGGTATTGGTAGCAAATTCTGTTTGTCTTTTTTTTTTAAATCATTTATTTATGGAAGTGTAATTGATGTGCTAAGTGTGTTCTTTTCTTGTAAGTATTTTATATTTAAAAAAAATACGTAAGTAATTTGTGCAAAATGTTTGGAATTCGAATATTGAGAAGTAGAGACAGTATGGTGCTTAGCAAAAGTGTGAAAATCAAAAATATTCGAGGATATTCCAGTTTATCCAAGTAAGTGAACTCACTCCTCAACATTAAGGTTTTAAAATGAAACAACTTGTTTTGGTCGATGTTATCTTCGGTCCAGCTTCCTTATCGGATTTGCACTTTATCCCAGGATACACAATACCTGGAGAAAGAAACCTACTCAAAAGTTTCTTAATGCATAATCATTTTTTGATTCCTTATCATTGATATTATTATTTTAGAATAATTAAAATGAAATAACAGACAGTGACAGACGAGAAAATATGGGATGTACAGGCAGGATTTAGAGAGGGAATGGGCTGTATGGATCAGATCTTCTCCCTAAGGTGCATAACCGAAAACCATCTAGCAAAGCACAAGAACTGTGTACTACGTGTGTCTACTGTGCTTTCATTGATTTGAAGAAGGCCTATGACAGTGTGTGGAGGGAAGAACTGTGGTCGACACTATTCATATACGGTGTGGAATCGCGCTTGGTACGGCCACTGAAATCTTTATACAAGGATTCCAGTGTTTGTGTTAAGATAAATGGGGCATACACGAACTGGTTCTGCATAACGAGGGGTGTTAGACAGGTTTGTGTAGCGTCACCGGGGCTTTTTAACTTGTACATAGATAGTTGTCTGACAGATTTAAAAGAGGGTGAGTGCGGATTGAGGATGAATGACTTGCCTGTCAAATGTCTTATCTACGCAGATGATCAAATTCTACTTGCATCGTCAGCAGAACAGTTGCAAGACATGGTGACTGTGATGGATGAAGCATATAAGATGAAAGGGATGAATCTAAATGTGAATAAGACGAAGGTCATGGTATTTGAAAGAGAAGAGGATGTATCGGTGTGTGATGTGAAAATAAATGATAAGAGTGTGGAGCAAGTAAGTGAGTTTGTATATTTGGGGAGTGTGTTTACAAGGAATGGGAAGATTGATGGAGATGTAGAAAGGAGAGCAAATGCGGAAAACAAAGTGAATTGTGCTATACGTGCGGTTGTGACCAACCAGTTGATGTCCAAAAAGATTCGACTGACTGTTCGGAATGGTGTGCTGGTGCCCACGCTTATCTATGGAAGTGAATGTTGGGTGTGGCAAAAGAAGCATGAAAATATAATAATTGCTGTGGAAATGCGTTCCTTACGAAGCATGTGTGGTCTGACTATGAGTGATAGGCTGAGGAAAGGTGTGATAAGAGAGCGGTGTGATTTAAAAGAAGATGTAGTGACAAAAACTAAAAAGAGTATGCTCAGATGGTTTGGTCATGTTGAGAGGATGAATGAAAGGCGACTAATAAAATGTATTTACAAGGCAGATGTGAAGTGAAAGGCCGAGCGGGGACGCCCTACGAGGACACATACTGACCTTATTGGTGATGTTGTTCGGAAAGGCCAGGTGCGTAGTACTCGCAACCGGCGTGCGTGTATGACCCGCACCTTAATTGCGTAATACAACACAATCACAATTTGTTTCGATTTGAAACAGATTTCTAATCCATTACTTCATAAGTTGGAAAAAAAATCTGTTCAACAACGTAAATAACGCAATGAATGTTGTTGAAATGTCAAAATTAAACAAATTTAGCGAAATTGTTTACGAAAATGAGTTACGCAATTAGGGTACAGATGTATGAACGTAAACGAGGCAAAAAGATTATGTAAAGATCATAGCGGGTGGCGTTCTGTACCCTCATGGGAATAAGGCGTGAGTTTATGTATATATATAAAATGAAATATTTCTGTTTTTCTAATTTAAGACTCGAATCCATGACCTTCAAATATCTTAAGGATCAAATAAATATTGTAATCAATCATATTTATTTATTAGTCATTATAAATTTGAATAGTGAGAAAATAAATTGTAATTATATGCAAATCTATGTTTTTAAATACCTACATCAGTAATGCTATTATGACTCAGTATTTTTTTATATTTTACGTTACCACGAGCCTATTTATATTTAAAAACAATTGAACTCGCGACACTGTTACTGACACCAGCTTTTGACCATTAAAAAAATTATACGGTCGAATTGAGAAACCTCCTTTTTTTGAAGTCGGTTAAAAAGACATCAACGCGCGATACATTTTCTTTGTGATTAATGACATTCCAAACATTGAGACATGACAATGACATGATTGACATTTCATATTTTTTACCGACTTCAAAAAAGAAAAATAATTCCTGCACAATAAAATTGTTCAAGTTTTCACTTCTGTCGGCACTCCAGGAGTGTCACTGTTTTTTATTATTTCTGTTGTACAGTACCGACCAAAAGTCCATAAGCAATCTCACAAAGCAATAGACTGACGCTTCGGTTTGACTTACGACCTTCTTCTATAAGTTGTTACAATACTGTAGACACGCACATTACACACACACACTCACTTTGTCTGCAACCAATGACTAGTTCGATAATCATCATTCGTTTTTAGTTTCATTCGTCTTGTTCACATAAATATTAAAGTTTAGCAGGTAGACCACAAAAAACTAAGTAAATTATTTCGATTTCTGTGGGGTAGATGCAGTTTGTTACGAGTATTCAATTAATAGAACTTTGTTGGTTCGTGGATAATATTGGTGACGAGTATTTAGCGCAGTGTTGTGGTTATTATTATCAAAAAGCAGGCATAAAATATATTCAAGAGATCAGATCAGATCAGAGAATATTATTGCGCTGCGTAAAAGTGAAGTGAATATCTAATGAAACCGGACTAAGTGTGAGTGTTATCATTTATATATTTCATATTTTACTTTCAAGGGTATTGTTGATAGAACAGAGGTATTGTTGAGAAAGAAGATGCCTTTAAAGTTTTAAATTCATTGTGAGGTTTAATTCGATTACTGAATAATAAATAATTAGGTATTATGTGTAACAAAAACAATGTTTTTCTTTGTTCTAGAGAAATACTGTGAGGGTTAAGAGATATGAGGAAGGGGCTTATTATCGAGTAGCAGCGACGTCAAATGGTGAATGAAACAAATGGTATCATACCAACGAGATATTTTGCTGAATTATTAAAAACACGTCATTATGAACCGTTCGCCGTGCACTCTGAAGGCTTGCATCACTGAAGACCAGCTAGAAAACCGTTTTTGACCTTAAAATATTGACCGTACCAACTTAATAAACAACAGATTCGTTATTGCATGAATTTATGGTAACGAATTTTTTAAGCACGTTTCAATAGGGTGTTTGTCGTATTTCTTGCAGATATACCGAAATTGTTTAATATTATTTTAGTAATTGTATTATTTTAGGATTAAAATTTGAGGTTTAGTTTCAATCTTCTTTTCGTAAAGAAAATGAATACTTAAAGCTATAACCTCAATACCAACCAATATTTACGAAAGCCAAATAAAGTTTAAAATAATTAATATGAACAAACTGCCTTTAACCTTAAAATCAACAATTTTGTCAGTAGTTTTTTTTACATTTTAAGTAGTCTAATATTCTTATTTATTGCTTAATTACTTCGACCATGATCAAAGCTTTATATTTATGGTGAAAAAAATCCATTTAAAATTTAAAACATTTCAAAATTTAAATATGTCAAAATAATACAAATTGCTTCTAAGTTTCTAGACATCTATTTCACATATTATTCAGGTGAAGTAATATAATAATATAATTGTAGCAGTTTGTTAACTATACTTAAGTAAAATAAATATAACGAATAAATATTATTTATTTTTTATTATAACATGTCACGCATTTTTTATTCTAAACCCTTTATTGCAATAACAACATTAATAAATAGGCAGGGATATTTAAAAATATTATTATTGCAAACAAAAATAATAATATTTGCAAAAACAGCGCTGCGATTTACGAGATTAGAACCTTAGCCATCTTGAATCTAAGACCAACGCTTAACGCCTTCTGCTATCTGCACATACAATTTACTTTCGAATTTTAGCAATGCGATACACTGGCCAAGGTCACGCGTATGATGCGTGCTAACAAAAGTGATGGAAATATAAGTGCGGCGCCTGCAAAACTGCGTTCTCCGTGGTGTGTGTACGGCACTCACACCACAGACGTCTGACTGTTTACACATACAAATGTACGGACTACACCGCGTGTTCACAGCAATACGACTCTTAGCGTGCTTATGCGCTTTTGAGCGCTTACTGTACATAATTTTTTTACATTTTGATTTAGGACATGTACAATGCAGTAATGATTTTTTTACATCCAACTTTTTTGTGTTAAAAGTTTTTTGTCGTGACTTCCTTTTATTATTTCAGTGGGAGCTCAACAAATGCCAATAATACGTGTAACACAACTTATCAGTCAATTGCGGACTTTTATTCTGGGAAGTCTGTGTTTATAACTGGCGGTACTGGCTTCTTGGGAAAGGTTTGTTATAATAATATGTTTGTTTGTTTTGTAGGCGAATGCCCAAAAATGCATGGGCAACAAACCCAGAGTAGATTTGAAAAAACGAATGTGGGGTAAAAGGGTATCTATTAATTGTAGACAACAAATAAGAAATTACTTTCTTTAAAAATGTTCGTATGGTTAGCTATGTATTGTTTTATTTTTAATAATAGGTAATGATTTTCGCGCTTTCTTCGCTGTTACTCAGTCATATTATCGTGATCAAATAAGAATCTAGAAAACTAGCTGGTTGTTGCATAGTGCCTAGCATAGACGAGATAATAGAACATGCTGATTACAACTTCCCAACGTACGAACAACGAAGATTTTTTTAAATAATGCATGAGGCACCCTGTCTGGGTTGGGCTGCTGCGATTCTAAAGTCACTCATTACATTCGTTGCTGTTTTGTTGAAATAAGTGTTAGCACTCTCATTGCTTAACTGACTTTCGTTACGTTGTTTGGATGGTGGAATATGTGCAGCATAACCACATGGTGCACTACCTATCTCATTGTTGCCGATTTGTGCACGCTGTGGCGCATAGGATGATTATTTTGAGAGAAACTTATTTCACATTTGATATCTACCATGTATCGTATATAGAATATACAGTAGAAATCGCTTAACACGATCACGCTTAAAACGATTTCTCGCATAATACGTCATTTTATGTTAGTCCCTACAACTTGAGACATGTTCTCATACATTTCTTAACGCTTAATACGATTCGTCATCCCGTTTAATACGCCTACATGCGCACGCGTGTTGTCTCTCGCGGCAGCGGCGAGTGTATGTCTTAGCGGTGTTGATCATTTGTTTGATACAAAATGTCTACAATTAGGCGAAAGGCATTGTCACTTCAAGAAAAAATTAACATATTCAAAGTTTTTGATGAAAAATCACAAACCAAAAATCAAACACAGTTAATATACGAAATTATAAATACTATGTATGTGTATTACGTTTTATTTTTCACAATCCCCTCACCACCTATCCCGTATAAGACGCTTTCTCGCTTAAGACGCGTTTTTAGTTGGGTCCCTGTGAAATAGTCTTAAACGGGTTCTACTGTATTTTTTTATCCACCTTGGGTTTTATTTTGGACAGCCACTGACCGCACTACTTGTATGCCGACTGCAGTCGCCCCTAGACCGCAGCAATAGACGGCAATGTCACTATCTAAGCGTTTTCATAAAGTGACATTCAAATTCAAATCTTTATTGCATAACACATGTGTTTACAAGGTCTTAATAATAATGATACAAGTTTTTATATTTTAAAATGAATGGAATAAAAAAATATAAAATGTCAAATGATTCGAAAATTGTTGACATTTGCATAGGAGTCAAAAGGGGTCATTTGATTGTAAATGACCTCTGCTACATCCCCTGAAGGGATTGCCGACATATAACCAATAACCCTGTATACTAAATGGCGCCGGCGTTTCCAGATGACTAATGAGAAGGCATGCACACACTCGGAGGTCATGGTCTCTTTTAAAATTAATTATTATGTTATTCTGAGTCTAACAATGCAATCAAGATCCACTTGTCATATAACATATCCTATGTAAATTGCAAATTTGCGAATAAAGTTACATTATTACTTACAAAATAATCTGAATGATTTTGACGTCATGAGGTAATCTTGATGTAGATAGGTAATTACAATTACCAAATTCAGTATAATAAATAGTAGTAGGTATTTTTGACTGGGCATCACAGTAAAAAATGCTGCGTTTACACCCCTTAACAAACTCCTGAATCGCCTTCTAAGACACACAGGAAAAGTAAGGAAGAGACCTATATAAAGTTCTAGCCAAACTGAAACGAATCCCGTGCGGGATGTGGGACGAAATTCGCTCGCGCTGATTGTGTCAACTAACTTGTATGGAGGTATACAAACACGTGTCACGTGACTTCCTAATAATTGAAACCGCGCAGGATTCGCCTCAATGTGGCGAGGGCTTAACTCTTTGGTCATTTGGAAATTTAAAATGATAAATGTAAGAAAACACATCCATCAATTTTAAATATCATTTTCCAGGTTTACCTTGAGAAACTCTTGTATTCGTGCAATAAATTAGACAAAGTCTACCTCTTGGTGCGACAGAAGAAAGGCGAAAATATCAACAAACGAATTGAAGACTTGTTTGCAAATCCAGTAAGTTTAAATTCTGAACGTTTTCAAGGACACCAAACGCCTATAGACGTCATAACAATAAAGTGCCTGCTACACGGTTGGCAACTGCGTCCGCGACAGAAGTGACCCTGGTTGTCGACCGGCAGAGCTGTTTGAAATTTGGTTATAAACCACCATCTACACAGTTGTAAATCACCAATGTCACCTCTGTCGGGACGCGGTTGGCGACCGTGTAGCAGACACTTAAAACTTCTATTGTGTCTTGTTCACTGTTCTTGAAAGCATTAATAATTTAGTTTATTTTATTATATTTTACGGTTTTTACTCATCTTATTTTACATTGCACAGAACAGTTGCTTGGTCTCATTAAAACATTTATGGTCTAGAAGGGCAAAACAGGAATCGCAGATATCCGGCCATAAATCTCGGCAGTTGAATTGGGCGGGCCATGTATGGAGGTTGCATCGGGATAGGCCAAGGTCACGCAGCTCGCAGTGGGAGCCAGAATGCGGGCGTTGTTGCCGAGGGGGCTTAGGAAACGCTGGCGTGACGACTTAGAAACGACTGTGACATATTGACCGTACAACGTACGAGGAATTGTGGAAATCTATGGAGATAGGAGACCTTGCCCAGCAGTGAGACCATACAGGTTTAATAGGAAGAGGCAGTACCATTATGAAAAATGCAAACACTTTTAACAATGAAATGTTTTAAAATTTTCAGTTATTTTCGAGATTGAAGAAAAGCAATCCTGACTACATAAAGCAGGTGGTCGCAGTCGCCGGTGACATATCATTACCGAACTTAGGACTGAGCCCAAAAGATGAACAGACTTTGATTGAAAAGGTAACATGACAACACAATAAAGTTTCATAATACACCTCATCATCGGGAGGCACGGCAGTGGCCCCCCCCCCGCCAAGTCAAGCAAAACAAACACAAAAGCACAGCTGAACCATCTTATCTCAAAGCCATTTAGCACCTTTTCAACCCCTGTAACTTCATTATGCATAAAGCTAGAAACCTGAATTTTCAGTGACCAAGAGGGTGAACTAGGTATATTCTCAAATTACATTTAATTTGAACCAGTAGTTTAAGAACTATTGCAGGTCAAAGTTCCTTAATTTTGTCACTGACATACTGACTCACTGACTCACCGATCGGCAAAATTATAAGGTACTTCTAGCAGACACACAAGCTTCAAATTTTGAACACAATCAGTATATACCCTATCATCATCATCATCATATATAGCCTATAAATGTTCCCACTGCTGGGACACAGGCCTCCTCTCTGTGAGAGAGAGTGGGCCGTAATCCACCACGCGGGCCCAGTGCGGGTTGGTAGATGTCACATGTCTTCGAATTTTTGGTTCTAGCCTATAAAGCAAGGAAAAAATTAAATATACCCGATTTCAGTCCCGTCTAGATATACGAACTGCATAAGTAACTTTGTAATCGCAACTTACTGTGACTGTACCGTGTGTTACTTTGTAATATAGGATTACAAAGTTACTTATGCAGTTGTCAATTAAACTGCATTGAAATTGAATGAAGAAGCAACAATAATTAGGTATAACAACCTTTGGGATCTACCTGTCTACGATGCCGCAGATAGACACACAAATCCACACGTTTTATTAAACGTATGGTTCAGTATCAGTATCGGGGTATACAAAAATAAATGAGATCCCATCAAAAACACAACATTTAAAAAAATGCAAGTCTCGCAATGCAGTTCTTCTACCGCAAAAAGATGTGAGTTCTATAAATAGTAAAACCAAGTCTGTTAATTTATTCAGTACCTTTCTATTTTTCATCTTTATTTCTTTAATAAATAGAATGACTTGGCAATCGCACAAAGCAATAGAATCTACATTCTACATAAAACAAAATCTACCTAATATAGCACTGCGCTTTATTCAATAAGGACTATTTAAAATAGTAGATTATTCTTATGTGATTATGTTGCCGTGAGATGGCCAAGTTTCACATACACATACATAATACATAAACTCACGCCTTCTCCCCATGGGGGTAGGCAGAAACTACAGAACGCCACCTGCTACGATCCTTACATACTCCTTTTGCCTCGTTTACGTTCATACATCAGTACGTTGAGTGTGAGTTTTATCATAAAGAAAACGCCACTATCACGTTTCTGTATCGAGTATTATATGTATGAAAACGTAAAAAGCGCCCCTGGCGGAAAGTATTGTAAACCGAAACAGCGAGTGTAAGATTTTTTTAACGGTACTAGAAAAGTTCAGTATTTTAAACACGACGTACTTAGTAGCGTTTCGAAGAACATTTTGTGGGTGTTTGCGAGTCTGAGTTACAATTTGACGTTTCTAACCGATTTCCAAGCGTTTGTAAACGTAAACTTTGTAGTAAAGTCACTCACTTGGTGTGTGCCAGGTGAATTGTTGTTTATATTAGTTACGTTCGTATTATTTGCGTGTAATTTTGTGGTAAATTGTATTTAATCATGTCTGTATGTAATTTTTTCGCATGAAAAATGATGAAGACTGTTCATTGTCAAGATAAACGGAATCATCTTTGAAAAAAAAGCCGATTTTCATGCCTATTTTGTTTACTTATTAATCCAGTGGATGATCTCAACGATATTGAATTTAGGAAGGAATAGACATCCTTTTTCAAAGGAAGCCTTTCTTTTTCATGAACAAGAATGATCCGAGGTTATTCAAAAATTAATTAAGAGAGATTATCTAATCCGAGGAAGAGCATTGCGATTGCGTAATCAAAATAGTCCGACGATTACAACAGTCATTTCTTCATTTTTTACTAACTTTATATCATTACAATAACGAATCACTTATCATTATCATCATCATCTGCCTCGCCTTTTTCCAACTATGTTCAGACTATGTCGGCTTATAGTCTAACGGGATGCAGCTGAATACCAGTATTTTACATGGAGCGACTGTCTAGCTGACCTCCACAACCCACTTACTTGGTAACACGATACCCCTTAGTAAGACTGGTTGTCAGACTATCGGGCTTGTGACAGCCGGTTACAACTGTCAAAGGTCTTCAAATGGTAGTTGGGACCACGGCTTAACGTCCTTTCCGAGACACGGAGGGGTCTTGGTACGTAAGATGGTCACCCATCCAAGGACCAACCATGGCAAGCGTAGCTTAACCTGATCGATCGACCCAGTTATTACCTAACCACATGCCCCTATAAACATGCCTTCTTTATTATAAACATAGTAGTGATAGAAAGAAGAAAGAAAAGAAAGAAAAATTGTTTATTCTGCACAAAATAAACGCACATTACACAAAAAAAAATACATAAATTATAAAATATCCTATACATTCGCCAAAAGCCAAAAGCCTCGTATTCATTTTTGGAAATTAATAAAAAGTTCGACAAATTTTGTCTATTGCGTAAGTCAAAGCCACTAAGGCCAGACCATAGACATATCAAGTAACAGACACCAAAGACAATTTACAATTTTGTTTGCAATACCAAATGAAAACAAACAACAAACATTCAAAACATAAACAAAATGCAGATTGCTGAGTGAATAGAAAACATTTTCTGTAACAAGTAAACAACAATAACAAGAACAATTAATCTGTGCGTCGTATCTGTGCAAGAATAGGTCATGCTCAGCGAAATGCCGCAACTTCGGACGGACCTACGGTTACGGCGCTGATTTTCAGCAAAAACCTCGCGAATGACGTAATGACGTCCCCCTGTGTGACAATAAATATCAGGTAAGCAAAATTTATTACGGAAATGATTGTGAATATAACTGAACATAATATGTGCATAAAAATAACAATTAAAAAATTATAGTACTTAAATACTTAGGTATCTATAGATAACATTGATGTAAATCGATGATAAATAAGCGTAACTTATAAGAAATAATAAAAGACATTTACATAAACTGAGAGTTATAATAATTACAATGAAAATAAAAATAAAATAAAGTAATTATGTGGTGTGTCTTCCTAAATCCAATATTTTTGTAGGTAATCAAAATTGCAAGCACCATGGGAATTTCGATGGCATGGCGGCCATTTGCAAAAAGCATGGCGTTGGCGAGTGACAACCATGCTTTATTCTAAATTGAAAAAATGTTATTATTAAGATTCCTTTATGATAGCCTTTATCACAGTATAAATAAGTAACAGTAGATATTATATCTTCATAGTAAATGGCCGAAATTACGCGCTTCTTGTTCTTCGTAATCTCAGTGTATAACAGTACGCAATAGTATTGAGTGCGCGGCAGTTACGCACGGACGAGGTTTATCTAACGAGCGGCCGTAGGTAATTATTTCAAGGTCACTGCCGAGACATAATACTGTTACTTTAATATACTATGCCTTTATTTACACTCACTTGAATTTGACGCCACATATTTCACATCTCCCTCACTCACGTACGTTAAATCGAAATAGGAATATCTCATTCATAAACAATATTGTTCATCTAAATTACGTAGGGCACGTATAACGCTTGTTAACATGGTTGCGATAAGATTTGTATTTTAGTCGTATTGTCTCACCGAAACCATTCTAAGTTCAATATAGGCAACATTAAGAAAATAACAAAACGTTCGGCATACTATCGGACAAGTGACGATACGCACTGATGTTAGTTAGACATTCATCAACTCACACTCGCATCATTTTTAAATACCATTGCTCATTAGTTAGCTCGATTAACTTGATCGTCACGTATTTCGTGATACGGCAAGAAACTCACACTTTTTTTTTTTTTTTTTGGGTGGGAAATTATCAAATAACTTCTCCCGCTCTGGGTGGAGCGGGAGGGCGTGTTAGACTCTTACTGACTAAAACCCACCCGTGTTCCTTCCTATGCCATGTTGCCGGGGGCCACGATTTCCCTATCGGTTTTCTTCGAACCCCCGGCAGTCTTCGAACCCCCGGCAGAAGAAACTCACACTTGGGGTACTGGTCATACACGCACGCCGGTTGCGAGTACTACGCACCTGGCCTTTCTGAAGAACATCACCAATAAGGTCAGTATATGTCCTCCTAGGGCGTCCCCGCCCGCCCGGCCTTTCCGTTTACATCAGCCTTGTAAAAACAAAATACCTTCAAAAAATTGGCAACGTCGCAAATAGCTGTCAAATATTTTTCTGTTTTGATTATTTCGTCAATATAGCTAAACTAATTACGAAATATGGCTTTCAAGTGCACTAAAATCTGATTATGAATTGCAATAATAACATTGAAAGAAAAAGTTTTTTTGAAGGCAAAGAACAATGGCGAAATCTTATTTGAAATAAATTTGAGCGTCTAAAAGTGACACATATGCGAAAGAAATACAGTTAAAAATCCACGTTTTTTTAAACTATAATATTATATAGTTAAAGCCGAGTAAAAAACATGTATTTAATGGAAAGTTATTTGACTATCTCGTTTTACAAGATTATGAAATTGTTGGTAGTATTGCCATTTTATTTTATTTTCCCAAATAGTGGGTACAGCATAATGGTCGTGGTCTTGTCATTTTTATTTTGTTATTATTTTGACAAGGATTAAATGAATAAATAACACATTTTTTTTTTGCTTTACATCTAAGTTTATTATGTGTTCTTCCTCATATAATAATATTGCTGTAAATTAGGAAAATGTCACAAGTAATGGCAACTCGAACTAAAAAGACTAGTATTCAGAGTCTTAAAAAATATAGCTTGGTCGTTCATTGACAACCGTTGACACTGACAGTTTACAACTCTTGACCAGATAAATAATAGAAATAATTAGAGAAAGGACAGAATTAGAAAATAATCTGGCAAATATGATTGAAAGCTTAAATATGAATAGAAGAACATCCCAATTCCAAAGTATCACTGCTGATCGTAATAATGTTTTATACTTTCCTACACTTGAATATAGAGATTTAATTCTGTTCGCTCTGGGAACGTACCAAATAAGACAAGCTCGCTCATATTATGGCGAGCATGTACGTTTCCACGGGGGGTACAGAATTGAAGTTTCCAGTGAACAAATAAATTCCTCTGAATATAATCTTAGAGGTACTGGCGTGACAACACTTATAAGAGGCAAAATAAAGTCACGCCATGTTACCAGGAGGCAATATTATGTTTATATCTTAATTCAAAATAATATTCCTGGCCGAGCAGGGATCAGTGAGTACTGCTGTAATTGTTTAGTCGGTCGGCGCACAGTAGGATGTTGCGCTCATGTCATGACGCTGGTCTGGTATTTAGGATGGGCCAGACATCAGCAAAATATTTCCGCACCCGCAGAATTTCTTGATGAAATAATTGTACGAGAGGATGACGAAGAATAAATTGATATGAAATAATAATCTTGTTTGTTTGGTTAACCTTTACCTTAACAACTAGGTAGGTAGTTTATTAATCCTATTAGTTAGATTTAAACATAACATAACATCACGCCTGTATTCCCCGAAGAGTTAGGCAAGGTGTACCTGTAGTACACCCACATTTCGTCAGTTATGTTTAAGTCCCATGTAATAGGGGGCGAACCTATTGCCATCAACCGGGCACGAATCCAGACTCCGGGCTGCTACTGAGAAATTCCAGGTGGAAAAACCCAATAACACTGCCCGACCCAGGAGTTAGATTTGCCCTAGCGATTTTGCCCTTTTACTTCCTCGAAATTGAATAATAGGTATGTATTATTTTACTTAGCGTTAAAAGTGACATAAAAATATAACCTACAAAAGTTCAACACTGAATATCTATTAATCTCCGCTTTCTCTAACAAAAAATCTTGCACAAGCTAGCTCAGAAAATGACGCTGATTTAAATAAGATATTTTTCATTTAAAGACGTTCAAATTTAATTTCAAATAAAATAATGTATGGAGAGCTGCCATTGTTCTTTATTTATTTATTTAATACTTTAAGCACATACATGTACAGAGGCGGACTTAATGCCATAAGCATTTTCTACCAGTCAACCTTTGGGTGATGCAGAGACAAACAGTGGTAGGTGCAATATCGATAATTGTGGAATAAATATTTATTTAAACATAAGGATATATTTAACAAAATCTAGTCGCTATCTGGGGAGTTTGTTGCGCCACTTCTTCCCAGCTAAAGGCACTAGGAAGTGGTGAAGGGTGGGCGTTTTGGGTGACTGTCTTATGCAATTTTGACATTCGAAAAGTGCTGATTCTTACTCAGCCAAAAACCTTATAGATAAAAGTTCTCAGCCTAGTTTGAATTTTGAATCTCTGTGACAAACAATGTCAACAATGTAAGTACAGTGCGTTAACTATAACTTGAGTCGTGGCGTGACTGGTAGCACTCAATTTTGCAGCCATGTGATTGGTGGTACTGTTATGTCAGTCGCCATTTTGAACTCTATTAGAATTTAAACTAAAACTACGAAATTCGGTGCTACCGATCGCGTTGCGCGTTAATGAACGCACTGATTGAGGTATTTTTGACATACGGATTAGAATGCGAACCTTCTTAAAAATACGAGAATTGCCAATCAGATTTACCATAAATTCTCGAGGTGCACCTAAGTTTGGCATAACTTTACTAATAAGTTTTTATTGTTTATTGTTAACGGGCTTACCCAATAAACGATTTAAAATCATTATTAAAACCAAACTTTGTAAAAAAGGGTAGGTACTATACAATTTCAGATTATTTAGAAGATAAAAAAGCTTGGGATTGAACTGCTCGCTCTGCTAAGCCTTGTGATAAAACCATAAAACTTGACATTTTAATTATTATGTAAAATCAACATATACCAGTTTTATATACATGTCGGATCCGGTCATTAGTACGGACACGAAACGAATCGCAAGCGCGCCGCTGGTGACAGGACGTGATCTACCCACACCTAAAGAGCGCTTCGACAGAGTCGTGATGTTTTAAGGCCACGGCGAGGAGGGATTCAGCCTCGGATCGCATCGGAGTCAAGACGTCGCGGAACTGTTCTCGATTAGTGGTGCTTAGTTATTTGAGATCATTGAGTTAATTGGTGATTTTAATAAACGCCGTCGCACCCATTGTGTGTATAATTTAGCTAGTGTGATTAATTTGATAGTAAATTATAATGTGATCTGAACCGCAAACTGTTTTTCTATTGCGCATTAACCAACACTACCCACACTACGCCCACAGTAGTTAAAATATTGCTGATAATAATAAAAGAGTCACATACCCGTCTCCGACATACACATTTACTTCAAAATCAACCGAAGATGGTGTTATTTGCAGATGACACATCATTAATCTTTAAAATAAACCGACAGTCACAAAATCTTGACGACGTGAATAGCTCTATTCTGAAAATCCAAGATTGGTTTATGGTAAATAAGCTGTAACTTAATTAAAAAAAACAAATGCATTCGATTTAAATTAACTAATGTTAAAAGTAGCGAATGTGACATCATATTGAATGGAGAAAAACTGGAATTTATTAATCAAACGGTTTTCCTAGGAATCACGCTAGACGAGAAATTGCAATGGGGACCTCATATAACATCTCTTGCGGGGCGGCTAAGCTCGGCCGCTTATGCTGCTAGAGAGATAAGACAGTTAACAGATGCAGAAACCGCGCGTTTTGTCTATTTTAGCTACTTCCACAACATTATGTCGTATGGCATTTTACTGTGGGGTCGGGCTGCTGACATTGAATCTATCTTTATTTTGCAAAAGAGAGCTGTCAGAGCCATTTATAAATCTACGTCGCCGCGAATCTCTCAGGGAACTTTTTAAAAGGATTAATATTATGACGGTACCTTGCCAATTTATTTATGAAAATATTATGTATGTAAGGAAAAATCCACATCTCTTTAACAAAATAAGCGATAGACATAATTTTAATACTAGAAATAAAGATAAACTAGATCAACCATTTTTCTGATTATTCAAAGTACATACATCTTTTATGGGGTACTGTGTTAAATGTTACAACAAAATACCTTGTGACATATTGCAATTAAATTAAAGAAAATTTAAAACTCATATTAAAAGTACACTTTGTAAACAAGCATATTACAAATTAGAGGATTATATCCAAGAAAAGAATGCTTGGAAACATGCTGGTCCTGCTCCATAGGACAATTTAGAATCAAGACAAAATCAAACTGGTTGCTAATTTAATTGTAAAATGTATGATTTTGTGTTTTATGACATTGAATTTACATTATGTGATTACTTCCTCACACACTGACTTATTAATTACAAAATTTTAGGAAAATCGTATACTTTTACAATGTTTGTAAATATGTGAGCACCATGTACCTATCTATCACATATTAATTATCTGTCGTTGCTTCATTTTTAATTCTTTTTACCTATTGTGGTATGGTTATTTTATTCTAGATGCATTGTCTTCACATATAATTATTTAACTAATGTACGTACCTATACAAACAATTGTAAAACATTTTAAAAGAGTTACGGTAGAGTTTCTTGCCCATTATTCTCCATACGAAAACTACCTTTTGGAAGGGGTGACTAGAATCAATTTTATTATTTTGTAAATTTTGACGTTCAAAAGTGCCATACATGGGCCTATTTGAAATAAATGATTTGACTTTGACATTGTTGAAAATAATATTCAAAATGACATGATTACTTTGTAAAGTATTATATTATTTAAATTATTGTGAATGTGAGGACTATGTGGATATTATTTTTATTTCTCTGCTAGTTTTAGTGATGGTCTGACAGTTTAAGTAGTTAATGTGGCCTACCCAAATGTCCTTTCTTTGGTATTGTTCGTTGAGTTGAGCTCCGTTGAACTTCACGATTACTGACAAATTCTTGCACTGACTGGACAGGTCCACTCAAATGTGTGTGGTTCTTTCCTCATAAGACCATTTCTGACACTAATCTACATGGTCCTCATATGGCCTGACCAAGATTATGTCTGAACTTTAAAAGAGACTGCGACCTCCGAGTTTGTTTCGGCCTTTCTTCTCAGAGTAGTCAGATAGGAAACGCCGAACTCATCTAGCTTGTTTTTTTTATTTTTTTATTTATTATGTGTAAAAGTGATTCCGATATCCTATTTACAGAGTAATCAATTTCATTTCATTTAATTTCATTACCCTGAAGGACGTAATGATTACTAGAAGAAAATACAACTAGTTAAAGAACACGCGTACGTTATAACATATAATCTTAACACCAGTTCATTAATTTTAGGTGTCGGTAGTATACCACGGGGCAGCAACGGTTATGTTTAACGAACCGTTACCGGTAGCTATGAACATCAATTTTGAAGGCTCAAAGAGGATTCTTGAGCTCAGTCGGCGTATGAAGAATATGGAGGTAATTTAGATACCTACTTATTATTGTTGAATTTCTTTCTATGTCAACGAAAAGCTCTTCGAGAAGGAGTTGGAACCGAAGTCCATAAAGTTATTATGCGTATGCGTCGGTGTATCTAGATAGATACAGAATAACTTTAACAACAGATGTCTGTTACCTTTTCATGCTGACACTGCTGAACGGGCTTGGAAGAAATTTAGCAATCGGAAAGACAAGACTAATTGCGTAACACATTTTCGTGAATGATTAAGAGCGTTTATTCTGAAAGTTGGCAACGTCGCAAATAGATGTCAAATATTTCGCTGTTTTGATTATTTTGGCAATATTACTGTATGGAAATAAGAAATGTGGCTAACTAGTTCCCTAGAATATTAATAATGAATTGCAATTACAACACTGAATTTGATGTTGTAACATATAGGTGTAAAAAGGCATTTGTAAAGTTTCCAAATACTTTTTTTACATCTAAAACTAAATATTCGGTATTACGATATTCATTATTGCATTTCATAATCAATATTTTAGTTCCCTAGTTAGCCACATATCTTAATTCCATACAGTAATATTGCTAAATTAATCAAAACAGGTAAATATTTGACAGCTATTTACGACGTTGCCAACTTTTAGGATAAACCCTCTTAAGACTAATCTGTTTAATTCTGTCAGTTCAAAAACATTAATTGCGTTATTTTTTCGTTTTTTTTTTCGAACTTATGAAGCAATGGATTAGCAATCTGTTTCAAAATGATTCAGATTGTGGTTGATCGTGTATTACGCAATTAGGCTGCTGAATATTGAAAACAGTAAAGGTACCATTCCGTATCCGACCGCAGGAGGCAACTGCAGGCGACGTGTCGCCATGACACGACTGGTTTCTATGAATTTCTATGAAATACCTTCCGTAGCTAGCGACACGTCGTTGGCAGCTACGGGCGAGTGACAGGCGACACGTGTAATCCGACCAGTAGTGCCACCAACGCTAGAGCTGTAGTCACGTTTTTCTATTTTCTATCTACTGACTGGGATACGGGCAGTTGCCGCTTGCGGTTGGGTTCGGAATCATGACTGCAGCGACATGACGCCGCGACGTGTTGCTGCGACATGTCGCCTGCAGTTGCCTCCTGCGGTCGGGTACGGAATAGTACCTTAAAGGTTCCATTCCGTCGAAAGGTACGATTAACGACGTGTCGCTAGTTACGGAAGGTATTTCATAGAAATTCATAGAAACCAGTCGTGTCGCGGTGACACGTCGCTTGCAGTTGCCTCCTGCGGTCGGGTACGAAATGGTACCTTTACCAATTAAATCTACAACAACTATGCCAGTGCAAGTAAGCTACCACATATTTATGTCAATCCGAGTGAAAGTCGTTGTAGAAATACGAAACGCTTTGAAAGCGATTGTCACTTGTCTAGGTTCTCAGTTAGCCACAAGCCAATAAAGCTCAAACAGTAAATGTAGTCACTTAACAATTTTCAGGCTTTGGTCTACATTTCAACGGCTTTTTCACAAACCCAAAGGAAAGTATTAGTAGAGACGATCTACCCACCGCCAGCCAAAGTGGAGGATATCTACAAATTCATTGAAGAGTATGGACACGATACTGAAGAAACTAAGAAGTTTATAAGTATGTATTTAATTCCAATAATACACTCCTGGATACCTGTATCGAGCCACCCTGCATATTTTTATTAAAGAGACAATCTTTAAAAAAATGTAATAAAAGAAAAAAAATGTGGTTTTGACGCCAGTCACTCACTATCATTTCCGTTTGTCATTGTTTCAAAGAAACCGGAATACTTAAAAAGAAACCGACCACGTGCGTGTCGTACCACGTATAATGAAAGGTTCCGTAGTTTGGATGAATTTATCCCAACAACAAACTTACCATTTTAGTTGAAAAACATGACATCATTTTGAGGTACGGAACCCTAGCCTAGCGTGGAATTTTTGAAGACAACAATGGTCTACATAGATAAAACGTTTATTTAGCAACTTGTGTTACCTCCAAGAGCATTTACGACTGACGTCATGCGATTCGAAATGGAATTAATTAATGCCACTATGACGTTCTGTGGAATGTTTATCGTTGAAACCTTGTTGAATGTTTTCAGCTGTTGCAAAGTTTCTGGAGCTAGTTGGTTAGTTGGAACACGCCCCTTCAGCTCATCCGATAAGTGCTCTATTGGATTCATATCAGGACGTCTTGCTGATCTTTCTATTACTGCGATACTAACGTCACGCAGGTATTCTCGAACAATTCTAGCAGTGGGCGCCCTTGCATTATCAAGCATAAAAATGAAATCCTGGCCCACAAACTCTGCATCAATCATCACATGGGCCTCTAGGCATTGACGAATGTATCGGTCGCCATTTAGTGGGGACAACCGTAGTCCCGTCACAACCTCAAGGCCAGGTTTTTCTTTACTGGAAATTTCGCCCCAGACTGTCGCATGACCCTACGCCAAACATCAGCTTCTCTTCAATGCAACATTAACAATACCTGTACTGAGGTAAGAAGATGATTACGCAGGCTGATGGTAAAGATAAACTGATCTTGTCGTGCTGTAATGAACCGGTTTCGTGGTCGTCCTGGAGCCTTCCAGGACGACCACGAAACCGGTTAATTAAAGAATTTAACATCGATACCTGGAGACTGGCGGTTTCATGCGCCGGCACGAAATCGCCAGTCTCCAGGTATCGATGTTAAATTATTTAAACGGCAGAACGACTTACATGAAGTTTTGCACTTGCGTTTTGCTGACTAAGTTGGTACAGTATCCAGAATTTGAACGTCAGAATGGATGAAAAAATAAGGAGAAACCATTTCGAAACTTAAAGAATTTTCTCCTTTGTGAAATTCAATTTGGAACAATGATGATAACGAAATGATGGCCAGTGTCTGCTTCAAAACTGCATTAAACATTTTTCTCTGACTTATCATTATTTTGATGTTTTAGGTCAACAAACATAATAATGCACTGCAGCTCGATATAGGAGTCCGGGAGTGTATAATATCTTTTTTTTTTTAATCTTTATTTATTAATGGAGGTTTGTTCATATTTGATACTTCAGTTAACTTCATATAATTATATCAAATGTTAGCAGTAGAATAGTAGATTGTTTACCAAGGGAGCAAAGAACTATTTTTAAGGCGAGAGTGTTTCGTAGAATCCTGAGCGCAGCGAGGGATTCAAAGTACGCCACTCGAGCTTAAAATAGTGTTGCTCCCGAGATGAACACTCTACTTTTTATCACCCTCTATGAGAAAAAAAAACGTGTATGATCCGACCCCCGTCAGGAACAAAGTTCCTTCGCAAGTAAAATTTTAAAAACATCACTGCCACCATCGTGGATTTACATTGTGACTTCACTATAGACTTAAGCACCTTCGAAAACTATGAAAACGATACCCATGATGAAAATTTTTAAATTATTCGCAGCTGCCATCTTGGATTTACATTTTGACCTCACTATCGGTTTTAGCACCCTCGAAAACTATGAAAACGACACCCATGACGAAAAACTTGAAAATTTTCTTAGCTGCCATCTTGGATTTTCATTTTGACCTCAGCATCGGCTTTGGCACCCTTAAAAACCATGAAAACGACACCCATGACGAAAAAATTTAAATTTTTCTCCCCCACCATCTTGGATTTTCATTTTGACCTCACTATCGGCTTTAGCACCCTTAAAAACCATGAAAACGATACCCATGACGAAAAATTTGAATTTTTTTGCATCCGCCGTCTTGGATTTTTATTTTGACCTCATCATCGGCTTTGGCACCCTTAAAAACCATGAAAACGACACCCATGACGAAAAAATTTAAATTTTTCTCCCCCACCATCTTGGATTTTCATTTTGACCTCACTATCGGCTTTAGCACCCTTAAAAACCATGAAAACGATACCCATGACGAAAAATTTGAATTTTTTTGCATCCGCCGTCTTGGATTTTTATTTTGACCTCATCATCGGCTTTAGCACCCTTAAAAACCATGAAAACGATACCCATGACGAAAAATTTTTAAATTTTCATCCGCCATCTTGGATTTTCATTTTGACCTCACCATCGGCTTTAACACCCTTAAAAACCGTGAAAACGATACCCATGATGATAAATTTGAAAATCTTCAGAGCCGCCATCTTGGATTTACATTTTGACCTCACTATCGGCTTTAGCACCCTCGAAAACTATGAAAACGACACCAATGACAAAAAATTTGAAAATGTTCTAAGCCGCCATCTTGGATTTTCATTTTGACCAATTATTATTCTAAGGACCAAACACACTTTCTCTCTCTTGCCAGCCTGTTACTTGTTCATACAATGTTCGTGTTTGATCTCTTTGGTAATTGGAACTTTTACTAACAATATCCACATTCCAAATTCAAATCACTTTTAATCCCTAGGGATTAAAAAGCTATTTTAGTCCCTGTTTACGAAGAACGAATTACGAGTAGCTCTTTTTGAATAGATGTGATAAAAAATGTTTTCCGAGCTTTAACCGATGCTAGGTCACGATAAACACGACAAATTTTTTCTTTTACTACTTTTAGTTACAACATTAATTAAACCACTTTTTCTATAGCGTCCAGTCACCACTTCCTAAATAACACACTACCAACATCCCAAACCATACATAGGTACAAGCTGAAAACACGTTGTTGAAATGAAAAGAAGGCGCTCACACAATCAATCAATCTGCCTAGCCTTTTCCCAACTATGCTGGGTTCGGCTTCCAGTCTAATCGGATACAGCTGAATACCAGTATTTAACATGGAGTGACTGCCTATCTGACCCCCGCAACTCCTTTATTGGATAACACGATACTCCTTGGTAAAGTCTTACCAAGGAGTATCGTGTTTACGGGTTTTCAGAAGCGCAAAAGTCTGACAATCAGTCGATGTCAGACTTTTGCGCTTCTGAATACCCGTTATGACTGCGCTCATCCAATGCTGCTAAAATAAAGATAACTCCTTGACCAGCCTCATCGTAATTTATTGGGACTAATATTTTGTTCCAGGTGACCATGAGAAACCCAACACATATATGTTCACTAAAGCATTATCGGAGTCCTACATTACGAGGAATCGTGGCGATGTGCCCACAGTTATCATTAGGCCTTCTGTAGGTAATAATAAAATATTTTAATGGATTTTCTAGAAATGTCTTTTCCAATTTGCATGTAAAAAAACTGAATATCCTAATTAGTTACAAAAAAGAATAAAAGAACAAAACACACCTATTAACATCTGTGTAACGCGACACAACAGAATTAGTTTGTTTATAATTATTACAGCATTCATCTAATTGATAAATAAGTAAGGTAGTAGGTACATAGTAACAGCATAAGCAGCCTATAATGTTCCCACTGCTGGGACACTCACACACGCCTCCTCTCAGTGAGAAGGAGTGGGCCGTAATCCACCACGTGGGCCCGGTGCGGGTTGGTAGATGTCACATGTATTCTAATTTTTGTTTCTAGGACATGCCGGTTTCCTCACGATGTTTTCCTTCACCGTTTTGAGAGCAGCGGTGATGAAATAATTTACCCAAAGTGTAGTAAAACTAAGTAGCAATAGGTATACGTTTGAAATCGCCAACCCGGCCTGGGTTCGAATCCACGACCTACAACAACTCGTAAATCGAGGCCATTACCTCTGGACCATCACTGCTCTAAATGTTCATAGTAAATTCATTACCTATTCACGCTGTTTTATTAAGTAATTGGAACATATCGAATAGCAACATCACTAGTTGTTCCTAAGCCGACAGCCAATCTGCTCTATCTCTCTGCTCTTGAAGAAAAACAAGAATATTGCAATAACATCTTATTTTCTTTTCCAGTTACACCAATAAAAGATGAACCTCTAAAAGGCTGGTTAGAGAATTGGTTTGGCACAAACTTACTTTTCTACACTGCCAAAGGCTGGAACCGCTTTAGTCTGGGAAGCAGCAGTCACGTCCTCGACGCCATCCCTGTTGATTACGTTACTAATTTAAGTATTATTGCTGGTGCTAGAGCCAAGTAAGAAAATCCATACTAATTAATATTCTAAATGTGAAAGTAACTCTGTCTGTCTGTCTGTTACTTTTACACGCCATAACGGCTAAGAGAATTCCTATGTTTTGCAAATACTCGTAGGTAGATCATATCCTGGGTTAGGACATAGGATACTTTTATCGCGGTAATTATCCCGCAGGCAAACTCTAGTTTATTATTTTTCTCCAAAATTTCTTCATCACTATCTTCATCATCATTTTTCCCAAGGACGTCCACCGCTGAACATAGGCCTTCCCCCAAGCACCGCCACTTCGACCGGTTCTTTGATCTCGCGAAGTTATTTCTTCTTTTAAAGTTTCTCCAATTTACATAAGCATTTGGAAAAGTAAATAGCTAGTATTTTTTGCTTACTCCGTGCCTCGGTTAAAGTAAAACACGTTAAGCCGTCGGTCTCGGCGGTCATTAGATTTTTGACTGTCGTCACGGGTGATACTTCTCCCTCTTCCTACTTTTCTTAGTTTTAGTAATATTAAACATAGTGGCAGGGACATCAACGTGAAAACTGTTACCATGGATGCAGTACATGATTCCGAACCCAGATAAGCGTTGAAATATACCGTGGGTTATTTTAAAAAAGTCTGCTGTTTCATAGAAAAGTGCTATACCTACCCAGTCAAAATGTATGGAACAGCTGTTTTTTGTGTTTTTAAATAACCGACAAAAAATTTCAACGCAGGGGGTTCAGAATCATGTCCTGAATCCATGGTAACAGTTTTCGCATCGATGTCCCTGCCACCCTGTATATTAACATGTTTTGTTTTGGAATTCATATTTTAGACGATGTTGCTTTAATTATGTGAATGTCGTGTACACCTATAATTAATGTTTAGTTTAAGTCATCGTATAATTATGAACTTCATTAGTTTATACCTATAGATTACAAACTAACAGCTCTCACAATGTCACGGTGACTTCTTCTTTTCGTGTCGATGGTACTCTTCTTTATATATTATTTTATATTATATGAGCCCAGTAGGTGGCCACGTTGATTGCAGCATCAGTGGCATTCTTTAGGTCATCCAAGGTGCAGGTGAACGGGCACCTAGGACACTCCAGCAAGTGGGGCATGGTCTGATCAGAAGCACATAAATACATAAATCAGAACTTATACCTACCTATAAATTTCATTAAAAAAGTATATGTTGACGTCCTTATTTTATTTGATAAATAAATTAACATTGATTACATTATTTTCTAGATCAAGTGAAGTACAAGTTTTTAATAGCACCACTTCTTCTGAGAATCCTGTCGTGTGGTCGGATGCTCATAAATACTTCAATCAAGAAATGATTTCGCGGGGTAAAAGTAAGTGGTCTTACTTATTGGAACAACTTTAAAAACAAAATCGAAGATGTGCTCAATCGAGTTTTTGTCTGACATATTTTTTCCTTGGTCGCTCGAGTAACGAACGCAAAATTGGCAAAGTTTTTTGCAATGTATCCTACTAATATTTTAAATGCAAAGGTGTGTGAGGATGGATGGATGTTTGTTACTCTTTCACGCAAAAACTACTGTAGCGGTTACACCGCCACATACAAACTACGCATCAAAGACATGACGTCACACAAATCCTGCATCGCGCAGTTAGAGTTTACCGAGCGATCGACATACGAGTACATACAAGATTTCAACTTCCAACCGATGGGCAGTTGCCCGCCAGACACTACACCCGTCTGGTCGGAGGATCCTCCCTTTTCTATGGTGGATGAGTGAACTTTACACCCTGTTCCTCATACCGCTAAACTACTAAACGGATTTAGATGAAATTTGGTACATAGATAGTTTATAACCTGGATTAACATATAGGATACTTTTTATTCCGATATTCCCACGGAATCAAGACGAACGCTGGTGAAACCGTGGGGCGCAGGTAGTTGATTCTATACAACATGTAAAAACCGGCCATGTGCGTGTCGGACCACGCACAATGAAGGGTTCCGTAATGAATTTATCCCAAAAGAAACTTAACTTTGTAGTTGATAAACATTTTATCCTATACGGAATTAATGGGAAAACAAGTTTTTGCAACTGCAAAGTTAAGTTGGTCGACTATTACTCGTTAACTTGAAGAGCCTACTTAGTTGTGATAGTTTTCCTTTTAATTTCGTTATATAAACTACTGCTGTGATTTTTTTCACATATCCAAAACCAACCATTTAGCTGGCAGGGGGGGGGACACTTGACTCTAACAAAAATTAGCACTTTAAAGCTTAATATTTCGCAAACGAATCCCTGAATCCAAAAACGGTGTTGACAAACTCACAATGTTTTTAAAGGACCTTTCTAATGATACCCCAAACTAAGGGATAAAAAAAAACACCACTTTACGTGTATGGGAGGTACTAAAAAAAAATGGTTTTCATAATTTTGTTTTACCACTTTGTTGACGTAATTAATCTGTATACCTATGCCAAATTACAGCTTTCTAGTACTAAGGGTCTCCGAGCTAGACCGCGGACAGACAGACAGACAGACAGACAGACGGACATGACGAAACTATAAGGGTTCCTTGTTTACTACGGAACCCTAAAAACACCCTGTCCGATTCGTGAGGGTGTTGTTAAGTAAGAGAGTGTTAAGTTAACAGTCTATTTATGGGGAAAATTTAGAAAAAAGAAAAGAAAAATTCGCCACTTTTATTTTTATGTGTAATTTTGCCGGTTTATTACATGGGGCGCGGGCGGCCGTCATTTAGCGGGTGTCTACAAGTTATGACTTATGACTTGTAGACACAGAAATTTGCTAAATTTTAATGTATTTGAGGTAGCTTTTTTTTTTCTTTTTACTAGAAATGTGAATTTTAAATAGCAATAACTTTTTTTTTCAATAATAGTAAAAAAAACTTTTTGGTAATGTTATTGCAGTACCTATGTGCCCTTTTCGGATCGGACATGAATTTTTTACATATTTTATATGGACATGGTCAAAATAAATTTGCTAGCGGAACTCTGCATAGGTACTTGACGGGAATAGATATCTAAAATAGAGAAAAAAAAATTGGTGTTTTTTTTTTTTGTAGGTCATCGGCCGCAGTTTATGTATCATCATCATTCTCCTGCCCTTATCCCAATTTATTTGGGGTCGATGCAACATGTCTCTGTCCTCCATACTTCTATGTTAAGATGCATTTACATCTGTTCAATAATTTGTTGAAGCAACGGATTTTCGTATGCTACAGTTTTCAACAATGTTGTATGGAAACAAAGAAAAGAAAAAGATTTATTGAGGCTCACTCAAAGAACAATAAAAAAAAACTTAAATCTGATATTAGCGCCATCTGTTTTCTATAGTAAAAACTACGGCGCGTCGGTGATGACGCGAATCCATAAGTTTACCCTATACAAAAATAGCTAAATGCGCCTAAAGAAGATTTCACGTCAAAAAAATAAAGTTAAATGAAAAAAAAACAGAAAGTCCTGTACGACCCACAAAAATGTTTTTTTTTTTTCTTAGACCCTTGACAAAACATCGAGATTTCTTCATAATATTTAAGTTTCATAGTAATTTATTTAACATGGTTTATGTTCCGGAATAAGTTCTCAAAATTATGGTGAAAACCACATCAAAATCCGTTGCGTAGTTTAAATAAACAACGCGGTCAGATAAAAGCGACTTCAATTTGTAATATGTATTAGATTAGGTACTACAGAATGGAATTACTTAATAGTCTAAGCTACTCAAAATAGAATTATAAAATAACTTTAAAAAAGTGATAGCCGGCTTCAAGGAATAGGCCTCCAGACACCATCAGTATAATGACATTATTACTACTGACTATGATGATGTGATTTTAATATTTTTATACTTTTACGTCAATATTGGAAGGAATGACACGTCATTATTACTGATAATGTCTGGACCACTTATAATGATAATTTAATACCAATGAACCAGTGTTATTTTTAAGCTATGAACAACATTGTCAAACTTTTTTTTTTGTACGAGGCTTTTGGCTACTTTTGTATTGTGTGTATTTTATGTTTAGTTTTTTTTAAATGTGCGTTTTGTTTGTGCAGAATAAACAAGTTTTCTTTCTTTCCTTCTTTCTTAATAACTTGACTTCCGAGACTGTTTAACAGATAAAATATTACTAATCATTGTTTCAGATGAATTGCCTTTTCCCAGTATTTTATTTGTCAAATCAAAGGCAATAGTAAATATTGGGACATTCTTATTTCAAACGACTCCTGCGCATATGGCTGACTTGTGGCTGAAAATGACGGGTAGAGAACCCAGGTAAATTATTTTATTCGAATTAAGTTCAAATAAAACACAAAACCGACGTCAGCCAAAAAGCAGCTAAGCTCATATGGGAGTAGGCCGGACATGTTTGCCGCATGTCGGATGCTTTGCGGGCTTAAACCAACACAACATGGATTCCTGAAAACGTCCAATGGCATCGCAGAAGACCCAGGCGTAGATGGCGGGATGAAGTTGACGCCTATACGCGGTATTGGTCCATATTGGCTCAGAATCGAGTTGAGTGGAAAACAGAAAGGGAGGCCTTGGACTGTAGGGACAGTGAGACAATACAGGCTTATTATATTATAATACTTATTTTTATTTTTATTCAAAAGGAACAACAAACAGCTACACTATCAAACATAGAACTAAGAAACACATCAAAATTATAGACAATATTGCAGCCCACAACGCTGTTCACAGATTAGCTACAAAATACAAAACAGTGAAAATAAACGCTAGGGTTAAAAAAAAATTAACTTGTTTATCGTGTTTATAATATTTAGTATATATAAATTTTAAGAAACTTATATAATATAAAGTTCAAATCTCTATTTATCTAAGAATGCCTAGTTAAATTACACTCGACGATATTATCCAGCTATACGTTCCCAGTATAAATATGCCGCAATATGTACCTCGCATTAAGATGAGAGGTCAGCTTGTACGGAAAACGGCAAATTAATCAGTGCTTGTCACTACTCCATACAAGTTTAGACGTGATTAAAAACTTGCCTACTAAAATTACGTCAATTTACGTCAAGCGCTGATTATTTTGACAGGACTAATTTAAAATTTATCTTTTGTCCTTTTCTTAATTAAATAGAAAGAAAAAGATGCACTGAACTGAAATTTAGTTTAGTTTGTGAACAAGGGAATCGACACCATTGAATGTCAAAGTACCAACTTTTTTTGACGTTTTTTACCGAAAAGTTTTAAATGTTATAACTGTTTTAAGTTTCCTAATAACCCTTCATCATTACCAGGTACGCGAAAATGATCTCGTCATTCGTCAGAAACAGGAATGCCATAGAGGAATTCACTTCCAAGCCCTGGGTGATGAGGGCAGAGCGAGCGAGGGAGTTGTACTCCTCACTGTCCCCCGAAGATCAGCAGACGTTCCCCTGTGACCCCACCCAGATTGAGTGGTCAAAATATTTCAGAGATTACTGTAAAGGTGTGCAAAAGTATTTGAAGCCTGAGTAAGGTCATGATAAAAACAGTTTTGATGAAGTAAAGTATTTTTTAACAGAGTTGTATTTTTAATTATTTACATAGCATTGTTATGAAAGTACTACGTATACCTGTATTTACTACACTACTTTGTAAAAACACAAACGAGGAAGCAATCCCAACCCATTTTGGTATCGAATAAAGATTTATTTGCAATGTTTCCTACACCGTAATTCAGCGGTGTTATAATGGGTTTAATCTAGTAAGAACACAATTAAACTAGTAGTTCTGCGTACAGTGCTGCCAGTGAAACCTTATTATTATACATTTTTAATGTGTGGGAAGAGAACCAAAACGCCTTAGGAATCTTTTGTGACCTTTCCAAGGCATTTGATTGCGTCGATTACGAAACCTTACTTTTGAAACTTGAGCATTACGGATTTGGAAAACTTACACTGAATTTAGTAAAATCTTATTTAAATTAACAACAAGAGTAAGTTCAAATAAACGGTATCAACTCACTAGGCTTTAAAGTAAAAACGGGTGTACCACAAGGCTCGATATTGGATCTAATCCTCTTTTTAATATATATTAACGATCTACTCCATTTATTAAAAATCAACCACGTTTGCTGACGATACTTCCTTAATTTTAAAGGTAAATAGACGAGCTATAAATTTTGATGACGTAAATAACGCCCTACTGCAGGTTTCGAACATGCAGAAGGCGTTATTTGTTCATTGCTATGTTCAGTGTCATGTTCGTGAACGGGTGCCGTCAGTAGGGACTGGTCATCTCTTAGCTGCCACGGTTTATTTTAATTTATTTAAATTTTTGAATTGATATTATATTTTTATTACGGACGCTTCTAACGTGCACGTCGTAAATTGATCCACAATTGACGAAATTATCGACGAATATTCTTAAAAAAATATAGACGAAAATTATTATAACCTCCTCCTTTTTTGAAGTCGGTATTTTTTTTGTCTTTTAAGATTAAGTTTCACAAATCTTCACGTCACAGGTTTTATATTGCTTTGATTGCTACAGATGCAGCCATTTTGTTATTAGCATGTAAATATAGGTGTCTTCTTTTTAACCGACTTCCAAAAAGGAGGAGGTTATATGTTCGACGCGTATGTTTGTTTTTTTTTAACCGACTTCCAAAAAGGAGGAGGTTATATGTTCGACGCGTATGTTTGTTTTTTTTTTTTTTTTTTTTTTTTTTTTTTTATGTATGTCCACCGGTTTCTCCGTCATTTGTGGACCGATTTTGAAAATTCTTTTTTTGTTTGAAAGGGTATGCTCCCAAATTGGTCCCATATAAATTTTATTAACTTTGCTTGGGTAGTTTTTGAGTTAGCTACAAAATACGTATTTTTTTCCCACTTAGTATGTAGATGATATAATAAGTTCCTGTCACTGGTAGCAGTTAGTGGTATTTGAATGTGTGTGGGGTAGGTACCACAACTAAAAAGTGAAAAATAAAAATATTTTACAAAAAAAAACAACCGACTTCCAAAAAAAAACACTACAAAGTGAAAAATAACTTTAATTTCGGAAGTCGGTGGCAAAAAACGAAAACACAAAACCCAAGACACCGACTTCCGAAATTAAAGTTATTTTTCACTTTGTAGTGTTTTTTTTTGGAAGTCGGTTGTTTTTTTTTTTAGCGTGTCAGTACCAAAAAATATTCAGTTTGACCCAAAATTCATCGATACAAACGCCTTTTACAGGTAACAGTTTATAGTAGATTTTAAAATGTACATAAAAATAAAAGTAAAAAATATCGCTATTGTAATAAATGCCGCAATTAGCATTTACACACATAACATGACTGACAAACTTTTGCTAATAAGTTGATACTAATTATTCAAAGTCAAAGTCAAATAATTTACTTTGCCCTCTGTCAGTCAATTTTGACTTACTGCATTACCTCTTGGGGTGGAGCAGGTAAAAGTTTGCTACTACCTATTGAAAGAGCTCAAAGAGCAATTCTTAAGGTGTCTACTTGCCGCCCTTTCCTTTTTCCCACTAACTTACACTATAAATCCTGTGAAGTACTAACAGCTCGACAGTTATTCATAATGAGCATCGTATTAAAACAACACGCAGAGCTCCCATATAGCACTGAATTTACTAAAAAGAGACGGAAAGACATAGTTTGCCCTACAAAAAGTACAAAACATGCCTTCGCAGCCAAATTTTTTGTCTACCTAGGACCATTACTTTATAACAGACTAAATGCGAGAGCAGAATTTTATTCTCTAAATTATAATAATTGTAAAAGAACTCTCAAGGAAGCTCTTCAAAGTATGTAAAGAAAGAAGAAAGAAAGAAAGAAAAAAACATTTATTTTGACACAGTTCGTGAAACACAACGTATACATAAAATGAAAAAAAAAAAATGAAAATAATATTTTAACAATAGTGTGTGCCTCACGGCTGCGCCAAAAAAGGTTCATTTCAGCATTAATGCCAGACAGATGCTGTCTGACGCTGGTTTTCTAATGAACCCTTAAAAGGACAAGTGACGGGGAGTAGGTATAAACAGTTTCAACATACCTAATACATAATTTGTATACTTAAAAAAAAAAAAAAAAAAAAAAATAAATAAGGACGTAATCAAATCAAAGAACTGTCCCGGCAAAGGACGGAAAATCTCTGAGCGTGCGCATACCCAATATTTATTTTGTTTGATAGATACAACAGGAATCATGATAGCTCTGTAGGCATTTCATATAAGTGAGACATTAAGGGCGACCATATCGAGTTTCTGTTGCGAATCTATGAGGTACTGTCGTAAACGTGTTCGGAACGTGTGGATACTGCCCAGTACCCGTAATGGTGGTGGGATGTTATTCCACACCTTAGATGCAGCGTAGCGGAAAGTGCCTCTGAAAGCTGCTGTATTATGAGAGTGTGTTGAAAGTTGTTGTGCACATTGCCTGGGCGCGCAATCCCGTCTACTAGCCATCCAACTAAGCTTGTCGTACAAATACTTCGGTTTCTGGGACTTAACGACACCAAAAAGTAGGCACGCTAGGTGTAACTTTCGTCTCGACTTCATCTTGAGAGTAAAATGTTTGTTGAGAAAGGGGGTGACATGACTTCTAGGGGGAACAGAGTAGCAGAAGCGCGCACATGCATTTTGGACTCTTTGTATAAGTCGATCGGTACGAGCCAGCAAGCGTGGGCCGTAAACCGTATCAGCGTAGTTTAATTTAGAAAGAACAAGGGTTTCGACGAGCTGTTCGCGAAGCTTTTCAGATAAATATGGCCTCATTTTGTAAAGCAGTTTCAGACGATAGAAGCAGTTTCTTACGGAGTTAGCAACGTGTTTCTCAAATCTAAGGCTGTTGTCCATACATAACCCAAGGTTCCGCGCCTCATTCACACGGTCAATAGGCTCACCCGTTAGAGTTAAATTAAGGCTTAAAGGTATTTTTTTCAACTGCTGCCTCGTACCAAACAACATATACTTGGTTTTCAATGGGTTTAATGCTAGACAATTCTCATCAGACCAGGCGGCGATTCTTTCTAGATCATCGTTTAAGTCTCTAATGGCCGACTCATAATCATCTGGATGGAAAGATAAATACAGTTGGACATCATCGGCATAAATATGATACTTGCATTTCTGCAGGCACTTTATTATGTCTGCACAGTAGAGAATAAAAAGAATCGGACCCAAAATTGATCCTTGAGGAACGCCTCTTTCTACAGAAGTAAGAGCTGAAGTCAAAGTTGTACCATCCGACAAACGCAATTCTACAAGTTGTTTTCTGTTACTGAGGTAGCTGCGGAACCATAAAATGGCATTGTCGTCAAAACCATAGTATTTTAACTTTGACAGTAATAGTGAGACGTTAATGCAATCAAATGCACGGGAAAAATCGAGTAGTACCATCAGTGAACACATGCCCTTATCTTGGGCTGATAGAATATTGTCCGTTACATCCAGTAATGCCGTAGAAGTGCTACGCTGTTTCCTAAAACCGGATTGTAGATCAGGTAACACTTCGTTCTCTTCCAAAAACCGAGTCAATTGCCGGCATACTACCCTCTCCAATACTTTTGAAAGACAGGGCAAAATACTTATTGGCCGCAAGTCTTTAACTTCTACAGGGTTTGGACTCTTAGGTAGGGGTCTAACTGTGGCAATTTTCCATTGGTAAGGAAACTTTGATGTCCATATGGAATAGTTGATGATGTATGTAATAGTTGCTAAAGTGTGCGGTAATGTCCTATGAAGATACAGAGAAACTATTAGTTGTACATAAATAAATAAAAAATTGTACTAATTAAGTTTAGCTAAGTAATGATAGTTACTAAGATTTTATCAAGTGGGATTTATTGTACTATTTACACCTTTTTACATACCTATTAGATGACTAGATTTTTTTTAAAATTTTTAATGTGATTATTTAGAAATAGTATTATACCTTGCCTCGCCTGAAACACAGGATGACCTAGTTCAGGCACATAACATATTGAATTTTTCGTAGATTTAAGCATATTTGTATTTAGTGTTTTACCTTTTTATATGAATAAAGTTTTATTATTATTATATATTATTAATTTATTTCAAATAGGCCCCCTTGTATGACACTTTTGAACGTCAAAATTTACAAAATAATAGAATTGACTGTAGTCGCCCCTTCCAAAAGATAGTTTTCGTATGGAAGAATAGACAAGAAACTCCACCGTTACTCTTTTAAAATGTTTTACAATATTTTGTAAAGGTAAAATTATAATTTTGTGAAGACGATGCACCTAGAATACAATTACTATACCACAATAGGTAAAAAGAATTAAAAATGAAGAAACGACAGATATGATGATACATGGTGCTCACACGTTTACAAACATTGCAAAAGTAGACGATTTTCCTAAAAATTTACAGTTAATAAGTCAAATGAAATGAAATTAAATGAAATTGTTTATTCTGTAAATAGAATATCGAAATCACTTTTACACGTCATGTAAAAAAATTATTAAAAATAAGCTAGATGAGTTCGGCGTTTCCTATCTGACTACTCTGAGAAGAAAGGCCGAAACAAACTCAGAGGTCGCAGTCTCTTTTAAAGTCCAGACATAATGTTGGTCAGGCCATATGAGGACCATGTAGATATGTGTCTGAAAAGGTCTTTTGAGGAAAGAACCATAAGGATTTGAGTGGGCCTGTCCAGTCAGTGCAAGCATTTGTCAGTAATCGTGGAGCTCAACTCAGAACTTAAGGAGCTCAACTCACTGTCAGTGTCAGGCTGTGTAAATTTTTTACGAAAAAGGAAAAAAACATATATCCAATCCTTTATCAATATGTAAATCTTCAATATTCAGCTCTTGGGCAGGTACTTTTTTTACAATAATATTTGTTTGAATAACATGATTAACTTGTAATTGAAAAATTATAGATAGACATTGTAAACCTCAATTGTCAAATGAAAATATCTTTAAGGTGAATTTAAATTAGAATTTCAGGTTTAAGTAATCAAATCAAAACACTCATTTTGTAAGTGGCACTATAAATATTGGTACATATTCTGATCCATTTTTTTTACATTTTCGTTAGATATTTTTGTAACAGACCTTACATTGTTTATTAAGCAATAGTACCTACTCACGTACGAACGGGAATTGGTCGTCGTTCATTAATTGTACCACTAAAATGACCTTAGTTACATTAAGAAAACACCCTGTACTTGATGCGCGTCACTCACCGACACTTAATTTACATAATTATGAAAACATCATGACGAAAATGTGTTGTGCTTATCTTTACCAAAAAACAGAATTAATTTCGAAAAGACAAAAATATTAACAGGTTTTTAATAAATATTGCTAATGAGGTTGTTCGGGGCAAATGTTCTAATTATGGCAAAATAACTTGATGATGCGCAGAGTGCGTGGGAGCGGCAATGACATTCTGAAGGTCATTAGTGATAAACCGTGCTGCACCATTATGGCGCATTAGGTACGTGTACATGTACATATACCCGGTGCGTCTGGTGAGTGCAGCAGATATATGAATTAAATGTTGTTTTTCGTTTGTTACTAACATAGCTTATAAGTAGTGTGTATTACTAACATTATATGGATCAAGGTCTGAAATAAAGTTTTTTTATTTTTTATTATTAGAAAATTGGGCGATACGTCTACTTCCTGCTGACCGGTTTTAAAATAGAGCTATTGTAACTATAATTACATTAATTTATAATTGCATCTATTGTGGGCGGCGCAGGACCACGCGCTATTTCTTTTAGTGGCCTTAGTCCACCAGAGGAATTTTGACTGAGATAATGATGATAATAACATGTGATTATTATCATCATCATCTCAGCCAAAATTCCAACAGATAATTAAACACAAGAATAGTATAATTAGCTTATAATGTTCCCACTGCTGGATTACAGGCCTCCTTTTTGTGAGAAGGAGTGCGCTGTCTTCAATTTTTTTGGTTTTTGGACGTGCCCGTTTCCTCACGATGTTTTCCTTCACTATTTTAGGAGCAGTGGTGATAAGAAGAACTTAAGAAACAGTGACAATATTATTGTGAGTTCCAAAACGTTTCATACTTCACTTCACAATATATTTTCAGAATGATCAACTACACTAACTTTTTATTCAGAATTTAATGTATGTACATTTCATTCTAATTCTGGTTACTCAGAATTAGAATGAAATGGAAAACTTACACCTAATTAATAAATAAAATAAAAATATGACACATAAATGTGTTGCATGAAACAGTTATTTTTACAAAATACACACACTAATACAAAATGTTAGTATTTAAAATGTCGACGATACTTTTTATTTACCTATTGCAATTCAAACTTCAGCGAAAGAGGTCAAACGCTTCTTTAATTTACAGTACCTACTTTATTAGCATTAACAAATCTGTTTTTACTTCTGGAAATTATTTATTTATGGAAGTGAAAAATGTTTGTGCTAATAATCTTTACTTGTAATTTTTTAAATAAAAAATACGTGAGTAGTTTATGCAAAATGTTCGGAGTTAGAATATTGAGAAGTACAGAGAGTTCGGTGCTTAGCAAAAGTGTGAAAATCAAAAATATTCGAGGATATTCCAGTTTATCCAGGTAAGTGAACTCAGTCCTCAACATTAGGGATTTAAAAAAGAAACAACTTGTTTTGTTCGATGTTATTTTCGATCAAGCTTCCTTATCGGATTTGCGTTTTATCCGTGTGCGTTACCCCAGCAAGAAATTCTCATCTAGAAATTGAGTTTAACGAATAATTAGAGCGTAATCTGCTGTGAGTGTGCGGCAAGTAAAAAAATTGTGTGTGCTGTCGTTTTGGAAAAAAAAAACGGAAAAATTAATCCTGCTGGAGTGACGTTATTCCAGCAAGAAAATTTTAATCAAATGACCGGAGAGAGAAATAAAGTACACGTGGGCGGATAGCTTATATTTGTGCGTAAATGGGCGCCGATATCACTTCAAGTACAAACCAAACCAATTTTGACGTCAAAATGCAAGAAACAGAATCAACTCAAGATAGTGCGTTAGCACACACTTTATCCCAGGATACACGATACCCGAAGAGGGAAACCTACTCAAAAGTTTCCAAATGCATAGTAATTTTTTGATTCGTTCATTTTCATTGGTAGTATTTTAGAATAATTAAAATGAAAAAAGTTCTGTTTTTCTAATTTAAAACTCGAATCCATGAACATATAAAGTTTTAAGTACCAAATAATTATGATTTATGTAGTATTTGTTTAAAGATACATAAGATTATGTGAATAAACCTCATTGAAAAATAGTGAGAAAATGCATTGTAATATTATGCAAAACTATGTTTTTAAGTACATTAGTGCAATTATGACTCAACAATTTATTCATATTTAACATTACCAAGAGCTTATTTATATTACTATTTGGTTTTTACCTACTATACTTTTTATTTCCGTTGTGCATCATTTTTGAAATTTTAACAATAGTCTCCGAGAATTGCTGATCTAAAACATGTTGCACAATGCAGAAATGATTTGTCCGCATCCACCTTTTGAAACTACAATTTGATACACAAACAGTTTATTTTTGTCGTGACTTCCTTCTATTATTTCAGTGGGAGCTCAACAAATGCCAATAATAAGTGTAATACAACTTATCAATCAATTGCAGACTTTTATTCTCGGAAGTCTGTGTTTATAACTGGCGGTACTGGCTTCTTAGGAAAGGTTTGTTATATTACCGTGTTTTAAATTTGTTGTATAAAAATTTGTTAAGAGCGTTTGACAGCTATTTGCGACGTTGCCCACTTCCTTTAGTGGGCAACGTCGCAAATAGCTGTCAAATGTTTCGCTGTTTTAATTAATATTTTGGCAATATTAATATATGCAAATAAGAAATATGACTAACTAGTGAACTAAAATATTGATAATGAAATGCAATAATTAATATGTAACACCGAATATTTAGTTTTAAATGTAAAACATGTATTTGGAAACTGTGCAAATGCCTTTTTTACACCTAAAACGGTTACAACAGCAAATTCAGTGTTGTAATTGCAATTAATTATTCATATTCTAGTTCACTAGTTAGCATTATTTCTTATTTCCAACAGTAATATTGCCAAATTAATCAAAACAGGTAAATTTTTGACAGCTATTTGTGACGTTGCCAATTTTTTGGATGAACGCTCTTAATGCCGGCGCTATTTAGTTTATAAATATTGACCAAAAAAAATTTGGTCGCATAAATGTAGATTCACTTTCAAAGACGATGGCAGACCGCAGACGGTAACGGTGGTGGCGTTGCGGTTATAACCTATAATTTTAGTTGAATGTAAGACAATGTTGTTGTGAAAAAAAATGTCTTGTGTAAAATGATCATTGTGATGAAATGAAATGCTTTTTTTGGAACGAAGTTCTTTTGCGCGGCTTGCGCTAGGAGTAAACCAGTAGAAACCGTAATGAAAAAGCGTTACAAGACGGCAGCTGCGAAAATTTTCAAATTTTTCGGCATGTGTCTTTGAGGGTGTTAAACCGATAGTAATTGTTAAAATGTTAATCCAAGATGGCGGCAGCCAAAATTGTCAAATTTTTTGTAATGTGTTTCGTTTTCATGGTTTTCGACGGTGCTTAAGCCGATATTGAAGTCAAAATGAAAATCCAAGAATAGCAGCGATTTTTTTGTTTTAAATCATACGTGAAAACCTGAACTTTTTTCCTGTCGGGGATATGAATAATTAACCCAACCGCAAAGGTTTTTATTTTTATTTTCTGTAAGTTGATCTTCAAACAAGTAGATTTTTGGTCAATATTTTAAAATAGATGGCGCCGGTATTTCGTAGCTGACTGATCCCTGAGAAAGAATGCTGAAACAAACTCGGAGGTCATAGTCTCTTTTAAAGTTAAACATTATATTGATGAGTTACAAAATAATCTGAATGATTCTAGCGTTATGAGGTGAGGAATTTGGGTAATCTTGATGCCTACATCAAGATTTGGTAATTACCTAAAATTACCAAATTCAGAACAATAAGTAGTAGTTGGTATGTTTGACTAGATATAACAGTAAAAAATGTTGCATTTACATCTCTCAACAAAACACCTGAATCGTCTTCTAAGACAGGGAAATTGAGGAAGAGACCTATATAAAGCTCTGGTCACACTGAAACGAACCCCGGATGCGCATCGATAGTCGCTCACGCCAATTGTATCAAGTAACTAGTATGAAGGTGTACAATCACGTGTCGCGTGACTTCCATATCATTGACACTGTGGTGAGAGCTTAACTCTTTGGTCATTGGGAAAACCTAAAATGACCAATATGAAAAAACACACTGAAAACTACATGCATGCATCAATTTATATTAAATATAATTTTCCAGGTCTACCTTGAGAAACTCTTGTATTCGTGCAACAAATTAGACAAAGTCTACCTCTTGGTGCGACAGAAGAAAGGCGACAATGTCAACAAGCGAATTGAAGACTTGTTTGCAAATCCAGTAAGTCTAAATACATTTTTTTTTAATGTTTTTCGGTATTTAAAAATATTTTTGGTCTAAAAGGGCATAACAGGAATTGCGGATGTCCGGCAATAAGTTTGGTAGGCTGAAGTTGAAATAGGCGGACCATGTATGTAGATTAGATTGGTATAGATAGGCCAGAGTCATCACGCAGTGGGAGCCAAAAGACGGGCGTTGTTGCCGAGGGCGCCAGAAACGCTGGCGTGACGACTTACAAACGACTATGAGATCTTAAACGGAGAACGCAACGTACAAAAAACTGTGGAAAGCTATGATGGGAGAACTTTGCCCAGTAGTAAGACCATACAGGTTTAATAGAAAGGGCCAGTACCATTATGAAAAACGCAAAAACAATTAAATGTTCCATTTTCAGTTATTTTCGAGGTTGAAGAAAAGCAATCCTGACTACATAAAGCAGGTGGTCGCAGTCGCCGGTGACATATCATTACCGAACTTAGGACTGAGCCATAAAGATGAACAGACTTTGATTGAGAAGGTAACATTGACAACACAATAAAATTTCATAATTCACCTACATTTGTAAATTTACTTGTTTAAGAATGCAACCTATTCTGTTTGGCAACGTCGCAAATAGCTGTCAAATATTTTGCTGTTTTGATTTATATATCTTCTATGTTCTATTATATATGAAAATCAATTGCCGTGCGTTAGTCCCGCAAAAACTCGAAAATGGCTCGAACGATTGTGATAAAACTTTGGTAAGTTATTATGTGCGCGGCGGAAAAGGTTTCTAAAAAAAAAGGTAAAAGACATTGCAACGCATTATCTAGTATTAAATAATAATAACTAACCAGTCATTCCCATTCCCCTGGAGGTCATAATTATTATTATAAAGAATGCGCGTACGTTATAACTTATAAATAACACAATATGTTAATACCAGTTTTATTAATTTTAGGTGTCGGTAGTATACCACGGGGCAGCAACGGTTATGTTTAACGAACCGTTACCGGTAGCTATGAACATCAATTCTGAAGGCTCGCAGAGGATTCTTGAGCTCAGCCGGCGTATGAAGAATATGGAGGTAATTTATTCTACCTGTTATTGTTGAATTTGTTTCTGAACATATAAAATTATCGGACGAATGTATGTATTATATTCAGAGCAGTAGTGGCCCATTGGGAAAGGCTCCAATTTCGTGTCGTAGGTCGTGGGTTCGAATCCAGGCAGGTATTTCACTTGGTGTAATTCATTTTATCCAAGGCTCACAAAACGGTGAAGAAAAATATCGTGAAAGAAAAATTAGAAGACATGTGACATCCAAGAACCAGCACTGGGACCGCGTGGTGGGTTACGGCCCACTCCCCCTCACGGAGAGGAGCCCAGCAGTGGGAACTTCATAGGCTGATACTGTTATATTGTATTCCAAAAGTTACGTAGGGGCAGCTAATCAGATGTATGAACGCAAACGAAGCAAAAGGAGTATGTAACGATCGTAGCAGGTGGCGTTCTGTAGTTTTTGCCTACCCCCATGGGAAGAAGGCGTGAGTTTACGTATGTTGAATTGTCTAGGAGTCGGTCAGTTAGTCAGAAAGTTGTAGTTAATTGCTATACAGTGCTTTTGAATTTAGTTACTCATACTGTAAATCCAGTGACTTCATACATTTTCAGGCTTTGGTCTACATATCAACGGCTTTCACACAAACTCAAAGGAAGGTACTTGTGGAGACGATCTATCCACCGCCAGCCAAAGTGGAAGATGTCTACAAATTCAGCGAAGAGTATGGACACGATAGTGAAGAAACAAAGAAGTATATAAGTACGTATTTTATTACAATAATATTATTGCTTTACTTCAGTTGATTTCATCGAATTAAGTCAAAATGCTGGCAGAGAAAATGTCTTCTAATAAACACGACAAATGTTTTCCTTCACTTCTTCTAGTTACATCATTAACACAAGAACCACTTTATCAATAGATAAAGTGGTTCTTGACGCTATAGCGTCCCGAACTTTTCACCAACTAACACACTACCCACATCCCAAACTATACAAGCTGCAGACACATTCAAGCCTTTTTCCAACTATGTTGGAGTCAGCTTCCAGTATAACCGGATGCACCTGAATACCAATGGTTTACATGGAGCGACTACTTGATCAGCGTAAAGATAATTTATCGGGATTTATATTTTGTTCCAGGTCACCATGAGAAACCCAACACTTATACTTTCACTAAAGCATTATCAGAGTACTACATCACGAGGAATCGTGGCGATGTGCCCACAGTTATCATTAGGCCTTCTGTAGGTAATAATAAATGATCTTTTAATGTATTTTCTAGAAATGTCTTTTCCAATTAGCTTGCAAGAAAACTGAATATCCTAGTTAGTGGCAAAAAACGAAAATACAAGACCCAAGACACCGACTTCCGAAATTAAAGTAATTTTTCACTTTGTAGTGTTTTGTTTTGGAAGTCGGTTTTTTTTTTTTGTAAAAAGTTTTTATTTTTGACTTTTTAGTTGTGGTACCTACCCCACACACATTCGAATACCACTACCTGCTACCAGTGACAGGAACTTATCATATCATCTACATACTAAGTGGGAAAAAAATACGTATTTTGTAGCTAACTCAAAAACTACCCAAGCAAAGTTAATCAAATTTATATGGGACCAATTTAAGAGCATACCCTTTCAAACAAAAAAATAATTTTCAAAATCGGTTTACAAATGACGGAGAAATCGGTGGACATAAATAAAAAAAAAAAACAAACATACGCTAAGAACATATAACCTCCTCCTTTTTGGAAGTCGGTTAAAAAAGAATAAGACTCACCTATTAACATCTGTGTTACGAGACACAATAGAATTTGTTTGTCTATAATTATTGCAGAATTCATCTGATTAATAAATTCATAAGCGTCCAACAATATTGGTGTAAAATATGGAAAATCTGCTAATCTGCTAACTTGTAAAAAAGAAAAACAAAATTAAAAATATTTTATTTTACATAAACCTACATGGGTACTTATGAAACGTCAGAAGCTAGGTGCACAGTTCCAATTGGTCGCTTCCTATAGAGAAGAGCTGGCAAGAAACTCCACGGTTACTCTTTTAAAAATGTTTGGCTTTTACAATACTTTCAAATAACAAGAAAAACAAGAATATTTCAGTATTATCACAGATTAATACAGATGGGACACTCCGCAAAATCATTTAAATAAAAAGCCACTCTAGGTACCACACAATGAAATGCAATTCAGGTCGCACAGCGCTAATTGACTACAGTTATGTTCACCTAGAAGTTGCCTCTTTCTATCACGTAACTCTTAGATCTTCTGACTACGTTACACTTACTGAATTGTCCCAGCAAGATGGGCCCGCCGCGGCGCCGCGTACTTGTAGCTTCATTCCTAAACTGTGGAGTATCTCTTCTGTATCATCCAAAATTTTCTTTTCCAGTTGCATCAATAAAAGAAGAACCTATAACAGGCTGGTTGGACAATTGGCATGGTGGCTCAAACCATCTCTTCTACACTGCAAAAGGCTGGAGCCGCTTTAATCTGGGAAGCAGCAATCACGCCATTGACTTCATCCCTGTTGATTACGTTTCTAATTTAAGTATTATTGCTGGTGCTAGAGCCAAGTAAGAATAATTATTACATTTTGTAGATTTACCCCGTGGCTTATAGCTCGTGCTATACGCTCAAGTAACACGTATCTTGCGATAACAAAAACAAAATAATTATGAATGAAGTTTTTTAGAGCATGCCACGAGTCACCGCGATACGACTTGCGGAGCCGACGGATGGAAACAGTGCAATCTGCCGATTCGGGGTCTTAACAACTTCGCTGCTGAGCCCGCGCTGGCGCAGGGTGCGGGGTATAGCGCGATGGGCTCAGTACATTTTCTATGAGTCAATGTGCCGCCGGCACTACGTTTGACGTATTGTGTTTACGTTGGCACTGCGCTTGAATTTTTTACGATTCAAACAAAGTTAACGGTTTCTAAATCGTGCCACGTGTTTTTATTTTACAAGCGATTAAAATGGAAGATGAACAGTTTGGCATTTGGCACTCGACCCTCACAATCTGGCTGACAGCGAAGTTGTTAAGTCGACGTTCGCACGGACGTTGGCTAACACCGAGAGTTGAAAATCAAGTGCGCGATAAAATCCAGCCGCGATTTTATTATGTCCGTGCGAACGTCGGCTAAATATAAGACTCTTCCGAAACCAGTTTCTTAAATTTACTTAAATTAAAGATTCCGATTCCAAAAAGTAAAGAGCTAGTTTTTACCTCTTTGCCAGGACTCCACCGTGCCTCAGCTAAAGTAAAGCACGTAACGTCGCTGTCTGTCTCGGCGGTCATTTGTAGATCTTTGACAGTCGTCACGGGTGGTCAGGGCCCGAAAGTCTGGCAGCCTGTCTTACCAAGAGGTATCGTGATATCCAGTAACTGGGTTGTGGAGGTCAGCTAGGCAGCCGCTGCATGTAAAATTATGGTATTTAGCTGCATCTGGTTGGACTGGAAAGCGACCCAAACATAATGGGGAAAACGCTAGGCAGATGATGTTGAATGTTTACCTGTTCCTACTTCTCTCAGTTCTAGTAATAGGTTTCACCATGATTAATTTTTCTTTCAGATCAAGTGAAGTACAAGTTTTTCATAGCACCACTTCTTCAGAGAATCCTGTCATTTGGTCGGATGTTAATAAATACTTCAATAAAGAAATAATTTCGCGGGGTACAAGTAAGTGGTCAGATTACTTAAAGGAACAGTTAAAAATAATATCGATGATAGATAATCGAGTTTTTGTCTTAAATAGTGTTTCTTTCATCGCACGAGTGATGTATACGTAAAATCTCTCAGGTTCGGTGTTGTCACCTATTGATCCTATACAATTTGAAGACAACAATAGGGCAATAAATAATAATTATGAATGCAATAATTAATATCGTAACACCGGATATGTAACTCTAACATACACTGTACACGTAAAATTTAGATGTAAAAAAATTATTTGGAAACACCTAAAACGGTTACAACATCAATTTTTATGTTATGATTGTAATTCATTATTAATATTCTAGTTCACTAATTAGCGATATTTCATGTTTTCACACAGTAATATTGCTAAATTAATCAAAACAGGTAAATGTATGACAGCTATTTGCGACGTTACCAACTTTTTGTATGAACGCTCTTAATCACTGTTACCGACTGATCGGCAAAAGATAGTCGGCCCATCACTACTATTTAGTTTATTAAAAAAAATACTTTTTTATTAGGGTTTCGTACGTCTGAATGAAAAAACGGAACTCTTATAAGATTACTCGTTTGTCAGTCTGTCACAGCCAATTTGCTTCGAATCTAATCATAATCATAATAATCATAATCATAATCATTTATTCGCTTTGAGAGTAGGTACATAAATGAAGGTAAACCGACCGACCGACCGACCGACCGACCGATTAAGTTGAAATTTGGTACACATTCGATTTTCCGTAACCCAAACATGGACGTGTAACGTAAATAAATTAATTTTGAATATTATATCACTTACATAAATTTTGGCTATAAGTAACATAAAATAAAGCATTTATAAGAGACAAATAAGTTTAAAAATTAATTCCCACTGCGTAACCCTTCATTGTGTGTGGCCCGACACGCACTTGGCCGGTTTTTTTATATTAGGATTTATTTTAAAGTTTCAAAATACTCCTATTAGATTGCCAGTATTTTCATTTATTGTTTCTCTACATTTTATACAGCAAAATACTAGTGCGTTTTTACGACTTGACAAAACATCGAGGTTTTTTTTTTAAATGTTACTTATATCTTTTATTTCATTTAAATACTTATAAATTATATTTTTAAATAGTAGAATAAAGAAAATATAAAAACATTTAAAAATATAAAAAATAGTAACCCACCGGTATCGGGAACAGGGTCCAAGCTACCGGCAGTCAGGGCTCCAGAGAGAGGAACCTCCTGACAATGCGAGCCGTGTCCAGGAGTACCGTTTTCTGAATCAAGCCCTTGATCCAGCTGCCCAACGGGAGCCTCTTTGGGTGTTTGTCGAGGCTCTTGGCAATTAAGCCATTGGCTGATACGACTATCGGCACAATGATCGCTGAGTCCACATCCTACATGTCGACAATCTCGCGAGCCAAGTCAAAATACTTGATTTGTTTGTCTTTCTCGGCTTTCACGAGGTTGCCGTCATGCGAAACTGTTATGTCAATAATCATTGTGAACCGCTCTACTCGATCCACCACAGGTTTGTTGGCAAAAATAGTCCTGTCAGTGATAATGGATCGATCCCAGTACAATGTGATATTGTCATTTTCGAGAACTGGGTCGGGCACATACCTGTAGTACGGCACTTCCGATTCCACAAAGTCGTATTTCAGAGCAAGTTGCTGATGGATAATCCTGGCTACAAGGTTGTGTCTATGCAAGTACTCTTCGTTAGCTAGACGAGAACACCCGGAGAAAATGTGTCGGATTGATTCTCCCGGACGGTGACATGCCCGACAGATGTCAACCATGCCATCCTTCACAATAAATCTCCGGTAATTATTCGTCATGATAACTTCATCCATTATTGCTTAGAAAAAAACCTTCGGTTTCCCCAAAGAGATCACCAAAACAGAGCCAGGTCACGGACGCCAGTAAATCTGCATTGGGTCCATGTAGGGCCCAGAAAAAGCGTCCGTGAAGCTCCTTACTCTGCCATACCTCCCTGCGATCGTTAATGTCAAACACTACAAGCTTGCGCCAGTTCTCTTTAGCCAAGGAGAGCGGGGTAAGACCCTTGTCCACCGCGACCACATCTCGATGCATCCTCACGTCGGCTTCTAGGAAATATTCCCTAAGACTGCATATCTCGTGATTGTGGAGGGTCTTAGCGTTTAAAAAGCCTCGACCTCCACACTTTCGCGGGATATACAGTCTCATTACCGATGACCGTGGGTGATGCATTCAATATGCAGTTAGCAGCGTACGGACCCTTCTATCCAGGGCGTCGAGTTCGGTCTGAGTCCATTTGAGTATGCCGAAAGAGTACATCAAAACCGGCATGACCCAACCGTTGAAGGCGCGCACCTTGTTTCCGCCTGAAGACTATTAAATACTTTCTTCAGGCGGCCAAAGAAGCGCTCCTTCAACGATTGCTTCATGTCAGTAACATTGATGCCTAACGCTTCCGACATACCCAAACTTATAGGTTTCGGATGCGAAGAGGGCTCTAAGGTTTATGGAATCCGAGAGTTGGGTTCCCAAGGATTCCACAATCTCCCCTTGCTTTACATGCATGACCGCACATTTACCCACACCGAATTCCATCTTGATGGCGCTACTGAAAGTTTCAGTTACTTTCAGTAGCTCCATCAGTTGCAAATTGTTGGGGGCAAAGAGTTTTAGGTCATCCATGTATAGGAGGTGAGATATAATAATAATAATAATAATAACCCCACCGCCGTATCTCTACGTTGACGTCGTGGTGGGGCTTGCGCGCTCCGAACTCTGGGTATGTGCCGGTAAAGTTTACTTTGTCGAAACAGGTCTAGGGTGAGGAGCCAGACCAAGAGAGATACAAAAACCCGCAGGGTAGCATGTGGCGAGCTGTTGGGCAGTAGCGACCCCACGGACCCTATCTCCCGGGAGTAGTCTTGTTCCTCACCTCTGGCTTGCCTTTATTGGCCGGCTGGAGTGAACACTGACGAGGAACGGAGCTCCCACCTCATTCTTGCCTTAATTGGCTGGCTTGAGTGGAGATATCGCAAGAGCAAACGTGCTCGGAGGAAGGAAGTATTCCAGTAAGTGCTCGTAGGGATCTTGACCATCTTCCGGGCTCTGGGATTGTTCTGAAAGCCGTGGATTACCTCTCCACTCCTCAAGCACCTCAGGACATGTTATCCCCTTGTCGCTACGACACTTTGTGCTAGCGACCGTTTTCGGGGACCCATTATTGAGTGTGCAAGTCACCCCCTGCCATTTTATCCGTGTGCATATAAAACATTGATCAGGCAGGGGCCATAGTCCTTCCATAGTTCCAGGTGACCAGTCCACTTTAGTCACCCAAACCCATAGTCCAATATCTTTGTTTTCTTAACTTACAATAGTCCTACACCAACCGGGGGTTGTCCTTGGCTGCACTTGCATAGTACAAACAGGGATAATCGTCGGTTGGTACCTCATTTCATTAGAAACGTCTAAGGGGCCTCTGCGAGTTGGCTTCGGCCCCTCGTACGCCTTCCAAAGGTCCGGGACCCTAGGGTCCCGAGAAATGTCAAAGACGTAAAAAAATAATAATAATAATTCTTTATTCACAAAAAACATAAACTTTGACAATAGATATGTATACAGAAAGGTAAGCAAACTTAAGTATAATTATACAAAAATGAGGTCGAAAGTCCAAGAAGAAATGTACCCTGCCCCCAAACTAGGAAAATCCTGTATCTTGGGCGGCAGTGTCTTCGCGTAGATACAATAAGGTCGAGCGATTATTATGAGCATACAAGTTGATTTAGGTTAGAGAATTGTCAAAGATAGGATTATGTACTAGTGAAAAGAAAGAAAAAAAACAAAATAAAATAATCAGACGTTGGTAAGTGCAGATGTGAATGTTAGTGTGATTTGGTGGTTGGTGATGAATGTAATTATGTGTGTAGTGTGTGTTTGTGTGTGTGTGTTGTGTGGTGTCGTGTAATGTAATGAGTGTTGTGTGCATATGTGACAAGTATTGAGTGTAGGTGTGTGCGTGGAGATGAGCGGGGGGTGATGCCGTCGTGAAGAAAACAATGTAATAGAATCAACAGATCCAGGTGAGAAGATCTTCAACAGCCTCATACTCTTGTTCAATTATCCACTCCTCAATTTTAGCTTTTACCCTGTAACCATCTAATTCAATGATATTTATTTTATTATTAATTTTTGTGTATAAGTGTGAGCTTAGAACATAATGCTGGCGTCTAGCAAAAGCGGTCCTGTGGGATTCCGTGAGACAAAGAGGCTTTTTCCTTATAACCTGACCACCTCTCCTCAACCGATAGCCAAGACCTGAATCCTCTAACAGTGTGCTTAGAGGATTCAGGGCTAAGCAGAACCAAAGCGGACTCAAACTGTCGCCCTGAAATATGCCTCGCTCTATCCTTATCGGCTCGCTATTCCTCTGGATATTTCGACATCCTGGATAGCGAAGGACCGTCCTCTATTGCCTCGTACACGACATCAGGAAGGTGCGCAGTGTTGTATCTACTTTATACAACTCCAGCACCCTCATGAGCCATGTATGTGGCACCGAGTCATAGGCCTTCTTATAATCTATCCAGCATGTCGACTGATCCTTTCGGGAACGGCGAACCTGTTGGTTAATGGCCATATCAATGAGGAGTAGCTCCTTAGTACCGCGGGAGCCGTTCGTACATCCATTTTGAGAGGCAGACATGATGGAGTTGGTGTCTATATGTTTGTTAATTTTAGCTCTCAAAATGGATGTAAGAACTTTATAGACCGTCAGAAAACACGTGATCGGCCTATAATTTTTGGGTTCCACGGTACTACCAGATTTATGGAGCAGGTGGGTAACTCCTGTTGTTAGGAACTGGGGTAGCGACCCAGACTCCAAAGCAGTCTGGTACTGAGCCGCCAAGCGAGCGTGCGATCTCACAAACCATTTGATCCAGAAGTTGTGCAGTCCGTCTGGCCCTGGAGACTTCCAGCTAGGTAACGGACGAACTGCACGTGCTACATCTTGGGGGCAGATGGTAATAGCCCCCATTTCTGGTATTGGATCGCAGGCTCGCTCGACTTTCCGAGTCCAGTTACCTTCGGTGTGACTGACAGGCACCGACCAGATACTTCGCCAGAAAGAATCCATGGCATCATCATCTGGTAGGCGCATGTCAGCCACACCTTGGTCCGGTTGCTTTCAAGCCCTATAAACCCACCTTTCATCACTCTGGAAGGTGCGGTTCTGCGTGTATCGCTCTACTCGCCGCTTATACCTACGGATACAGTTTGCCCATGCATACAATTTCTGCTTCAGGAAGTCGATGCGCTCTGTGACACGGGACATATAGTCCTCAGGGCTGATATCAGTCCCTGAGAACGCCCGCCTTACAAAACGCATCACTATAGGGCGAGTATTGCCCTCCCTGAAGCAGATTAGTTTGCCGATGAGCTCTCTAGCCTCACCAATACGGCGCTCAATTCTGCACTACCAAGCTGGTACGGCTGGTTTCGGTTTTTATTTTTAAGGTACCTATTTTAATAATTAAGGTAATTTATACGTTAATATCCACATTAAATTCTATAAATGAAGGTAAAAACCTCAACTAAATCCGTTACATAACATAACACATAACATCACGCCTTGTTTCCCCGAAGGGTTGGGCAGAGGTGTCCCTGTAGCAGGTACACCCACATTTCGCCAGTTATGTTTAAGTCCCATGTAATAGGGGGCGAGCCTATTGCCATCAACCGGGCACAAATCCAGACTCCGAGCTGCTACTGAGAAATTTCAGATAGAAAAACCCAATAACCGTTACATAGTTTAGATAAACAACGTGATCAGACAAGAGCGACTTCAATTTATAATAAATAAATAAAAATAATGTAAACTACTCAAAACAGAATTATAAAATAAGCTAAAAAAGGGATAGCCGACTTCAAAGAATAATAATAATAATTATAACTAGACTTTCGAGACTGTTTATCAGATAAAATATTAATATTCATTATTTCAGATGAAATGCCATATCCGACTATGATATTTGTCAAATCAAAAGCAATAGTGAATATTGGGACATTCTTATTTCAAACGACTCCTGCGCATATGGCTGACTTGTGGCTGAAAATGACGGGTAGAGAACCGAGGTAAGTTATTTTATTCGAATTCAAATTCAAAATTCAAATTCAAAAGTCATTTATTCAAATTAGGCTGAGAATCTGCACTTTTCGAACGTCAAAATTACATAAGACAGTCCCCCAAAACGCCTACCCTTCACCACTTCCTAGTGCCTTTCGCTGGGAAGAAGTGGCGCAACAAACTCCCCAGCAGCACAGCTGTCTGTTCAAGTTAGAAAAAAATAATTCTATACAATAGTATGCAAAATAATTTACATTACGCAACACAAAACATAATTTAAATGATAAATTATTGGCCATATGTCAGCTAGCACACGCCAATATACCAACCAAAAACATCGAGAACTATACTCAAGCAGAAATAAAAACTAAACGTAAACAGAACTAAATATCTAAATAAAAGCCTCCAGGCGTAGAGGGCGTGCCCGCGTACATAAAGCTATTTAAAGCTGTAATTGGCAGTTATAAATGATAAACTAGGACCATCGAGGTAGAAAATAAATAAACAGTTAATTACTAGTTACAATAACAAAACCATGATCAGCAAGACGACCAGTCACCACAAGCAGCACCCGTTCACGAGCATAACGCAAAGATCAGCCATTACCCCCCTTGCCATATTTGAGGGAAGGAGGCAACCCGACCCCCGACGCTACCGCAAGCAGTGACATCTAAGGGAGCATGACGAACTTGCTGCCGGTAGCTCAGGCAAAAAAAAAAAAAAAATGATCAACTGTCGAGGTCGCTAGCTAACCACAAATTGCAATACAACTCATAACAAAATATTGTAATGAGTAGATTAAGTCAACAGTAAAATAAAATAAAAATAAATTGAATCATAAAAAAAATAAAAATTTACTTATAAATTCAAATAAAATAAAAAAAATTGTAACTGTCCGTAGGTAAACTAATTCTGGAGAAAGAACATAAGTATTGTCTTGAGTTAATCACAGCGACCAACTATTCTTATCATTTATGTAGTCGTTGATACAATAGTATGCCTTTGAACAAAGGTTAGATTTTACTTTAGTTTTAAACGCATTAAAAGGCAAATCTACCAAAGAATAGGGTAGCTTGTTATAAAAGTCTATACCAAGCCCAACAAATGAGTTATGAACCTTATGAAGCCTGTGAAAGGGAGCTCGTAGTTTGTCTTTATTTCTAGTGTTAACATTGTGTATATCACTGTTTTTAGTGTATAAGTGTATATTTTGCCTAATACATAAAATTTTGACGAAGATGAATTGCGATGATATAAGGATACCAATATCTTTGAAAAAATCTCTTAGTGAAACTCTGGCACCTAGCTGGTAAATTGCTCGAACAGCTCGTTTTTGAATTAAGTTCAAATAAAACACAAAGCCGACGTCAGCCAAAAAGCAGCTAAGCTCAAATGGGACTAGGTCGGCCACGTTTGCCGCATGTCGAATGCATTGCGGGCTAAAACCACCACCACATGGATTCCTGAAAACGTCCAACGGCATCGCGAAGACCCAGTCACAGAAAATACCATATATTTACTGTGACCCAGGCGCAGGTGGCGAGATAAACTTGACGCCTATACGCGGTATTAGTCTAAATTGGTTCAGGATCGAGTTGAGTGGAAAACGGAAAGGGAGGCCTTTGCCCTGCAGTGGGACAGTACAAGCTGATTCATTCTACTTTTCTCGATACTAGTAATAGTCATACATCTGTTTCTCCCCTTCTTACTGAATCTTCTAACCTAGCATCTGATATTTGTGGCATCAAGGTCAACGTTGAAGAAGTTACTAACTTACTTCACAAGTGAGATACAACTAAAGCAGCGGGTCCGGACAATATCTCATCTAAATTTCTTGTACGATGTGCACATACGATTGCCCACCCTATCTCGGTTCTATTCAGAAAATCCCTGGATATTTGTATTGTTCCTGAGCTTTGGAAATCAGCGTTTATAACGATAACGTTAAAACTGACGTAGTGAACCGATATCTTATTATAGCCAAGGTCTTCGAAAGGATAATCTATAATCAGGTATACGCAGTTCTCAAAAATTCATTTAGTTCATCTCAACATGGGTTTTTGAAAGGTAAGTCAACCGTCACGAATCTGGTACTTCTCAATGAATTTATCACTGACGCTATGGCTAATGGTAAACAGATCGATGTCGTTTACACTGACTATAGCAAGGCCTTTGATCGAATTGACCATTGCATCTTGTTATCAAAGCTATATGGCCTGGGAATACGCGGGGAATTACTCAGATGGTTTTCTTCTTATCTAATGAACGGGTCCCAAGCCGTAGTATTAAATAATTATATATCCAGTTGGGTTCCTGTCCCAAGTGGAGTTCCTCAGGGTTCATAGCTCGGTCCAATACTTTTTATAATCTACATCAACGATATCGACTCTTGTCAGACCTCATCCAAACTGTTGTGTTTCGCTGATAATATAAAAAAATATACCAAAATATCATCGCAGATGGATGCGATACTACTTCCGGATGATCTACACCGCTTGGAGGAATACTGTCGAAGAAATAAACTGGATCTGAATCCTACTAAATGCTCGGTTATAACATATTCTCAAAAACGCTCCATCATAACCACATCTTACACCTTAGGTGATCAAGTACTACCCAGATCTAATTTCATCCGTGATCTGGGGGTCATCACGATTAAAAATTCACTTTTGAATCACATTTAGATGAAATTGTTGCTAAGGCATCGAGATCACTGGGTTTCATAATGCGGCTATCCAAGTGCTTCACTCAAGCCAAAACCTTAAAAATCCTATACTGTACTTTTGTCAGAAGCCACTTGGAATACGCGTCTGAAATATAGAATCCGTGTTACCACAAATACATTGATCGCATAGAGAACTTCCAAACGACATTTATAAAGTGCATGCTACCATGAAAGAGTACCGTATCACTCTGAAAATTACCTTAACCTCTGTAAGAAATATCATTTATTGCCCCTTATTCATCGTCGTGAGATCTCTGACTGTGTTTTATTACTAAAGACCTATTATAATAATATTAATAGCCCTGAAAAGAATTTCAGGGCTATTAATATTATTATAATTAATAAAATCAAAATTTTACTTTAACATCCCCGGAAGGTCCCCCGCTCCGTGTGCCGTTTGCTCCGAATAACTACAGGCAGAACTCATTCCTTGTGCGTGCCAGCAGAAACTTTAATAGGGTATGCGTACAGCATGATTTCGATCCGTTTACAACGGGTGTATCTGTGGCCAGAAAGAGCTTGAGCCTTAAATTTTTCACCTGATGCGTGATATTGCTCAGATTTTGTTAGCCTCAGTAGCCTAATTTTACCACATATATTGTAGTATTGTATTAGTATTCTTATGTATAGTTTTGTACAGCTTTGGTGGTTTATTGTTTTCATTGGCCGTACTGTGTTGTTCACAGATTTATTTTATTATTATTCTGTTAATTAATGTAAAGACTTGTAATTGGCTGTCAGTCACATTTTCAAGATCTTAGTCTGTTTTGTTTAGCTGTAAGTCTTCCAAAGGAAATAAATAAATATTAATTATCCGAACGATATCCTAACTAATATTATAAATGCGAAAGTGAATTTGTTTGTTTATTTGTTACGCTTTCACGCTAAAACGGCTGGACGGATTTGTATGAAATTTGGCACATGGGTAGACCATGACCTGGAAAAGGACATAAGGTACCATGTATCCCAATATTCCTACGGGATCAAGACTTATGTGAGTGAAACCGCGGGGCGCTGCTAGTATAATATAAGATTCAAATCTCTATCTAAAAGTGCCTAATTAAACTACACTCGACGACATTATCAAGCCATACGTTTCCAGTATAAACCGACCTCGTATTGGCTTTCTGTAAAATGAGAAGTCAGCTTAGACGGGCAATTACCCAATTTATTTAGTATAATATGAATTCATAATGTTTTAAACGATTTTTTTCTTCTAAACCCAACTTGTGAGGTTCTAAACCCAGGTGAGATTTGGTTAATAAAGGATTCTTGTTAAATTCAGGACAGAAAAAAAATCATAACAAAGTTGCTCTATTAAAATTTAAATAATAATGGAATTATGAAACAACTCATATAACTGATGTAAATTTACGCTTTTAACGAAGCCTAGAATCACTTATTATTCCCAATCATTGTGATCATTTTTTTATTGGAACATCCCCGGGAACCTTCTAGTTACGGAGATATTAAATGTCAAAGTTCCAACTTTTTTGACGTTTTTAGAGTTCCGTCGTAGCCAAATGGCAAAAAACGGAACCCTTATGGATTCGTCATGTCTGTCTGTCTGTCTGTTCATCCGTATGTCACAGCCACTTTTTTCCGAAACTATAAGAACTATGCTGTTGAAACTTGGTAAGTAGATGTATTCTGTGAACCGCATTAAGATTTTCACACAAAAATAGAAAAAAAAAAACAATAAATTAAGGGGGTTCCCCATACTTAGAACTGAAACTCAAAGATTTTTTTTCATCAAATACGTGTGGGGTGTTTATGGATAGGTCTTTAAAAATGATAGTAAGGTTTCTAACATCATTTTTTTTCTAAACTGAATAGTTTGCGCGAGAGACACTTCCAAAGTGGTAAAATGTGTGTCCCCCCTGTAACTTCTAAAATAAGAGAAAGATAAAACTAAAAAAAAGATATGATGTACATTACCATGTAAACTTCCACCGAAAATTGGTTTGAACGAGATCTAGTAAGCAGTTTTTTTTTTAATACTTCCTAATTCGTAAACCAAAAATACATTATTATTAAAACATCGATCAAAGTTACTACGAACTACAAGAACTTTTATATTATGTTACTTGCTGCTACGGAACCCTTCATGGGCGAATCCGACTCGCACTTGGCCGCTTTTTACGTTAAAGTTTTAAATGTTATAACTGTTTTAAGTGTCTCAATAACTCTTCGACATCACCAGATACGCGAAACTGGTGTCGTCAGTCGTCAGAAAGAGGAATGCCATGGAGCATTTCACTTCCAGGCCCTGGGTGATGAGGGCAGAGCGAGCGAGGGAGCTGTACTCCTCACTTTCCCCCGAAGATCAGCAGACGTTCCCCTGTGACCCCACCCAGATCGAGTGGTCAGAATATTTCAGAGATTACTGTAAAGGTGTGCAGAAGTATTTGAAGCCCGGGTACAAGGTTAAGCCATGATGAACATTCTGATGCTTATATTTAGTAGTAAAGTTTACTTCGTATTATTGTCTTTTTAATTATTTACATAGCATTGATAAAAAGTGCAAGTACTATCTACGGCGTGTACCAGTATTAATTACACGGGTCTGTGAAAATGCAGAGAAGGAACTAACAACCTACCAACAACAACAAAGAATTTTTCAGCTAATGTATACAATATATTATTTTTTGTACTAAGTTCATTGTTTAATTTTTAAAATTGTATTTAATTATTTAGTTATAAGTTGAATGTTTAAATTTTTTGCATGCCTGCATGGTAAAATATGGCTGAACTCTTATTTTTTTTGTCATCATTTGATGTTACCCATATTTGCAAAATAAAATTATCTTTATCTTAACAACAGCAACTTACCTTTTCTTGCATCTCAACTCAGCTCAACTCAAAGCGTTTACTTTAATTAAAACAATTACAGGGACTTTTGAATTTGGTATCGTGTTACCCAGTAACTGGGTTGCGGAGATCAGACAGTTTTCAGCTGCATCTGGTTGGACTGGAAGCCGACCCTAACATAGTTAGGTTAGGTTAGGCTGATTGATTGACAGGCAGTTTTCAACGTAGCAATCATCTTATTTATAAGGGGGATCTTAAGTAGCCCACGAAATACAAATGCTCTTAGTTTTTTTTTAAATTTGCAGGTCAGTTTTGAGTATTGTCTTGATCAAAATATGATTCGCGACCGTAAAAAATATATAGAACCTTTTTTTTGCAGGCTGCCCTGGTGTTTTCGCCAGTCTTGTGATAATATATTAGCTACCTATTCACAATAGCTGCTATTGAGAATTTGCAGTGTAGTTATTATATAGCCAATAGTTAATAACCAAAAACATTATTAAAATGTAATGACAAAATGAATTGAAAATCTGAACAAGCGACAGCATAAAAGATATAATCTTTATTAAACAATTTCACCTGTCAATCTCAGGCTAATATAGAAAGAGACAAAAAACTTTACAAAATTAGTTCGTTAAAATTAATCAAAATTAATTTACTTTGAGGCAGCGAAAGCTTTTTAATTAAATTGGAAAGTGTCGAGACTAAATCAATTTCATGTTTTTCCCTTGAGCTTAGAATTTGAGGGTTTCGTTACCATCTGTCACGGTTTCTATTATAACTTCCGTGTACAGCATTTAACAGAAAAGTGTGGTCAAAAAAGGTATGATATAGACCAACAAACTGATGATGAATTTTCTCAATGGAATCAACATCGAAATCGTGAAAATAATATCCCAAACAAAACTTTAATAACTTTTCGACCCAAACGTATGGGACGGCTGATTACTTTTTCTCGATAACGAGTGTATTTCAGGAATTACGGGACCAACTCCCATAATTCCTGCAATACACTCTACACTCACATTCACACACCTTCGCATTCACATACTCTCACTCGTTTTTAGTTTTAATTTTCTTTTATTTATATCATTATTTTAACTAAGTATCTTCATTTGCATAGATACGCATGTATGATATTGAAAGAGCGGACTCTCCTAACACAGGCTTATTTGCTTAAAAGGAGGCTCCAATCACTAATTTGTTATGGTATTCGCTTGTAAAAAAAAACATTTTGTTTTCATACCGCCCAATGGTCGCAACCGCTAATGCTGAGCATGAGGTCCTGGGTTCGATTTCCAGGTCAGTCGGTCGGACGTCTATCTGGAATTTCTCAGTAGCATTGGAGTCTGTATTTGTGCCCGATTGATGGCAGTAGGCTCGCCCCTATTACATGGGACTTAAACATGACTGGCGAAATGTGAGTGAAGTATAGGTACACTTCTGCCCAACCCTTCGGGGAAACAAGGCGTGAAGTTATGTATTATTAGCGTATTAACGTATTTCAATGCCATATTCGGACTTAGTAACCAGCCATATGTAACAGTGACGTCACTAAACAAGTACCGCCGTGTCTAAGAGCAAGTTAGCTGTAACATATGCAGGGAAATCTTATTATTCACATTCTCTGTACCTTAGTGAGCGGCTTACCTATATGTTATAATTGATTTCATTTGAATACACATAAGAGTTAGTAGGTTTCTTGGACATGGCATAAATAATTTTATTGAGAAGAGAAGTTTGGCTCTTAAATCGCGTAAATATGTGGAAAAAAATTACCACTATTATAGGAGTTATTATCATCATCATTATAGCCGAAAGACGTCCACTGCTGGACATAGGCCTCCCCCAAGCACCGCCACTTCGACCGATTCTGTCCTTTCCGCATCCAGCGGATTCCTGCGGCCTTCACAAGGTCATCGGTCCATCTTGTGGGAGGCCTTCCAACGCTACGTCTTCCGGTACGTGGTCGCCACTCCAGAACCTTTCGACCCCATCGGCCATCCGTTCTGCGAGCAATGTGTCCTGCCCATTACCACCTTCATTTCTGATTCGATCACGTAGGGAAACTCCAAGCATAGCCATCTCCATTGCCCTTTGGGTGACTTTTAGCTTTCTGATAAGGCCCATTGTGAGCGACCACGTTTCAGTACCATAGGTCGTCACTGGCAACACGCACTGGTCAAAGACTTTCGTCTTGAGACACTGTGGTATGTGGGACGAGAGGATAGGAGTTATATAAAGACGATATCAGACAAAATTATAGGAATGAAAGTTCATCTACTCCTTTCATTTTATTATTCGATCATTTGGTAGGCGAGTGAAAGATGCCGAGTGGCGAAATCCAACATCATGATGGATTGGTTCACTAATGCATTAACTTTTCACTTTTAATTCATTTTGTGTACAGACGTTTCACTTCGAGTGAAAGATGCCGAATGAAAGGCAAAAATGATATTGTAACGAATTAAATTTAATATTTGTCCATTTTCTTGTTACTAACAAGAAAATGGACAAATATTAAATTTAATTCTTCATGACTATCCCTTCTGCGTTCATCAAAACAATTTTTTTTGTGATGGCACCTCGCATGTCTACCTAGGAGGTTGTCGGTGACCTTAATTTATTTAGGTATCCAGAGGATGGTTCGCTATACTGTGGATGCACGTAGGGTAATTACGTAACACACTCATATGGGTTATTCGCTTTGACAATCTAACAATATTACATAACATAACATAATGCCTCCATTCCCCAAAGGGTTAGGCAGAGGTGTACCAATAGTACAACACCCACATTTTGCCAGTTATGTTTATGTCCAATGCAATAGTGGGCGAGCCTATTGCCATCAACCAGGAACTAATCTAGACTCCGGGCTGCTACTGAAAAAATCCAGATGGAAAGCCAAATAACACTTTGCCCGACTCGGATATCAAACCCATTACGCTCAATCTCAGCCCTTGCGACCCTACATCAACGAGACGGTCAACAATATTCAATGCGTTATTAACGTTGTCGACCAGACGAATTTTTCAAACATAGATTTTTCAACATCTATAAATTACGTCACACGGTTTTCATGTTTTCGGAGCCCCGTCCTTGTGTGACAGGTGGCCATATTTGTGTGACCGTGACGTCACAAATTTTGCAATTTTAAATTAAACCTTATAGTAATACTTATAGAGAAGGAAAGAAAATGTGTTACGCAATGGGGTGCTGGTCTACTAATATTGACAAACTGCGATGATTTGCAAAACTTATTGGTTATGGTCATCCTCTTTGAAAGTTTGTTGAAGTGGTCTTTACGTCGTTTATTTTCAGCATTTAAGTGTGCACTGAAGCCCGTGTCTACTGAAGCCCGTGTACCGGCAAGCATAGGTAGTGTGGGACGCACCCCAGCTAGATGGACCGACGCCCTTAAAAAGGTGGCTGGGGAAGAGGATGCAGAAGAGCGGAGGACAGGGTGTTGTGACGCAGCCTGGGAGAGGCCTATGTCCAGCAGTGGACTGCGGTAGGCTGAACTGATTTATCTACTTAACAAAAAACCGGTCAAGAGCGAGTCGGACTCGCGCACCGAGGGTTCTGTACCTACCCATTATAACGTCATAATAAAATTGGTATAATTTTTAGGGTTACGTACCTCAAAAGGTAAAAAACACAACTCTTATGTGGCTTTAACCAAAATTGACAATTCTAGGTCAACCGGAAGTACCCTTTAGGTTTTGGGTCGAAAACCTATATGGTAGTTTCTGTTGACCTAGAATCACGAAATTTGGCAAAAAGCAAGGTCTTTTTTTCGCGAAAATCTAAGTTTGCCCATATCTTTTTATCGTGTTAACTCAGGACCTTGATTTTTATACAACTAATAGGAACTATAGATCTCAGTATCTGGTATAAATTTTAACTTGCTAGGTTCACCCGTTCCTGAGAAAATCGGTGGTGACACATGGACAGACGGACAAGAAAGTAAATTAAAACGGAACCCTCATAAGATCACTCATCTTATGAGGGTTCCGTTTTAATTTACTTTTTGAGGTACGGAACCCTAAAAATCATGTAAATAAACAATCCCTGACAACGCACAGCCTAGTCTAGAAGCATGAAATTTTGCACAAGATAGGGAGGCTTTTTGAAAATTCGTCCCCAAAAGGAGTTAATAGGGATAAAAGTTTGTGTCGTCATTTTTGCCGATAAAAAATCCTGTTGGAAAAACCTAATAGTACTTTGCCCAACCTGGGAGTCTAACTCAGGACCTCATGCTCAGCAGGAGTGCTTGCGACCACTAGACTAACGAGACTGTAATAAATCAAGAGTGTAATAATTTGTCCCATAAACATTGGCATTGCCACGTAAAATTTTATCGGAGAGACAACCGGATGGCGACTGGTAATCTGGGTCTTGAAGTAAACCGAACCCCCCGTACCGTCCGAGTGAACCCCAAATGGACGGGGGCGGAGATATAGGGAAAACTTATACAAAACAGGCGGGGGATATAGGATTTTTACATGGCACTCGAAATTTAAGCTCTAATAAGTGCAAGGAATTTGTGAGTACCAATACCATCCAGTTTTGATAAAATTCACCCTCATTTTCGGTGATGAATCATCGGTAAGGAGTTTCAAGAATTATGTATATCGTAAAACATTATTTCAATTATAACGATGTTGGGGGAGGCAATATTTTAAATGATATGTATAGGGTATAAACTTCAAAGCAACCACATTTCCATACGGCTTCCAAGTAAAAAAAAAAAAATGCACCCCCCCATATCTCTGACCCCGTCCATTTGGGGTCCATTCCAATAGTAACCTATCTTACAAATCCTTCTCCTCCTCCTTTCCTAACTCTTCCAATCTACCTTATCCACAGCATTTCGGTTTTACTAAATCCTAGTAAAATGTATAACTAATGTAGGCAGGGAACCCTGAATTAAATTCAAACCATTAGGGAGGCTACACTCACGTGCCTACATAATTTTAACAATATGGATTTATCATTCTGAAGGTGACCTGTGTAAACAAGGTCTTATAACCGTGGGTTGCTAGTAGGTAGTACACGAGAACTTGGCTTTAAATTCTAGGTAAAATAACTCCTAGGTATATCATAAGTTTTCAGGAATTTCTTAGAAGCAGTTGTGAGTTTGGATTTGTATCCCATTAACGAGATACAAATCCAAACTCCTGACTGCTTCTAAGAAATTTCTGGCAATAGGCTCGCCTCTTATAACATGGGAATAATACATAAGACACCTATGAAAAAGGACAAATAAAGAATTGACGAAATGTGGGTGTACTATAGTTACATCGTCCTCTGCATAACCCTTTGGGGATACAGGCGTGATATAATTATAAGTTCATAAGTTTTCAAAGGGAGGAAAACAATTTGCTGAAAGCCATTTAGCCCACGTTCGCACGGACATAAAAATAACGCGGTGGGATTTTATCGCGCTCTGGATTTTCAACTCTCGGTGTTAAGCCAAACGTCGAGAGTTCAACAGAGTGCATCCCAGCGCGTCAAAACAACACACTTTTGGATTTTTAACTCTCGGTGCTAAACAGAGCGTTGGACGTAAAAAAATCCCGCCGCGATTGTTTTTACGTCCGAACGAGCGTTTATGGTCAAACCTCATGGCAATGTCATTGGTTGTTTATTTTGGCTAATAGGTAGCCAAACAATAACAACACACAACATATGTAAGCTCAGATTACCATATTTTATACGAAATACCAACGAAATATTAAAAAATACTTAATCCCTGAAACGATAAATTTTTCGTGATAATACACATTGTTGCGCAAATTTATCGTCTATCATAAGCAATTGAAACGGTTCACAATAATACTATAATAGAAATTGTTTGCAATTTATCGTTTCGCAGTCCCTTATAATCGTACGGAACCCGAAAAAAATATCTCAACGAGCTTTTGATGTGTCGATTTAGATATTATTACTTTGACATCCTGCTTAATGTTACCATAAATCAAGTAACGCTATTTAAAGCAATGTGTTGCCAGCTTGAAATATCAGATTGAATTATATGGAAACAGGCGACGATGAAAAAAAAAATATTGAAAAAGTAGAGTGATTTAAAAATTACTGGACAAAAAATTGGTCTCTTTTTACTGAATTCAGAATATTAGTCAGCTGCCAAATGAAATCAACTGTATCAGTTAGTAGAAAATGATTTGTGTTTTTAAGTATAAACCATTTTTGGTTTGCTATTATTCGATAGTGTAGTATTTATTTTTTAAATGCTATAGGTATTTTGTGCCGACCTTTTTCATTTTTATTTTAGTGAGACTTGTTTAAGGCCTTCACTTAATTTTTTTTTTAAACATCTTTAGTAAATTAGCTGCTAGTTTACACAAAAAAAAAAAACTTATTTTTATGGCTAAAGACACATAGCTAGGAACTTGGCGTGCCGCGCTTGGTGAGTAGAATAGCTCGAACAAGTGACAAATATCCATGCTGCGGGGCACGAAGCGTCAGTATGGCCATTGCAATAGTTAAAAGCTACATGCCTATAACTATTGCAATTAATCAAAACTCAAATAATTTCTATTTTTATCCATAAAATATTATTCAACACCTACTTATTATACCTCACATACCTATAATGAATGCGCCTCTTTTGTGAACCTCAAATAATTCCCATTTTGGAGTTCTAAAATAACTAAATAATCAAGTAACTGCAACCAACTGGATGTCGTTCTCGCCGGCAGCTACCGCGGCACCGCTTGCTTCGCTGGCTCGGCTCGTGCGTGCTTCGTCACAGTTCTAACCTAACCTAACCCGTCTGGTCGGGGTACCTTAGCTTAGTTACTGCAACCAACTGTGAGAAAATGCCAGTAAGCTGAAAAGAGCCTCCTTTATTTAAAAAAATGTGCATCATTAGAAGCCCAAAAAGTTTAAAGAGGTACATTAATTTATAAAAGCGTACATCATTATAAGGTCAAGAAGTTTTTAGAGGAACAGTTAAATATTTCCCTTTTAAGTTTGTTCGGTAGCGAGCACTATAAGCACTAAACGCTTGAACGTGTAGCTTGCGCAGAAAACACATGAAAGAAGTTGTTTAGAGCATGCCGCGAGTCACCGCGGCGTGACATGCGCATTGCGCAACATGCGCGCTTGTCGGTTAACGCAAGTCGCATCGCACAAGGCCGTGAACGGGACCTTACAATAGTTATTTATGCAACTGTTGTATAATAAGGGGTATTAAAACACGAATGTGGGTTTGTTAATGTGGGTTTGTTAATAGTATCACATGAGTGTTTTAATACCTAATTGCGATAGCTGTGCTGGGTCTACTCATAAAATTCAAAAGATATGAACTTCACTTTGTTCTGTCACTCAAACTCAAACTCAAAGCATTTATTTCAAATAAACCAATTACAGGCACTTTTGAATTGTCAAGGGGTCGGTCAGTCAGAAAGATGAAGCTAGTTGCCCATTCCAAAGCGTAGTAGGTACCTATGGAGAAGAACGGGCAAGAAACTCCACGGACACTCTTTTAAATCAGAATATGGTTACAAAATATTGGTTACATCATTCATGTTGAAGTTATACATGTGAGAACGATGCAGAACGTTAAAAGCGTCCGTAATAGAAAATAAAACAAATAATACAATTCAAAAATTAAATTAAAAAAAAAAAAACGCTACAGAGTGAAAAATAACTTTAATTTCCACCGACTTCCGAAATTAAAGTTATTTTTCACTCTGTAGTGTTTTTTTTTGGAAGTCGGTTGTTTTTTTTTGTAAAAAGTTTTTATTTTTCGCTTTTTAGTTGTGGTACCTACCCCACACACATTCAAATACCACTACCTGCTACCAGTGACAGGAACTTATCATATCATCTACATACTAAGTGGGATAAAAATACGTATTTTGTAGCTAACTCAAAAACTACCCAAGCAAAGTTAATAAAATTTATATGGGACCAATTTGGGAGCATACCCTTTCAAACAAAAAAATAATTTTCAAAATCGGTCCACAAATGACGGAGAAATCGGTGGACATACATTAAAAAAAAAAGAAAAAAAAAAAAAAAAACAAACATACGCGTCGAACATATAACCTCCTCCTTTTTGGAAGTCGGTTAATAAGCCATGGCAGCTAAGAGATGACCAGTCCCTACTGACAGCGCCCGTTCACTTCACTTTCACTTAGATACGAAAAGAGCGAGTGATACAAGTCGAATCGAAGTTCGATTTTAAAATTCCATAGCTAGTAGACACAAAAAAGAAACAAACAAAAAAAGGTTGGATACACATAAAATCGTAAAATTGCAAATCATTCGAGGTTTTATTTAAATGCTGTTTTATTATATTTTTTGGAACAAAGTTCTTTAACGCGGCTTGGAATAGGAATGCACTGGCAGAAATCGTCACGCAAAAGGGCGCTTGTGACTGTCTTCTTCTAATTCAAAGAGAAAAGAAGATAGAGAGTGAGATATATAGTGTGAATTTGGTCAAAAAGTAAGTCCAAGATGGCGGCTGCGAAAATGTTCAAATTTTTTGACATGAGTGTCGTTTTCATAGTTTTCGAGGGTTCTAAATCCGATCGTGAGGTCAAAATGAAAATCCAAGTGGCGGCTGCGAAAATTTTGTTTCTGTTTTAAATCATACGTGAGAAGGAACTTCGTTCCGAAGAAAAAAATACGAAGTTTATCTTGTTGTATATTTAACCTTTAAGTACATGTAAGTATATGTTCTCGCTGCTGAGGTGAAAAGTTGTATATGTTACACGAGACCAAAGTTATTTGCATCTCGTGTCTTTGAATCCCTCGCAGCAAAAAACAACTTTGCTCTCTTGTTACACAAATAACTATTTTATACGACTGCCCTAGACGGAGGCTTATGTTTTTCTTATTATTTTCCCTACTTCTTCCATTGGTCACACTATATCTTTTACGTTTATATTTTTCATGCGCGTGCAAGCATCATAACTTTCCTAGTTCCTCCCACGTTCACACGTAAAGCTACTTTCATTTTTGTGTTGCTACCGAATGAATTATTATTGTTAGTAATGTGTGTGTCGGTTGTGTATTTTTGTAATAGTTACAAGAAAGAAGCAACCACGGGCAGAAAATGTTAAAAACAATTTTACTTGCAAAACGGGAAAGCTTGCAGGGCCCATTATTTTTTTTTAATGTTCTCTTTGTTTGGACATTTCCTGTAACTACTTATCAGGGTTGCATTTTCCGACACAAATTACATAAGATCAGGGCAAATTGTCAACCAACATAAATTGTCCGTATGTTCAAGTCACAACAGTAAGACTAAGCGTATGCTAAAACGCAGGTGACGCAGGTCCACGAAGCGCAGGGAAGTGCAGATTTTGTAATGCATGAACGTACTGACAGCTTCGTACGCTCTGGCGCAGGCACATGCAACGCAGACATGTGTCTGTCCTGCTCTGCGTCTCATTGTAGAGCCGGCACAGATTTCTGCGCGATGCGTGCAGGTCATCACTTGTTTTTTACCACAGATGTTTCAATGACAGATTGTTTATATTAGCTAGGACGGGAACATGTCTGTGTATAGCTGCGTCACAGTATGCGCTCACAGCCTATGTCTGCCTCGCCTGCCCTACCTTGCACAATCTGTACTGTGCTGTGCTGCATTACCAGCATTTCAGTGTACGCTTAGCCTCATTCTTTGACAGTTGTATGAAATGGTTTTAACACATCAAACTGTCAATTTGCTTATCTAATAATTTTTCTGACTGTATTTACAACCACACTATTATTATACTAAAACCGCAGCGGTAATTTTTCAAGAGAAAATAAATACATGAACCATCATGGAAAAAAAATTGTAACCATTTAAAATCCTTTAATTAAAATTTGCAATATTTTCCTTGGCTTAATTTACTGGCTAGGCAAACTGTATAAACAAAACCATTTTCAAATTCAAATTCAAAATATATTTTTTCACATGAACCTACAAGGACACTTATGAAACGTCAGAAGCTGGGTGCACGGTTTCAATTGATCGTTTCCTATGGAGATGAGCCGGCAAGAAACTCTTTAGTTACTCTTTTCAAAATTATTGGCTTTTACAATTATTTTAAAAAGAGTAACCATGAAGATTTTCTGTGGGTCAAGCAAAATTACAGGTACCTTTTTACGGTTGCCAGTTAAAAGGTTAACCAAGACCACAGCCTCCCAAAAGCTAAGTGATGTGTACCATCGCCTCTCATTTGCATGGTAATCACTAGGTCTCGTCAGTAGCTATGCTCAACGAACAATTTACACCTAAATCATCCCATCAAAAACGCCCTCAGCGCCGGCAAAAACTATTTGGAAATTCTCCCTGTAGGTACTCGTGAATATAAAGAAGAAGTGAAGGTTCTTCTTATCATAATATAAATTAAAATTGCTTTTAGTATCTGTCTGTGTGACCGCGTTGTTCTCTTAAACTAAGAAACAGATTTTGATGCGGTTTTAACCAACATTTAGACTTTAGATAATTCATTCCCAAACCCCTGTTTCCCACAGAAACATGTGATCCTTGGCAAGAACTGCTTAAACCTCCTGATTTCTTTATTAAACCATCAGAAAGCCTCCCATCACACAAGTTACCGTGCACAGGGCACAAGTTACCGTGGTCTACTAGGAAAACCTTAGACATACTTCGTACCCAAGTAGGCTGCAGCAAGGACAACCTCCACAAGGGGGGTTCATGGATGACACAGATCTCCGGTGTGTATGCGGCGTCTCTCCACAGGCAATGGCTCACCTCCCATCTTGCACCGCATGCCCGCCCTGTCACATGCACAAGTAAGGACCTAATGGCTGCGTCAGCGAAAGGTACTCGTGTTGCTGAGTTTTGGGCCCACGAATTTAAAAAACTAGGAAAAAACTAAGTCGAACTTAGAACTTCTTCTTTTTTGGAAGTCGGTAAAAAAATATTTTATAAAGGTGCCGTTCAGAGACTGAAAATAATATTAATAAACTGTTCCACCGAACCGCACTTATCAAAATTTTGTTTCAGTGCGGTTAGTGGAAGTGCACAGGTGCGGTTCGGACAAGTGCTGCTGAAATCAGTACTCTTAGTGCAATACCTCATATTTTTAACCGACTTCCAAAAAGGAGGAGGTTATTAAAACAATTTAATCGAAAGTTTTTATCAGATGCCCCGTTGAAAAGATCAGGCAAAAATATTATATACATAATGCCTATGATGACTTTATGTCACGAATAGAAATTTACTAGAAGAGGAGTGGTGGGCCAGGTAACGGCCCCGACTTACGAGTTTTAGGTCGTGAGTTCGAACCCAGGCAGGTGTTTTACTTTGCGTACATAATTTAATCACCACTGATCTCAAAATGGTGATGGAAAACATCGTGAGGAAATTGGCATGTCCTAGAACCAAAAATTTGAAGACATGTGACATCTACCAACCCGCACTGGGTCCGCGTGGTGGATTACAGCCCACTCTCTCTCGAAGAGAGGAGGCCTGTGTCCCAGTAGTGGGAACATTGTAGGCTGATTATATGCATTTATTTACACCAAGGTATAAAACATGATTGTTACATTCTAAATGTTGTGTCTACTGACTTCGTTTATCGTTTACACCTAAAACAAGTTTTAAAGACAACGTACTTTTGGTTTCGGGGCGTGAGAAACCTTTCAAGTACCAAACTTAACTACACATGATTTTAACTGATGATATAAAAATGAAAAGACGTACCGCCAATTTGGAGGCGACTTGTATTGTCTTACAATGCGTACATGGCTGATCCGGTGGGCACAGACCGCGCTGAGTTTGTAAACGATATCTAGTTGCTAGAATGGAGCCGTATATATACTTAGCTTAATCTAGAGCAGACAGGTGAGGTGTATCCATAACTAGCTTGCTATTTGTATACAAAACTTGTAGAAACCTTGTGATCCAAATAGTTTATAATAATTATGTTTGTAACAACATCAATACATGTATGGATACATGTTTTTGACAAGTCTTTTACAAGAATACCTGTAGTTTTGTCTTTCCTTCTCCCTCTAAATCTATAAAAGGTTGCCTTTAAAAGATCGCTTTTAATGTGTGCCACATATTGTGTGACCCTATGTAAAATCTCTACATTTGTATCTGTAATTCGTATGGTGTACATAATAAAATGTAATATACGAGTATTCTATTCTAGACTAGCTTCTGCCTACGACTTCGTTGTTTTTTTTTTCTTTTTGCCCGGCTCCTGAGGATTGTAGCGTGATGTTAAATAGCCTCAAGAATTGGTTTATCAAATGCAAAAGTATTTTTTCAAATCCGACTGGTAGTTTCAGAGATTAGCGCGTTCAAACAAACAAACTCTTCAGCTCTCTCTTGTCTTATATTATAAGTTTATATTCAAACGCTGGACTGAAGTACTGGATCAATGTAAATCTGCCTGAGATAGCAATTTATAGTGCTCTTCACATTAATCTTTATAAAAGTCTTATACGATTCTTAAAGCAAGGACGAACGATTCAAGTTATTAAGCTGACGTCTGCATGTGAAATGTGATTTTTCATCAAAATGCAAATGTTTCTTCATGAATGCTTCTAAAGAAATTACTTACTTATGTTTTCTCGTTAGGTACGCGATGTAGCTTTTCAAATAAGTTGTGCGTAACATTTTATACTATGTTTATTTTGCAATGCTGAATTCTTGTTTACTCCTAAAACTTACTTAAATGGTTTTAATAGGAGTAAATTCATCATCATCAAATCATCAATTTTTTCATCTCTTTTAATATCTTCTTCTTGTTCTTCTTTAAATAAAAATCAACTCAAAAATGGGTTGACTGATTATGATAGAACTTAAGTAAGTTGTTGTGTGCGCAGCGGAAAAGGTCGATGACAAAAAAAAAAATCACGGATTTGTTTTCGCTTGGTGCCGCAGTAAAGTGATTGGGTTTACTTAAGTTTTTTTTTTTCTATTTGACCATTCATTGTGGCAAAGTTCGGCAGAAATTATAATTTAATATAGGTCGAGGTAAAGCCGCGATCGCATGCCTGTACACCTACAAAATTATAATGGCATGCGATCACGGCTTTACCTTGACCATTTTTGTACCTATGTCTTGATTTCTGTCTGAAATATTTTCTTGTTTCATACTTTTTAAAGCGTGATTTTTCAGCAATCAGGTTTTAGTTTTTGAACTTCCTTTTAATTAAAATTATTTTGGGGTAACAATTTCGTGAAGTATTTGCAGAGCAGCTTTAAATTTTTTTGTTTGGATTTTTTTGTTTAATAGGTATTAATTTTACAGCCGCGCCGTATAGTAGGTACAGTAAGCGCTCAAAAGTGCATGAGCACGCTAAGAGTCGTATTGCTGTGAACACGCGGTATAGCTCGTACATTTGTATGTGTAAGCAACACGATACACACACCACAGATAACGCAGTTTTGCACTACACGAAACAACAATATATTTCCGTCGCTTTAAACATGCTAGCACACACGCACTATGCGCGTGAACTTGACCAGTTAATGGCATTGCTAAAATTCGATAGTAACTTAACAAGTGCAGATAGCAGAAAGCGTTAAGCGTTGGTATGGAATTCAAACTGCCTCAGGTTCTAATCTCATAAAACACAGTGCGGTTTTTTGCAAATATTATTATTTTTGTTTTCGATAATAATATTTTTTAAATATTGCTGCTTTTTTATGTTGTTATTGCAATAAAGGTTTTAGAATAAAAAATGCGTGATATATGATAACAAAATTTAAAAAAATATGTTTATTCGTTATATTTATTTTACATAAGTTAAAAAACTGCTTCAATTATTTATCATTACTTCAGCTGAATAAGATGTGAAATAGATGTCAAGAAACTTAGAAGCAGTTTGTATTATTTTGACATATTTAAATTATGAAATATTTTAAATTTTTAATGGATTTTTTCACCATAAATATTAAGCTTTGATCATGGTCGAAGTAATTAAGTAATAAATAAGAATATTAGACTACTTAAAATGTAAAAAACTACTTACAGAATAGGTAATTTTAAGGTTAAATATGGGCAGTTTGTTCATATTTTATTTGTATTAATTATTTTACATTTTATTTGACTTTAGTAAATATTGGTTGTTATTGAGGTTAAAGCTTAAGTATTCATTTTCTTTACGAAAAGAAGATTGAAACTAAACCTCTAATTTTAATCCTAAAATAATACTATTACTAAAATAATATTAAACAATTTCGGTATATCTGCAAGAAATACGACAAACACCCTATTGAAACGTGCTTAAAAAATTAGTTACCATAAATTCATGCAATAACGAATCTGTTGTTTATTAAGTTAGTACGGTCAATATTTTAAGGTCAAAAACGGTTTTCTAGCTGGTCTTCAGTGATGCAAGCCTTCAGAGTGCACGGCGAACGGTTCATAATGACGTGTTTTTAATAATTCAGCAAAATATCTCGTTGGTATGAAACCATTTGTTTCATTCACCATTTGACGTCGCTGCTACTCGATAATAAGCCCCTTCCTCATATCTCTTAACCCTCACAGTATTTCTCTAGAACAAAGAAAAACATTGTTTTTATTACACATAATACCTTATTATTTATTATTCACTAATCGAATTAAACCTCACAATGAATTTAAAACTTTAAAGGCATCTTCTGTCTCAACAATACCTCTGTTCTATCAACAATACCCTTGATTAAGATTTATGTTTAGTAAAATATGAAATATATAAATTATAACACTCACACTTAGTCCGGTTTCATTAGATATTCACTTCACTTTTACGCAGCGCAATAATATTCTCTGATCTGATCTGATCTCTTCAATATATTTTATGCCTGCTTTTTGATAATAATAACCACAACACTGCGCTAAATACTCGTCACCAATATTATCCACGAACCAACAAAGTTCTATTAATTAAATACTCGTAACAAACTGCATCTACCCCACAGAAATAGAAATAATTTACTTAGTTTTTTGTGGTCTACCTGCTAAACTTTAATATTTATGTGAACAAGACGAATGAAACTAAAAACGAATGATGATTATTGAACTAGTCATTAGTTGCAGACAAAGTGAGTGTGTGTGTGTAATGTGCGTGTCTACAGTATTGTAACAACTTATAGAAGAAGGTCGTAAGTCAAACCGAAGCGTCAGTCTATTGCTTTGTGAGATTGCTCATGGACTTTTGGTCGGTACTGTACGTAGCACAGTCGAACTTTTGCTTGTTTTAAACAATTTAAACATATTTATTTACTAAGGCAATACGATATAAATTTCCTCAAATAAATGTTCTTATCAAGCCCTTTCATTTTGTAACCAATTTTTTTTTAATCGTTCATGACTTTATGTCCTCTAGAGGGCGCCATATTGCATTTAATGTGACATCACATAACCTATAACTAGCGGACGATCAAAACGCTTCCAATGATATCTCATTTGTCAAATTATGATCGGTAGTTTAGAAGTTATGAGGTAACAGATGAACATACATACATACCGGTCAAAATCATAACCCTCCTTTTTGCTTCACCGTAGTCGGGTTAAAAAGAGACACGTCGATTACATCTTTAATAAAAATTCTAGACTCGAATTTATTTGTAGACTACATTGAATTCGAAAATACTTTTAAATAGATTCGATTCCTCGATTAGACGAAGAAAAATTCAATTTAAATAATTTTCTTCTCCATTGAACCCTTTTCTTGGAAACGGCTAGATTTACATTTAATTGAGTTGTCTGAATTATTTAGCCCAAAGTAGTTGTTACAAAACAGTTTATAAAGAAGTGAATCGTAGTTTAAAGTTCGAGTAAAAAATATGACATGATACATTTTAAAACTGGTCTTCTCTAGCAAAATATGACGGCGTATTCAATGGACAAATTAATCCATCGATTATAATTCATGCCATTTTTTATTCTCCAAAATAAAAAGGTATAGCTTCCACGCAAGTTATGTTAAGTTCCATAAAATAAGGCCGTGCCTATAGTAATTAACCGGGCGCAAATCTGGACAAGGGCAGCTATTGATAATTTCCAACTGGAACTGCATACATTGCCATGCTCGATCCAGGGTCAAACCGAGGACTCCAAGGTAAGCTGCAGTGCCGCGCTTGGGATAGATTAACGGGGCAGTTGACTAATTATAATAATTGGTTTAAGTAGTAGACCAGGTATTAACATCATTAAATTGACTGATTAGAATGATCTAGATACACCTATCAATAATCCAATTTTAATGATACTGGTTATGAACAGATTTAACAAATGCGTCATTTAGTTTAGCAATTGTGCCTGTTTTTATTGCAAAACCAGACATTTATACAGCATGTATCAGGCAGGTGTGGTACAATTTTTAGGGCTGTGGTTCAGCCCATCAAACTGAACAAGTTTTTCTATGGGACCAACATTGAAATCGCGAAAAAAATGGTCTGTACAACACCTTTAAATTACAACACACCTTTCTGATACATGATAAAAACGAAAAATATTTTCAACAACTTTTTAACCCTATTTGCGTTACAGGGTTCACTATCACTGAACACCTCGTGATTGAAATAAACGTTATTTTACTGAGGAAGTTAAAAACTGTCTGAAAAAAATTGCCGTCAGTGATGTTTCCCGAATTTCTTTATCATTAATAGAAGGCGTTGAAGCATCTTAGAGCTGTAGGTACACATTTATTCTACATATATGCATTACAAGGTTTTCTACACAACAAAAAAGGATTGTGTGGTTTTATGAAACCACGGTAAAAGTGAAACATTTAAGCGAACTATAGGTGCCGCCATATTGGCCTTGGCTGCTCTGACGAGCGCCTTTCACTTTATCCCTACTCCGCGGCCGACCGTCACGCGACATGCATCACACAGACGAAAAAGTTTGAGACGATGTAATAAAAGTTTCACTTTAATAAATTAAAAGAACACAATTTGTTTTTTTTTTAAGAGGTTTTTTCTGCACAGCGACGCTATGAGCTTGTTTCGTCTAAATTTAAATAACTTACATTGATTCAGCCCAGACCTGAGCGACAAGTTGAGGCTAGCGCTGTATGCCCTGTCACCTGCACACGTGAGGACCTAATGGCTGCGTCATCAACGGTATTCGTGGTCCTAAATTTCCGGACCGGAGAGTAAGTAACCCGACAGAGAGAAAACTACGTACAAACGCGAAATGATAGGTGCACTACTACAAAGCGCGGTAGTACAAAACTTAAAAGCATTGTCTCTGTGGGGAGTTACCTACTCTATGGCGCGACGTTCGTGCGAATTCGGAAACACGAACATTACCGAAGCGCATGCCTTTTCTGGTTTACCTGTATTTTGTCAAAGTCAAAGTCAAATAATTTATTTCAATTAGGCACAAAAAGGCACTTTTGAACGTCAAAAACATAAAATAGAATTGATTCTAGTCGCCCTTCCAAAAGGTAGTTTTCGTGTGGAGAAGAATGGGCAAGAAACTCCACCGTTACTCTTTTAAAATGTTTTACAATATTTTGTATACATTAATTATATAATTATATGTGAAAACGATGCATCTGGAATAAGATTACTATACCACAATAGGTAAAAATAATTAAAAATGAAGCAATGACAGAAAAAATAAATATGTAATGGATACATGGTGTTCACATATTTACAAGCATTGTAAAACCTATACGATATTCCTAAAAAAATTACAAGTGATACTAATTAGTCAGTGTGTGAGTTCAAGCAATCACAGAATGTAAAAAAAAATGTTATAATATTTAATTACACAATTAAATTAGCAACCAGTTTGATTTTGTCTAGACTCTAAACTGTCCTATGGAGCTAGACCAGCGTGCTTCCAAGCATTCTTATCTAGGATATAATCCTCTAATTTGTAATATGCTTGTTTACAAAGAATACTTTTAATATGCGTTTTAAATTTTCTTTCAGTTAACTGCAATATATCACAAGGTATTTTGTTATAACATTTAACACAGTACCCCATAAAAGATTTTTGTACTTTGGAAAATCTGAAAAATGGTTGATCTATTTTATATTTATTTCTAGTATTAAAATTATGTCTATCACTTATTTTCTTAAAAAGATGCAGATTTTTCCTTACATACATAATATTTTCATAGATGAATTGGCAAGGTACCGTCATAATATTAATCTTTTTAAATAGTTCCCTGAGAGATTCGCGACGACAAAGATTATAAATTCAAAATTCAAAAAAAATTCAAATTTCAAAAGTCATTTATTCAAACTAGGCTGAGAATCAGCACTTTTCGAACGTCAAAATTACATAAGACAGTCCCCCAAAAACGCCCACCCTTCACCACTTCCTAGTGCCTTTAGCTGGGAAGAAGAAGTGGCGCAACAAACTCCCCAGCAGCACAGCTGTCTGTTCAAGTTAGAGAATGATTCTATACAATAGTATACAAAATAACTTACATTATGCAACACAAAACATAATTCAAATGATAAATTATAGGCCATATGTCAGCTAGCACACGCCAATATACCAACCAAAAATATCGAGGACTATATATACTCAAGCATTATTTAAAAAAATAAAAAGAAAATAAAACTAAACGTAAACTGAACTAAATAAAAGCCTCCAGACATAAAGGGCGTGCCCGCTTACATAAAGCTGTAATTGGCAGTTATAAATGATAAACTAGGACCATCGAGATAAAATAAATGTACAGTTAATTACTAGTAACAATAACAAAACCATGATCAGCAAGACGACCAGTCACCACAAGCAGCACCCGTTCACTAGCATAACGCAAAGATCAGCCATTACCCCCCTCGCCATATTTGAGGGAAGGAGGCAACCCGACCCCCGACGCTACCGCAAGCAGTGACATCTAAGGGAGCATGACGAACTTGCTGCCGGTTGCTCAGGCAAAAAATAATATGATCAATTGTCGAGGTCGCTAGCTAACCACAAATTGCAATACAACTCATAACAAAAACATTGTAATGAGTAGATTATGTCAACAATAAAATAAAATAAAAATAAATTGACTCGTTAAAATAAATAAAAAATTGAATCATAAATTCAAATAAAATAAACAATCATATAAACTGTCAGTAGGTAAGCTAATTCTGGAGAAAGAACATAAACATTGTCTTGAGTTAATCACAGCGACCAACTATTCTTATCATTTAAGTAGTCGTTGATACAATAGTATGCCTTTGAACAGAGGTTGGATTTTACTTTAGTTTTAAACGCATTAAAAGGCAAATCTAGCAAAGAAGAGGGAAGCTTGTTATAAAAGTCTATACCAAGCCCAACAAATGAGTTATGAACCTTATGAAGCCGGTGAAAGGGAGCTCGTAGTTTGTCCTTATTTCGAGTGTTAACATTGTGAATATCACTGTTTTTAGTGTATAAGTGTATATTTTGCCTAATATATAAGATGTTGGCGAAAATGAATTGTGATGCCACCGTGAGAATACCAACATCTTTAAAAAAATCTCTTAGAGAAACTCTGGCACCTAGCTGGTAAATTGCTCGAACTGCTCGTTTTTGAAGAACAAATATATTTTGAATGTCAGCGGCTTTACCCCACAGCAGAATACCATAGGACATAACGCTATGAAAATAACTAAAATAGACTAACCGAGCTGTATCAACGTCAGTGTATTGTCTTACTTTCCTGACAGCATAGGCGGCCGAACTGAGCCTTCCCGCTAGGCTTGATATATGTGGGCCCCACTGAAGTTTGGCATCTACTGTTATGCCCAGAAAAACTGCCGAGTTCACAGTTTCAAGCACCTCTTTATCTAAGACGATGTTGGGTCCTAGATTTCTTACATTTGGTAGAGCGAATTTTACACATTTCGTTTTCTTGGCATTGAGAACTAGGTTATTTGTCGTAAACCAATCCGTAACCATTGAGAGAGCACTGTTTACGTCGTCAAAATCTTGTCTATTCCTGTCTACTTTAAAAATAAGAGAAGTATCATCTGCAAACAGTACAACGTTACAGATATCCTTTAAATAAAAAGGTAAGTCATTAATATATACTAAGAATAAGAATGGACCCAGTATTGAGCCTTGAGGTACACCTAACTGAACTGGTAGCCCGGAAGATTTCACACCATTAACATCTACACATTGGAACCTATTATGTAAATAAGAATTTATTACTTTAAGAGCTTCGTTTTGGACACCGTAATGACGTAGTTTACGCAAAAGTGTGTCATGGTGCACGCAACCAAAGGCTTTGGAGAGATCACAGAAAACTCCAATAGCATTTTGCGAGTTCTCCCATGCGTTAAATATGTGTTTCAGCAGAGCAACACCCGCATCTGTGGTCGAACGACCTTTTGTAAAACCATATTGTTCATCATGAAGAAGTCTGTTTAAATTAAAATGTCTTAGCAACTGCTTGAGTATTAACTTTTCAAATATTTTACTGAATGCAGGTAAGATAGAGATAGGCCTGAAATTGCCAACGTCATTTTTGTTACCCGATTTAAATAATGGTATGACTTTACTACTCTTCATGAGGTCAGGAAAAGTTCCTAAATCAACACATTTATTAAAAGTTACAGCTAAATATGGAGCTACTATGTCTATTATATTACTTAATAGTTTTATGGAGATGCCCCAGTAATCACCAGTGTTTTTAGACTTAAGTGTATTAAAAACATTAACTACATCACGAGGTGTTACATGGTCGAAGCTAAATAAGCTACTACATTTAGGCACACTGCTATGCAAAAGGTTTTCAGCTTTAGACGGGGACGAATTTAAGGAGCGAGTCGTAGTTATAGGTATGTTGGCAAAAAATTCATTAAATGCCTCAGCTACGTCGGCTGCTATATTAACTAATTTATTGTCGACCATAATCTCGAGTTGTTTTTCTTGTTTAACTGACTTACCCGTTTCATTGTTAATAATTTTCCAAGTGGTTTTTACTTTATTATTTGAATTTTTAATTGTATCGCCTAAAAATTTTGATTTTGCAAAAACACAAATATTTTTAAATAATTTTGAATAATTTTTGACATACTCCAAGAAAGGAGTATCAAACCTGTATTTTTTCAAACCATATAACTCGTATAGTGTCGCTCTACTTTTATAAATACCAGGAGTAGCCCATTGGTTAAAGCCAACGGAGGTGCCATTAATGTTAACAGTTTTGGTCTTGAAAGTAGATTGGTACTCTTTTTGCACAACATCAAAAAGGGCTCCATAGATTTCATTAGGATTCTCGTGTTCTACTATAGATGGTGTAATTCTATGAGCTATATTATTTTTAAACTTGTTGCAACGACTAGCTGTATAAGGCCTGCATTCTATTTTATGTGGCTTTTTACGTAATGGCATAGGGAAGCTAGCTAGTAAACCACAGTGGTCAGACGTTAAGTCACTTAAAACTAATTTATTTTTGGCATCACAATCACTAAATATATTATCGAGACAAGTCGACGAAGATGCCGTTATCCTAGTGGGTTCAAAAAACAAGTTAATTAAATTATAAGATTTGAATAAATTGAGAAGTCTAATACTCAATGGAGTATCATCTAAAATATTAATATTGAAATCTCCACATAAAATTATACTTTTATTACTAGATTTTAACCTATTGAGTGAATCCTCCATTACCGATTCGAAACGAATAAAATCCCCAGACGGGGGTCGATAAACGCAAATTATAACGTATCGCTCTAGTTCAACACAAGACAACTCAATAGTGCGCTCGATGGAAAGATTAACTAAATCTAAACGTTGTTTACATTTCAACTTATTTGAAACAAGAACTAAAGACCCACCGCGGATAGCACTTTTTCTTACAAAAGCACTTTGTACAGTAAAAAAATTATCATTAATAAAAACTACTTCATGTTCTTTCAACCAGTGTTCAGTCAAACATAGCACCTGAACATCATAGTATAATACATTGTATAATTTGTCAGTTTGTAATCAGTAATAAATTGATTACAATCAAAATGTAAAATAGCGTCACTGTGACGACATGTCCTATTATAAATTAACATATTTAAATTATAAATGTGCCTATTTTGCTCATCAGACAAATATTTCGAATAAGGCAAGGCACAGAAAATAAATTTACAACTATTGGTCTCATTGAGATGTAACATCAAATGGACACATTCCATTATGTCCTTTTTCCTTACAGTTAAACTATCCCCGTATAATAATATAACAGTAGAACTGGGGTTCATTTTTGTCAATTTAATATGATTATGGCTCTGACAGCCCTCTTTTGTAAAATAAAGATGGATTCAATGTCAGAAGCCCGACCCTACAGTAAAATGCCATAATGACATTTTGAGTTATTTATTTTATTTTGAGTTATTTTCCATTGACTTGCTACGAAGAAGAAGCGTTATTTATATGCACGAGCTTGCTTGTTTGTAAACTCAGGGAAATTAATGGCCCATCATCAAATTACCGTATTATAGCCATTTTATACAACTGTCAAAAAATTACAGTTATGCTTCAAAGCATAACTGTAATATGCGGACAATTTAAGTTAGTAGGTAGTAAAACTTAACAATTTATTTGGTAGCACAATACATTCTGGGCAAAAGTACATCCTTTCCTGACAACGTAACAGGTTTCCAACAAATCCATTAGAACTCCATGACCCATTTAATTGCACCCGAAACCCATTTAAATATTCACGCCAAAAACAAAACTTTAACCAAATCCATTTTGCAAAGGAACCAACATCCAAACAGTTCATTAAAAGAATTGAAAACATTTAAATAATTAATAACAAAAGCATCAGAGTTTCTATCTGAATTATTAATAAGCTCAAAAGGTAAATAACGTACAGTTTTTATTATGAAAGAGATTGGCTTCAATATTTAGGATCAACATTGATTTTTGAAGTCAAAAGATTATTTTACAATTCTATGATCGTACGTGTTAGTAGGAATCTAGTATTACGGCTACAAATAGAGAACAAACTATTTTATTTACTGCAGAACCTGCAAACCAGATACTCTTATTTGAAATTAAACCAATAAACTTGTGTTTCATAAGATCGCGCCTGCAGGTACTCCAGCCAGCCAAAGTAGCTACAACCGCAAAAAAAAAATCATTTATATATCTATACTTAATACTTAAAATTAATTAAAACTTAATATAAAGAGGTAAAATTTGTTTGTTTTTTGAAGTGAAAACTTCTTTAGGCGCGTTGGGCATTTTTGATATGGGACTAAACCGACACCGTGGAGTAAAAGACATCAACGCGTTGATTACCGCGATGCGTGGAGTAAAAGACATCAACGCGTTGATTACCGCGATGCGTGGAGTAAAAGACATCAACGCGTTAATTACCGCGATGCGTGGAGTAAAAGACATCAACGCGTTGATTACCGCGGTGCCGATTTTTTTTCAAGTTTTCACTTTTGTCGGCACTCCCGGAGTGCCACTGCTTTTTGATTGTAGGTTTTTATGTAGAGTTTAATATCCGGAACTACCAGTCGAATTTGAAGAATTATTTTTGCTTTGGATTGCCAGGGGCCGAGCAAAAAGAAAAAATGTCAGTAAGAACGCTGAGCGAAAACGAAATAATAGCGCGAGCGGGCGATGCGATGCGACGCGGTGGATCGGGGACCAAAATTTCATGCGGACGACATCGCCGGCAGAAGCTAGTGCTATATAATTATACAAGAAGTGTGTCCAATAGTATTTCCCATCGCCAAGAATTACGAACTTCCATACAAACTTCCTTCCCCCATTTAACCCCTTTAGGGGATGAATTTTCAATAATCCTTCATTAGTGCTTTTTCGTTACATAAAGAACTCGTGTAAATCATGTATTCAGCGGTTTAGGCTGTGTGTTGTCTGTCAGTGAATTTAAATACATCGTGAGGAAACCAGCATGCCTGAGCGATATTTCTCGACGGCATGTGAAGCCAAGTCAGAAGCCCATGGGTGGCTATAAAACTCTGACACCAGGTTAGTCACTAACGACACAAAAAGAAGAAGTGAATTTAAGAGTTTTATAAAAATTCTGACAACAGGTAAAGCGTGGTCACCGTCGGACTGCACATAGAAAATAAAAAGAAGCGCACGACACAACGCTTGTAATTTATTACAAAATATGAAGCAATTATCTATTAACTCAAAAATGAGTTGAGTAATCGAAAATAAAAAATTAACCAAGTTCTGCATTCAATTAAGACGTTCTTGTGATTAATTAAATACCAACGTACGTTGATATTTAAAACAGATATTTTAGATTGGAACTCAAGGTAAAAGTTTAGTTTACCATTAATTTGTATCGAGTTTTTTTTTTCAAAACGTGTTTTGTTAACAATCTAGTTCTGAGAAATATGTTCAAGATTAACATATATTTTGTTCGCTACCACAAACTATAAATATAGATTTTTTAAGACCATCCTTCTTAGAATATTTGCCTCTGGTCAGCGCCTTAAGCGAAAGATTTACATCTGGGCTGCTTCTAAGACATTTCTGATGGAAATTAATAAAAAAGTTTAACGGCACCTAAAAATTATCATAAACTCACAATAAAACATTCTTCTTTTCAGTTTTGTAACTTTTGAAGTTTTAAAAGTACAGATTCTCAACCTTATTTGAATGCATACAGAATTAACATAACCCTAAGTGTACCGACACACCTGCCGAAAATTACGCGACGCAATATCGCATGAAGGTTAATTCACGTATTTAAAAACATTCAAAATCTAGTCAAAAACTTGTCAAAAATGTACGTAAATTAGAGGTATTTTTGACAAATTGAAACCGAGATTAGAATGCGAACGTTTTTGACGTGTAACAGGTAATTGTAAAAGCATAGCAGACGTAAATTCACCGAACTTTTATGTAATTTCAACACACAGTCCACATTAAAATGTGATTCGTCCTTTCAGCGTCACCTCTAAAGTCACCTTTATTTACACTTTGAAAGAAATGGCGTAACTTATCTCCATATTCCCCATTGAGATCATACGGTTTATTTATTTACTAGAGACTTTATCCCGAATACATTCGGGACGGAATCGTTCACCTCAGTCGATTCGTAGACCTCGTAGCGGACGATCGCTACACGCGCTACGCGCTACGGGCTACGCGAAAACTTTCGAGTCTTGGTGAAATATTCAAAGATTTTTAATTATTAGTATTATTACGTGTATGTGAATTTATTTTATGATAACTGTTACCTATAAAATATAATATTTTTAATAGGGCTATGTGATTTTGTTTTATTGAAACAGTTACTTTAAAATTTTGGTTTGAGTGATACTGTTTTACTGAATACCTAATTATAAACTTCTAACATGTTTAACTTAAAAACTGATTACTTTTGAGCAGGTTTCTGGAATAAAATGTGAATTTAAAGTGTTTATAAAATGACTGAAACGGTGTGATCTGTTTTTACTGTGGGAGGAATGGTAAGTACCTAATTAATTGTAATTAGTCGCGTATGCTTGAGTTTTATAATGTCCATTTTACATGAAATTGCATTGAATGTTTATAATTTTAAAGACCATCCTTTACTTATTTCGTCTTGAAATTCTACAAACACGTTTGAAGATACTTACTGTAAATTTATCTTTTTATCGATTAAATGTTTAACTTGTGCTTTCGTTTTAAAAAGATTGTGAAGTTTATTCAGTCACCATGAAATTTAAACGCTTAAGTTAACCCCTTTGACTTCCTTAATCTTGAAACTGTGAGAGTATTCAAAAACTGGGTCATCATTTAATTACAGATCTAATCACGAATATTTTAACAACTTTATTCCAACAAGTTAGTTAGGTACTTAGTATAAATGTCTCTGAGAAAACTTACGAATTAAAGTGTTTTTAAAATATTATTATTGACTTGTTTTACACGTAAATAGTTGTAAAAGCTTCATACTGACATCTTTTTAATAAACTGAAGTTAACATTAAGCGACTTGCCTACGAATTTTGACGTTCAAGAGTGCCTTTTCAGTGCTTAATTGAAATAAATGATTTGACTTTAGCTTGGATACAACATTGAGAAAATGTCTGGACGAGTATCATCTACTTGTTGAACTATGCCTGGGAACTCACTAGGTTCTCTTAAAACAGCATTTGATAAGAGCTCAACTGTCACGAGGAGTCGAGGAGATCGATAAACATTAAAATTCTATTGTGTCTCATTAATGACAGTTGAAAGGGTAGTGAGTCTTTAAAAAACAATCGAAGGTATAAAGCCTACGTTATTTCAATAAAAACACAATAACATTTTCTTCTCTGCTCGATAATGACGAATTGTATGTCATGCAAACCTAAGCCCAGTAGGTAAGGTACGGTTAGGTAGCAAGGCAGTAATATTGTACTGAATGTCATTATAACCCTGCTGCAAAGCTGGTCAATAATGTGATTTGAATTCGAAACCTCGACTAAAAGTCGTAAGGATTTTCTTTACCAAAAAAAAATTATATGGCAAGATCAAATTTTATTTTATTATCTCGCAGGAGGTGTTTAATTAAAGACCGTAGAGTATTCATCTCAGGGATCGTCTTCATTTTTTGTGAGCTTGAATCCCTTGCTGCACTCAGAATTGTAGTCTTCAGAATCCTACGTTACGCTCGGGATTTAATATAGCACCCGTAACATAAGTCACTGCTTTATCCCCTTGACAATTTTAACATAACATCACTCCTATAATTTTTGAAGGGTCAGGCAGAGGTGTAACTATCGTATGGGTGCACTATAGTTAGACTGCACTAATAAATGCTTGCAAAGATTAAATGGTATTTCATAAGCTGACACATAGTCCCACTTTGTAAGAAGTTAAGAAAATGATCGTAGGTTATACCAGTAAGTTATAGAAACTGATCTCTAATCAACAATTTAACCAGTCATGTTCAGCACACTGATGACGCTTACTTAAAGGTTTAACCTTTCAAATCTCAATTTGGCTCTAAATAATTCTCAATAGAAATGCCAAAGGGAATTCTTAATTATAGCCGAGAAATGTCAGAGATTAACAATGCATCTTAATGATGGAGGCTGTGGAGCTTCGACTGTGTGGAATTAATATACGTCACGCTTGTATGGATGTGAAGGGATAAGCAGATAATGAGGTGGGTATTGTAAGGGAAATATTAAGGTGGAAAAGAGATGGTGGAGGATAGCTGGCGTTAAATGGTTCACTTTTATGTGAATTTTGGTGATTCATGTAGCTTAAAAGGCATGAGTAAATCTTTTAATATTACCTTCAAATCTACATTAGTCAAGTGTAAAAATGTGTAGATACTCTATACTTACTGAGAGTTTTGAATTGTGAAAGAATTTTGCTTGGGCAAAGGTGTTAAGTGGTGTGAAAATTCATAAAACCCATAATTAATTTCTAAAATATAATCATTTCAATTGACAATTTCTACGAAAATCGCTTTCGGAACGATTTCTTTCAGTTTCACACCTATCTGACAATAACTAATAGACGAATCTTGTGATCGAATACCTACTCAGCAATATCTCGTAATCCGATTCAGTTGAAATTATGCATAACTGTGTAGTGTTAATGTCATAACTATAGGTATCGTTGTGTGGGCACGCCAAAATTGCGGCGATAAAACCCCTCTTTGAGGAGTGGCTAGAGAGGCGCCACAGCGTCCTCACCTTCCAGACGCAGGTGATGCAGGTTCTCACCAGACACGGCTGTTTCGGGAGGTTCCTGTTCAGGATAAGGCGGGAGGAAACGCCCGGGTGTCACCACTGTGTGGATCGTCCGGAGGACACGGTGGAGCATACGGTGGAGGTTTGCCCGGCTTGGGCGGAGCACCGCCGTGTCCTTGTGGAAGCGATCGGCAGCGGTGATCTCTCGTGTCCGGCCCTGATTCGGGCCATGATACGGAGCGAGAGGAAATGGGAGGCACTTCTGCGAAGCAGTAATGGTCGCAAAGGAGGAGGCGGAACGCGTGAGGGAGAGGCAAAATTCGCGCCCTCACGCCCTAACCACCGCAGGAGGAGACAACCTGGGCGTCGGGAATCGCGAGCCGATTTCCGAGGCCCGGGTCGACGGCGCGTTGTGTTCCACGTGTGCCTCAAAGAGATGTCTGCAGAATTGACGGGGTCCGCTAAAGCATCAGCCCTAGCGGACCCCGTCAATTCTGCTGACATCTACAGGCATTGGCCTGGCGGGGTTGCGAATAAGGCCGAAAGGGAAATCGTGGCCCCCGGCAACATGGCAACTGAAGGAGTGTTCCTTCAGTTGCCATGTTGGGTGGGTTTTCGGTCAGTAAGAGTCTGACACGCCCTCCCGCTCCACCCAGAGCGGGAGAAGTTATTTGACAATTTTCAACACAAAAAAAAAAAAAAAAAAACCTTGGTAATTAGCAACATTAAGGTAAGAACTCGGTAATCATCATCAGCCTATAATGTTCCCACTGCTGGGACACAGGCCTCTTATCTGGGAGAGGGAGTGGGCCGTAATCTACCACGCGGGCCCAGTGCGGATTGGTAGATGTCACATGTCTTCGAATTTTCGATTCTAGGACATGCCGGTTTTCTCACGATGTTTTCCTTCACCGTTTTGAGAGCAGTGGTAATGAAATAATTTACACAAAGTAAAGCGTCTGTCTGGGTTCGATCCTACGACCTACAACTCGTAAGTCGCGGCCATTACCACTGGGCCACCACTGCTCTCGAGAACTCGGTAGGTATTAAGCAACATTAAAGGGGCGGGGTCTCATCCAGGACGTTCCTGACGGCAAACTCTAGCACCGCGTGCGCTCATTGGTCAAATCAAATAGAGCGCGCTTCCCCGGCTTCCTGTTACACACTTCCGTCCCTTTTCTCGAAATCACTCCCACAGATTTCCCACTCCACAGATTGCAGGAAAGCAACAGGAAATATTTGCAGAAAACGGAGCGGAAAGATGTTACACAACAAAAATACGTTTCTTGTATGCGTTCCAGCATCATCCATAGGGTTTAGATAAAATGACATACTATCAGCGATAACGATGATGGAAACGTCAAAAATAGGATTGACATAAGCTACCGAAAAGTATATAATTATATCAATCCTGCTAAAAGATGTTGTAGAAATACGAAACGCTTTAAAAGCGCTTGACAATATGAATGATGCCTAGGTAAAAGAAAAGAAATTCTATTAAGTCCGTCTTTCAGATAATAAAAAAATATTAGACACGTATTTTTTACTTAAAAAAATGACTAAGTTATTACACATTAAAGTTTGGCTCGCTACGTCACAACTCAGTATAAAATCTAGCAAGGCGTGACGTCATGGCACATTTTAACTCAATATATCGCCATAATCTTTTGATTATGTCAAAAAATAAAAAAAACGTGTCCAATACTTTTATCAATCTACCTGCCGGAAAATTGGATATAGGCCTATTGTCTAGGCCTCCAAGTTTCACCGAAGACGGTAAATTAAAAATTATTAATAATATTTAATTAAGATCTTCCTAATTTAACGGACTAATAACACACTAATATTGCTTGTAATGTGTTGTATGTCACATGTTTTGTGTTCACTATTAAATCTATTTCCCATTGTTACAACGTTACTATCATCGATTAACACTTAAGTATTCGAGTGCATTATTTATGTACATGTAGGTAATGGAGCGTATTTACTGTTACATGATTACATCGTATTTACGTTGCTTCACCAGTGACGTGCTGCAAACAGTTTGATATCTACATTAATATTTAATTAGTTCGAAATAAAAAAAAACAACTTGTATTTTCCCACAGTTGGGCACAGGTCTTCCCCATAAATTTTTACTTTTCCTCGTGTGTTCACTTCTTCACCCAATCTCCCGTAACGTTGCTAGGTCATCACGCCAGAGAGTTTCCTTGGCCTCCTTCAGCGACGACACCCGTCTTCTGGCGCCTTTGCGTGACTAGGGACACGGTATCGAATAGAAAGTATCGATACTGTACTCGTGAGTAGTATCTAATAAAAATATCGTACTCATAAAAGATACTTCAAAGAATTGAGTACTTTTCTTAGGGCCTAATGCGCATAGAGCATAGGTCAATATCAGTCAGTAAATAACGCCAGTTTAACTTCAGTAGGGCAGGACACCAAAAAACAAATGACAACGGTGAACGAGCGAGTGAATTTAAGAATTTTGTTGAGAAAAAAGTTGAAGAATGTTGACGTTAAAAAGTGCCTTTTTGTACCTAATTGAAATAAATTATTTGACTTTGACTTTGAATGCGCGAATTGATTAGTGTAGTAAATGAATGACGGAAAGCTTAAGAATTTAACTGTGAACGGAAGGAATAATTTCGAGCAAAGATCGATGTAAAGTTTTAGAACGTTCAGAACGAGTTAACTGGATGGCGTTGCCATAACCATAAACATAAGCCGTAAGGTCGCAAGTTTTAAATGTGTAATTTCTAAGATTACCCATTTAATACTTAATTTCTTATTCGATACGATACCTGCCAAAAAGTACTCATTGAGTAAAAGTATCGAATGCAAAGTATTGAGTACAAAAGTATCGGTATCGAATGGAAATGTACTCGATACCACAAAGTATCGATACCTTTTTCGTGTCCCACTGCGTGACGACCTGACGACTCTAGCTCATTTGCCCCGATGCATCCTACATACATGGCCCAATCCTACTCCAGCCAAGCAGTTTTATTTCCCACATCGGCTATTCCTGTTTCTTTTCGAAATACTCGTATTTCCGAAATACTGACATTCGAAAATATTTTATTGGTCCCCGTTTTCACTAACGATAAGCGGTAAAATGTAGCTAATGCCTATATATTATTGCGTGTCTTAATTTCAACTCTCGGCACCAAACTTAGTGTTGATTGTTAGAAAATGTGTGTCGTAAATATTATTAAGAAAATAATAATTCTACAACACAGTTAGGGCGAATTTCACCAATAAAACTGAACGCGATCATCACATAAACTACGTTTAAAAGCTGTCAGTGTAATAACTTTCTTTAAAATATTAACACTGACAGATCTTGAACTGGGTTTAGATGTGCTGATCGCGTTCAGTTTCATTGATGAAATTCGCACTCAGTGTACCTCATATGCCGCTAAAACATTCAGAAGTTTTTAGATGCAAATGTATGTAAGTTTGACAGCTCTAAATTTCTTTCAACTTATTCAGTTACAATGTCAGTTTCTTCATCCTTTAACCACTCAGCGGGGTAATTGTGTAACACATTTTCAATACCAATGCCTAACATTTTGACAGTCCTACTACGTTCATTGCGTTATTTACGTTGTTGAGCATACGAATTTATCAAACATTGGAGCAATAGGTTAGTAATTTCCTTTCAAAAGCCTTTGGAATGTATTACACAATTAGGGTACTGGCTTAGACTGAGCCACCTACTAACGGCTGTCTAGTGTGCTTGTGTAATTCTCAAGGGAACAAGATATTTTGAACTTGTACATATGAAATTACCCGTATGGAAGATGTTCTATTTTCGGTACAGTTAACAAAAGAGGGAAGTGTTCATTAGTAAAACATAAAATAATTGTAGAGATGAATAATGTATTGAACATGTACATTTTGCCAGTTTTTATTCCAGGTACATCGTCTACACGTATAATTATTATTGTATATAAAATATTTTTAAAGAGTATCTTTGGAGTTTCTTGCCCATTCTTCTTAGTTCGAAACTACCTTTTGGAAGGGGCAACTAAAATCAACATTTTCTTACAAATGTTAACATTTAAAAGTACCTTGGCCTATTTTATTTAAATAAATTGACTGTGACATCAACCGGGCATAAACGAAGACCATTAACAAAATCTTTGATAGTTTTAAATTGTTTGTTAAATGAAGTTATTCCGCACGCAATATGGCCGACGACGCAGTGCAAAGATGCTAATTTCCGACTTATTGGTTGATTCGCACAAATTATCTCACCCGAAATGGACGAATCAACACTTTTTTAAATAATATTATTTTGTCTGTAGGCGATCCGCACAAAGTTAATTTGTTTGGGGGCGAATCAACAACTCCAGAAATACTTCTTAGGCTTCTTACTTAATTAGCAGATATTGCATTTTATGCAATACATTTTAAAAAAAGTACACTAGCGCACAGAAGTGATAAGAGCAAAAAAGTGATAAGAGCTTCATGCAAACTGCCTACAGATAAAATAATGTTATTTATGGCTGGTTTCTTGTCTCTTTTTTTGTCAATTGGTCTTGTTTATGCAACATTTAAAAACCCTGTTCGATCCGAAAGGGGCGCACATAGGTACTGCAATAACATTGCCTAAAAGTAATAAAAAACTTATTATTATTGCTATTCAAAAATCACACTTTTAGTACCAAATTTACCCCAAATTTATAAATCATTTGCAAATTTTCAACAGGGGTCACCCGCTACACGACGGCCGCCCGCGCCCCATGTAATCACCCAGTAAAATACCTCACTGAAAAATAATGTGACGATAATTTTATTCTTTTTTCCTGAAAATTACCACATGAATTAAAATTAAATTATCTCAGTACGATACCTAACAACACAGGACAGGACAGGGTTTTTTACATGTTGTCTAAGTTTGTTTAGCCTTATGTACCTCTCAATAGATACATACTTCCGAGGAATGTCAAGTAAAACGTGATTGAAAATAATTGATACTAATGTGTGATGCACGCTTCATCAAGTAGGTACTTTGATAACAGTAATCATCAAAGCTTTGTGTCTATGTATTACTACAATAATAATTATGTTACCATGATATTGTGTTGAATATAAATTGTGAGATGACAATGCCAATGTCAGACGAAATCAAATCATCTTTTATTTCTAATTTAGCTTATATTTACCATTTGAAAATTATAATTGCAGTATTCAGAAAAGCTTTTAAACCATATTATTTTATATAATTCAACCAGTGACGGAGTGAGTGATAGAGCAGTAGTGGCCCAGTGGTAACGGCCCCGACTTACGAGTTGTAGGTCGTGGGTTCGAACCCAGGCGGCTTGGGCGGAGCATCGCCGTGTCCTCGTGGAGGCGATCGGCGGCGGTGATCTCTCGCGTCCGGCGCTGGTTCGGGCCATGGTACGGAGCGAGAGGAAATGGGAAGCCGTCACCTCCTTCTGCGAAGCAGTAATGCTCGCAAAGGAAGAGGCGGAACGCGTGAGGGAGAGGAAAATTTCGCGCCCTCGCGCCTTTATCCGCCGCAGGAGGAGATGCCCTGGGCGTCGGGAATCACAGGCAGATTTCCGGCCACCGTAGACGCGGGCTTGCGGACGGTGAGCAATGGGTAGCTCGCCGTCCGATAAGGACCAAGCCCGGGTCGACGGCGCGTTGGGTTCCACGCGCGCCTCAAAGAGATGTCAGCAGAATAGATGGGTTCCGCTAGGGCCGATGCCTGCCGGGATTGCGAATAAGGCCGAAAGGGACATCGTGGCCCCCCAGCAACATGGCAACTGAAGGAACACGGGTGAGTTTTAGTCAGTAAGAGTTTGACACGCCCTAGCTCCACCCAGAGCGGGAGAAGCTACTTGATAATTTCCCAAACAAAAAAAAATAAAGGCAGGCGCTTTACTTTGTGTAAATAATTTCATCACCACTGCTCTCAAAACGGCGGAGGAAAACATCCTGAAAATGTTCTAGGGCTTAAAATTCGAAAACATAATTGACATATACCAACCCGCACTGGGATCACGTGGTGGATTATAGCCCACTCCCTCTCGAAGAGAGACCTGTGTCCCAGCATTGGGAACATTATGGGCTAATTATGCAACCAGTGATCTGAAACCAACTGCCAACCCATAACGAGTCTAGTATAATACCAAATCAACCAAATATCAACCAACCCAGTAGCAAGCACTAAATTCTACTACTCTTCTAATTTGAATATTAGTACCTATGGATATGTGAATCCATTAGTATCGTCTATTTTGATATTTATGATGTGTGGGGATGTGTAATGAAACTTACATCAGTAATCAAAATGGTAACCTAGGTAGCCATTTTGATCAAGTTTCATTATCGTTTTATTGAAAACTAGCTTCTGCCCGCGACTTCGTCCGCGAGCCTATAACCTTTCTCAAGCATGGGGCTATACAATGCAGAAAGATTTTTTTAAATCCAACTAGTAGTTTCGGAGATTACCCCTATATACAAACTTACAAACAAATAAACAAACAAATTAGAATACAAATATTGATTTTCATATTCTTTATTTATTTTAACAAAAATTTTTACTCATCATTTGCCTAGATTTTTCCCAACTATGTTGGGGTCAGCTTCCAGTCTACCCAGATGCAGATGAATACCAGTATTTTACATGAAGTGACTGGCTATCTAACCTCCACAACCCAGTTATTGGAGAACACGATACTTCTTGGCAAGACTGATCATTTTTAACCGACTTCCAAAAGGAGGAGGTTCTCAATTCGTCTGTATGTTTTTTTTTTTTTTGTGTTTGTTACGCGATTACTCCGCCAATTATGAATAGATTTTAATAATTCTTTTTATTTTTGGTAGATCATACTTTAGAGGTGGTCCCATATAAATTTTATTAACTTTGCTTGGGTAGTTTTTGAGTTAGCTTCAATTATGCGTATTTTTTCCCACTTAGTATGTAGATGATATGATAACTTCTTGTCACTGTTATTTACATAGCAGGTAGTGGTATTCGAATTTGTGTGGGGTAGGTACCACAACTAAAAATTGAAAAATAAAAACTTTTTACAAAAAAAAAACAACCGACTTCAAAAAAAAAAACACTACAAAGTGAAAAATAACTTTAATTTCGGAAGTCGGTGACAAAGAACGAAAATTCAAAACCAAAGACCGACTTCCAAAATTAAAGTTATTTTTCACTTTGTAGTGTTTTTTTTTTGAAGTCGGTTGTTTTTTTTTTACTTAATACATTTTTAATAGGTATATCTAAAAGTTTTACCGATATTCCACAGATTACAAGGCCTGTATTAATTATTCAGTTTAATGGAAGAAGCGATAAACCAATTATTGTATCGAAGCCATAAAATAGCTTTCCGTGTAGTAAATTGAGTCTGGCTTATAGCCCGGTGTTGGGGCTTAAGACGATTATCTAGATCGATGACCCAGAGTATTGGTGATTTAGATGGTTATTGCGTCATCATGGAATGGTGATAGGGTATCATTATTTTCTTGGGTATCGAGCTTTTTCCGATACACTAACGCTAATAGTTTTTATGTTGAGGCGAAAATTATCTTTTGTTTTAAGCAAATTTTCAGCCCAACATCAGGTTGTTTATTGATTATTTGATTCCCGACCGTAACAAATATGAATTTAAAGAATTATAATGATTATTAATACAATACTCTAAATTAAAATTATCCTATTGAATGACTATTTCATGAAATCATGACATTTGTGGCCAATTCTAACTTAGAATAAATTCTAACTTGTATTGATGATTTTTTGGAGGTTTAGTGGAGTTATTAATATTATATAGGTAACTTACTAATAATAAGTAGGTACTCATATTGATCTTGTACGATGTATTATAATGACTGATATAATGATTGATCTAATGACGATTAGAAGTAAAGCAAGATGGTGAAACCACATAATGAAGTCTGATGAAAAAAGAAAGATATCCAGGAGTTTCGAATAGGCCCAATCAATCATAATAAGCCCTCGATCAATCAAAACAGCCTATTTCAGAGCATTGCTTAACACACTTCTCTCAAGATGAACATATGTTTTAAGCATATAGGGCATTCTATTGCAAAGACACAAAAAGACTATTTAACACTAACTTCACCGGAAATTATCCTGCAGGAAGGTACTACCGGGATAAAAAGTATCCTATAACCTAACCAAGGTCATGTTCTACCCATGTGCCAAATTTCATCCAAATCTTTTTAGTCATTTTAGCGTGAAAGCGTAGCAAAAAAACAAACTAACAAACTCACCTTCACATTTATAATACATATTATTAGTTAGGATAACAACGGGCAACGTTACGCGCAGTGTGCAAACTAATATTCGAAGAAGCATTTCACCAATTTGATAGTATATATCTAATCGGTTCTCGACTCACTAATTAGCTGGCACGTCGTTCATTAGACAGGTACTGCCTTCGGCGAATACTGTGAGTGCATCATAGAACAGATATGCTAAATCCTGTTACTAGGGATGTTATGGATGTGAAATTTCGAATCTGGATACGGATATAGAAATAATTTTATACCGGTTTCGGATAAAACATATATCGGATTATTCGTTATTTTTGTATACGGATATTAGATTAAAAGCAATAGAACTAATAAACAAACAAGCAAGTGACGCGCACGGTTAGTGTGTCGGCTCGACCGGGCAGAAAAGTTTGTCATAACGTGTCTCATTTAGACTCCGCCCCGATCCGAAATTATCCGAAACTTATAATACCTAACGCATTCGGTTACGGTTACGGATAGATTTTTATTTCGCATATCCGATAGTTTCTTAACACGTAACATCTTGTCCGTAACATTTCCATATAATAAGTGTTTAACAGGTTCCAAGTATACAATGTGAAACAAGATGATCTCTTTTTACATCACAATCAACCGGCATGTATTTAATTCCCATTTTACAAAGTGAAAGTGAAAAAGTGCAATTCAGGTCGCACAGCGCTAATTAGGTACCTACAATTATATTTACCTAGGAGTTGCCTCTCTATCGTATAACTCTTACGTTACGCTCACTGAATTGGCTCGACAAGACGAGCATGACGCGTACTTGTAGCTTCATACGTTTAATGCGCAGTGCGCCTTCTGTACTAGTCTATGGTCAGATCCAACCTCCTAATAAACTAGGACAGTACACGTTACTTCAAATGACACGCTTACATTCTATCTGTCACTCGCAGACCGCCACTTGAAAACATAATTTATTTCTCATTAATACACAAATATGCACATAAATTACAATACATTTCAATCATAATCTATAAGGCTTGAGATGCACAGCGATTCGATTAGAACATGCTAGCTGGACAAAAGTCACTGTTGAATTTCCTGGAATTTATTACCTGAGCACCTAGCCAGAACCCCATTAGTCCCAATTCCAAGAATTATTTTGCACTAATGTCAACTACTGATAAGGTAATGAAGGAAGTATAAAAAGAAAGGGTTAAAAAATTACTTATTTAGTTCATTTTTACGCTTACCGAAGTAACACTATATGTCAGCGAGTTTAAGTTTTTTTTTTAATATTAGTGATGGATCTTCAAGTTAAAGGTATGTACTTTTTAATTATAATTAGTAAATGTATATACTTTAACCGCACTTTTTATTATTACGTTGAGTTTAAATAATTTTATTAGTTTTTGACGATTTTCTGTATTCGTTGGACTAGAAACTACTTGTACCCTCATGTACCCGGGCTAGAAATTATATATTTCATAACTATAACTATTAGCTTTTAAATTGTTGTCATTTCAGCTTGCGCACTTGAGTACAACTTTGTTTTTTGCCTGTTTTTCAGAATTAGAATTCTCAGTCTCAAAAATAGAGTTTTTTGATGAATGGCAGAAACATCCCAAAGAGAACCGTAATAGTAGATTATATGATTTTCTATCGATGAAAAATGATTTTACAAATATCACGGAAGCATCTGCGAGGGAAGTCAAAATGATATTTGGAAGATCGGCATCCAAGTTGACAGAAAAATGGGAAAGGTGTGGGAAACACCGCGATCGCTTCCTGACTAAGAACTCTGAGTGGTTGGCTGGGTATTTTACGTTCAAAGTATCCGTCCTGCACTCAGCACCATCATCAACAGGAAAGGTTTCGATTCCTGGGCGTCCATCAGTAGATTTCACTGAAGCTAGTGAAAAAACGAAAAGGAGGCGCGTGGACGACCTTCTTCAATCACGGGATGTGAACGAATTGGTAGTGGCAGCTGAAATATCGGCACGATTGTCCGGACATCGGAACTTGGCTTCAGTGATTAAAGAAGCAAGTCACAGTCCTGAAAAGTGCCAAGTAATGAAAAAAAGTGTGGGTGTTCACGAAGGTCCAAGATGTTTATCAAAAGACGAGGCTTTGGCATACTACGTAGACGCCAAATCTACAAGCCATTCCTATAAACAAACAAGGAAGTGGAGCATCAAAGCAGGACATCAGGTATTTCCATCATTGTATAGTGTAAGGCAGGCAAAAATTGAGTGTTACCCTCCCGAGGAACAGATTTTTGTAAACGAAACGCGTGCAGAAATTAGACTTCAGGCGGTTTTAAATAAAACGGCCGAACGTCTAATTTCTGCACAGCATGAAGTTTTAAAATCTTTAGTTCCTGTTTCATCATTCTCCCTTACAAGCAAGTGGGGGTGCGATGGAAGTTCCGGTCATAGCACTTACAAACAAAAATTCACAAACAGTGAAGACACGGATGAGTTTTTGTTTGTGTTCTCATTCGTACCGCTTCAATTACGTGATAATAGTGGTAACGTTGTTTGGCAGAATCCCCGACCATCTTCTACTATGTATTGTCGACCGATTAAGTTTATTTTCTCCAAAGAAACTACAGATTTCACTGTAACTGAAACCAATAAAATTTGGGAGGAAATAAACCAATTGGTACCAACAATAGGTAATGTAGATGGTAATCAGATATCTGTCAAACACGAATTACTGTTCACGATGATTGACGGTAAAGTGTGCAACGCTATGACTGGAACTTCTTCAGCACAAAAATGTTACATTTGTGGAGCTACTCCTAAATTTATGAATGATGTATCTAAGGAATTTGTAGTAAATAAGGAAAATCTTGGTTTTGGTATTTCTCCCCTTCACGCTTGGATACGTTCTTTCGAATGTTTGCTGCACATAAGCTATCGTCTTGAAGTTAAAAAATGGCAAGTCCGAGACGAAAGTGAAAAAGAAAATGTGAAGCAACGTTCGGCTCGTATCCAAGATAGGTTTAAGGCTGAAATGGGTTTAATTGTAGATAAACCAAAACCAGGATTCGGTAATACGAATGATGGGAATACTGCTCGTCGGTTTTTTGAGAATCCTGAACAGGCTTCAGATATTACAGGTGTAGATGTGACTCTAATTAAGAAGTTTGCCACTATCCTTAGAACTTTGGCTTCGGGTTACAATATTGATGTTGCTAAATTTAATTCATTCACACATGACACAAAAAAATTGTACCTTAGTCTCTATTCGTGGTATTACATGCCTGTTACTGTGCACAAAATTCTTGTGCACAGTGTCGATATTGTAAAATTGGCTCTTCTACCTATTATCGGGCAGCTTTCTGAGGAAGCTCAGGAAGCGCGCAATAAAGATTGTAGAAGATTCCGAGAGCACAATACTCAAAAACATTCACGTATTAGCACAAATAGGGATTTACTTAATATGTTGCTAATCACATCTGATCCTGTAATAAATGGTCTTAGAGAAGTTCACAAAAAACCGACAAGTAAACTTCCTTCTGAGGTTTTAGAATTAATAATACCTCCTACTGTAAATATAAGTTCTAGTGTAAGTCTAAGACATTTTTGTCAAAATATTAGTATGTCAGATTATAATGTAGAAGATTCTTCAGAAGAAGAATTTAGTGATGTAGAATAAATTTCTAAGCTGTGTATCCTTTATTATTAGTTAAATCATATTGTTTTTTTTAATACTAAGTTAGTTTTATGATCTGCATGTTATTTAAGGAAAAAAATTTGTTAATGAGTAGTAATGATGTCCCATTATGTACCTTTGTGTAATTAGTAGCTAGGTTATAAGTAGTTGAGTATTTTATGACTGTTATTAATAATTTTACGATTGTTATTTTTTTACCTGTCTCAATATACGTAATATTGATTGCCATTTGTTGTTTTTTTGTGGTACGCGTGACCCTGCCGTCTTTTATTTGGGTGTTTTGTGCTGAAACTGCATTAAAACATCATAAGAAAGCCGTACGAAGCAAAATACCCCAATAAATAATTTTGTCTAGCTAGCATGTTCTAATCGAATCGCTGTGAGATGCTGTGAATTAAAAATGTAATATTTTTGTATATTGTTCAAGTGACCGAGTTCTTTAAAGTAAAAAGAAAGAAAGAAAGAAAATTCGTTTATTTGCGGTAAACATGACGCAAAGAAAGATAAAAAAAGACGTAAATAACAAATCAGGGGAAAATATGCGTCACATCCACGCAAAACGGCCATCGCTCAGCATAAAGCTGCGACCCCATGCGAGACAGAGCCCCAGCGCTGTAAGTAGATGTTTTAGATCTTTTTTTAGGATTCCGTACCGGAAGTGTGCCAAACGGAACCCTATTGCTAAGCCTCCGCTGTCCGTCCGTGCCCGTCCGTCCGTCTGTTTGTCAGTGACAGTTGAAATTTTCACAGATTGTGTATTTCTATTACCGCTATAACAATAAATAATAAAAATTAAATAATGTTAATAATTAAACTACTCTTAGAAGATTCTTAGAGGATTTGACAGCTGAGAGGGCGGTGACTTCACGTCGCTGCGATGACGCTGTCAGTGGAAGGGGTGACACACCATGAGCCGTGTACTCACTCGCCTCGATCACTTTTTGACTGCGGAGCTCGGATGTGGACGCGTACTAGTGATCCCTAAGACGATATTCTTGTAACGGTTTTTCTAAAATTAAATAAATGGCTGTTGGCCGTTTCGTGTTTTCTTTTTAAAAAAATAATTAGGCTTCTGATCCCTAAGATCAGAAGTGGGATAGTTTTAAATTACACGCGATTTAGATCGTTCGCCATCTTTTAACCGGAAATAGTGTTTTCGAGACTGTTAAAATTTTTTTTTCACCACGTGTTGTTGATTTTGTCTGCGTTAGTTTTTGTGAATTTTAACGTGATTCGCCAAGTGTAGTATTATTTCTATTAGATTATAATGTCGTGCGTGTTTTTGAAGTAAACTACCACGTGTTAATTATTTTATTTCGCGCCTAGTTCGTTGTTCACGTAGTGGTAATTTACGTTGCCTATAGTTATAATCATGTCGAGTCGTGAATGCACGCCGCGTTAGAATACCTAGGTAGGCTCATTGGTCATGGTCAGGTACGGCCGAGCCCTAGTAAGACTGAAGCTTTAGTTAAGTCTCCTAGGCAACCCATAGAATCTTAGACGAAGCCTGAGATATCCTTTTCAGTGGTTCGCACTGACGTCCTTGGTCCCCTAACGGAATCAAACGGTTTCCGATACATACTCCTCGTGGTAGATGCTTTTACTAAGTACTGTCTGTTGTACGCCCTGTACAGATAAGAGACCGCCGAGTTAAAACGCGTATTTTCCAAAACCATTTCACTATTTGGTACTCCGTCAAAAATTGTGTGTGACCGTGGCAGAATGTTCGAAAGTGCATCCTTTCGAGACTGGGTTACTGAGTTAGGCTGTAACATACATTTTATCACGCCCGAAATGCACCGTGAAAACGGGCAGGTCAAGCGTTGTTGCAGGACGGGTTTCAACATGTTGCGGATAGGTAGAGGCGAACAACAAGGGTGCGCAGTGGTCCGATACGTTGTGCAAGGTGCGGCTCACCTTGAACATAACGAGGCAAGCCACGACCCGCACCTCGCCTCTGCAGCTATTGACTGGCGTTGAAGGGACTACTCCAGTGCTGAGGTCTCTTGTGCGAGACGTCGCGCTGAATGACTCGTATCCTAACCGAGAAGCTCTTCTGACGCTGAGAAGACAGAGGGTGTCTGAGTTGCTCGCTGAAAATCAGCAGCGGCAGGACACGTACGTTAACGAGTGTCGCCGTCAGCCGCGTACATTTGTCGTCGGCAGTTTCGTGTTCGTGAGCAAGGGCTCGCAGAGCACGGGGAAGCTGGACTCCGGGATGCGTGGCCCGTGCAAGGTATTACGAGCGCTCCCACATCACCGGTACGAGCTCGAGCTGCTTGCTGGTTCGTACGGCAAGAAAACCTAGACCGTCGCAGAACATATGGTTCAGTGGCGTGGTGAGTGGACCCCGGATGCTTGCGAAGTATTATTCGATCATCTCGGTGGTGGTAAGTAAAAGCAGCATTGTGGCAGCTTTTACTCATGGCCAAGTGGCAGTGGTCACTGGAACCCAGATAGTGGTTGCCAGGTGATTTTGATTACTGGAACCCCGATAGTGGTTGCCAGGTGATTTTGATTACTGGAACCCCGATAGTGGTTGCCAGGTGATTTTGTTATTGTTTCAGTAATGATTGAGGTCCGGAACTCTTTCATTGGTGTTACGATAACCTATCTGTTACCCATTTTGATGTTATTGCTTGAAGTTGTGGTAAAACGCTGGCAGTTTCATTGCAATGGGTAGCTTCAAGTTAAGCTTTCAGAATGTTGTGTTGATTTTCCTATGTTGTTATGTTTTAGGTGACGAGTCAAATGAAGATGACCAGGCGCAAGGAAGCCTACCATTGGAGAACCCATCCAGTGGTGGCCAGACGGACAAGGAGCTGAAGTCAGGAAGCCAAGCTGACGAGGACGTTCAGCTGTCAGGAGAGGCCGTCTTAGAAGATTCTTAGAGGATTTGACAGCTGAGAGGGCGGTGACTTCACGTCGCTGCGATGACGCTGTCAGTGGAAGGGGTGACACACCATGAGCCGTGTACTCACTCGCCTCGATCACTTTTTGACTGCGGAGCTCGGATGTGGACGCGTACTAGTGATCCCTAAGACGATATTCTTGTAACGGTTTTTCTAAAATTAAATAAATGGCTGTTGGCCGTTTCGTGTTTTCTTTTTAAAAAAATAATTAGGCTTCTGATCCCTAAGACTACATACAAGAAATGTGTTTTTTCGGCGTTTTTTACTCGATCTTAAAACAGTACGGAACCCTACAGCCGGTTTTGTTTTAATGCGAACTTCGCGTCATTAGGGATACCTTTCATACAGAATAGACACAAGCCTAGAATAGATCTGCAGCAGATCTACTCCGTCTAAATCTCGCCGTGAATATTTACGTGAAGTGAGCTGTCAAAAGTGTCAATTCCTAGCAATAGACAACGTGTCAATGAGGTAAAATGTCAAGCTCACTTCACCAAAGTTTTCACAGTGAGATTTATACTGGTTGTACTTGTAATTTTGTAGGCTTCGGAATCACTTTATTTAAAACTAGCACTCCGCCCCTACTCCACACGGATTTGACGACAAAAAATCGTGATATTTTAATTTTTTTAAATGTAAGTTTAATAATGAATAAACAAACATACATACATAACCTAATACATAAACCTTCCGTGCTTTAGAAGAACAATAAACCTCTATCAATAACTACGAGTTTTCCATATTAATCTCTCTGAAAACTTCGGAGATAAAAAAACCCATCACATAGCTCAGTACGCATTCTGTTCCTACATCAAACTACATTGAGTTCTAAATAATTGATCTCCGGACGATATCCACGTATCGTTAACATCTCATGGAATAATTGACGTCCATTCACATGAGGTAATGGAAGCGGGGACAGAACTCAGTTAGCGCCATCTATTGGCTTATTAAGTTAACTATATTGCTGCCCAATCGGACCGGAGATTTGATATAATAGGTTGGTTATAGTAGTAGTAGTTGGTTGTATGTAGATGAGTCGTGTCGTGATCTGTTGATGGCTATGACATATATGAAAAATGTTAGTAGGTTAGAAGTGTAGGACACTCTTTTAAGTCAAAATATAGGTATATTTTGACTTAAAAGAGTGTCCGTGGAGTTTCTTGCCATTTATTCTTCATAGGTACCTACTACGCTTTGGAATGGGCAACTAGCTTCATCTATCTGACTGACCGACCCCGTGACAATTCAAAAGTGCCTGTAATTATTTGAAATAACTGCTTTTAGTTTTGAGTTTTATAATGCAGGCAAAAACTTATAAAAATTCGGCGAAGAAAGAGGATCACACGACAACGTACGATCCTTACGAAAACATTGATCACTTTGAATCATAAAACTCTTCACTTGTCAATTGGTGGCATACGTCACACTTTTAGAGAATCTAGCATGATTAAAGTTTTCGTGTCGATCGTACACACGGCTACACATCAAGCTATAAATTTCCAGTATAAGCTGACCTCGCATTGTACAGAAATACTATGCAATGCGAGATCAGCATAAACTGGAAATGTATAGCTTGATGTGTAGCCGTACGTACATGGATTACAATATATGTATTGTGTATGTATCTTATCTTATATATATATAAAAATCAATTGCTGTTCGTTAGTCTCACTAAAACTCGAGAACTGCTGGGCCGATTTAGGTGATTTTGGTTTTAAAATGTTTGTCGTAGTCCAGGGCAGGTTTAAACGGTGAGAAAATATGGAAAAACTCACGAAAAAAAAAAATATGAAGAAAATTCACGTTCTCATACATTTTGTGTGGATCGGCTTTTTTGATATCTCGGTAGGTAGGTAGGGTAAGGTTGGGTAGGTAGGGTGGGTAGGTAGGATAGGTAGGGTAGAAATTTTAAAATCCTAAACATGCACGTTCATTGACTTTTAGGCGGAACGAAGTTTGCTGGGTCAGCTAGTATATAATAATTAAAATTAAATTATTCATAGAGGATAGTTTGTCTAAAAACAGGCTTGAGTAAACTGGTAGCGTACTAAAAAACCGGCCAAGGGCGTGTCGGACCACGCACAAAGAACAGTTCTGTAGTTGGGATGAATTTATACCAAAAACCGGCCAAGTGCATGTCGGACCACGCACAAAGAACAGTTCTGTAGTTGGGATGAATTTATACCAAAAACCGGCCAAGTGCATGTCGGACCACGCACAATGAAGGGTTCCGTAGTTGGGATGAATTTATCCCAAAAACAAACTTAACTTTGTAGTTGAAAAATGTGTTCTCCCATACGAAATGTATGGGAAAACATGTTTTGCAACTGCATATTGCAAGTTGCTCGATTATTACTCGTTAACTTGTAGAGCCGACTTAGCTGTGATAGTTTTCCTTTTAATTTCGTTATATAAACTACTGCTGTGATTTTTTTCACACACCCAAAACCAACGATTTAGCCGGCAATATTTCGCAAACGGATCCCTGAATCTAAAAATGGTTTTATAAACTCTTAATGTTTTTGAAGGACCTTTCCAATGACCCCACACAATGGGTAAAAAAAAAGAAACCCCACTTTACGTTTAGGAGAGGTACCTACGCTAAAAAAATGTTTTTCATAATTTTGTTTTACCACTTTGTCGGCGTAATTAATATGTATACCTATGCCAAATTACAGCTTTCTAGTACTAAGTGTCTCGGAGCTAGACCGCGGACAGACAGACAGACATGACGAAACTATAAGGGTTCCTTGTTTACTACGGAACCCTAAAAAAACTCAACTTTGTAGTTGAAAAACATGTTCTCCAATACATCGTTCGTCACGGTAAATTCTCCAACTGCAAATGTAAGTTTGTAAAGGCAAAAAAAAATGTGTTACAAAACTACAAAATAACGTTTTTCGGACTTTTTCCTTAATTTGTGCTGTGAGACCAAGGGTTTCACAGCACAAATAAAGGAATAAGTCAAAAAATCAAATGACAAATTTCATGATATTTATAATCCCAAAGTCGTAAAGGATGCAAATTGTTTATTATTTGCAGATGATCTTAAGTTATTCATGGCAGTGAGGGGTGATGAGGACTGTGAACGCTTACAGAAGGCCATCGATAGCGTAGTTACTTGGAGCAAAGATAACCTTCCGCAGTTCAACGCCCAAAAATGTGTCACCATCACTTTCTAAAAGTCTATCAAAATAATATCAACCAACAATTTACCTTCCTGTATGCGTCTCACGTACAAAGTATAAATTCAAACCTAAACAAGCTTAAACAAGGTAATTTTAAACCTAATTGTGAACCTAAAACAACATAGGAACCATGGCAGTAATGTTGGTCAGATTTTATGTTGGACACTTAATCAGTAGTCGACCGTCCGTCCCCTGCTACGTAGGATGTGCACGGAGAGGCTTGCTACGCTGGCTGCGCGGTTCATTGTTTACCAGCCACACATTTGTGCATAGCATGAGTGGCCGTGAGTTGCAATGGACGATTTCACCTATATTTTCATACATTTCGAAGCTATGTAGGTTCTACTATTTCTGCATTTATATTTGCAATTGGTATGGTGTACATAATAAAGAGTATTATATTCTATTCTACACGTGCGTAGCTTAGCCGTGGGCGTCTGTGGAAGAGCACCTTTATGTTGGTTCAAGCAGAGTAGACTTTTGAAGGTAACGTTCAACTATTGGAATTAAGGTTCCACTAGTCCACGGCCCGAACTCGTTAGTGGCGTGGCTAACATGCATGCTATTTAGTGAAGTTAATTGTTTTATTTAGGTACCTAGTTTTTATTTATTTATCTACATATTTATTTAGTGAAATGACAGACGATGATTTATAACGAAAACGAGCGCGTAAAATTTCATGAACAGACCTTTGGGCGTATAGATATTATGATAAATCTACTAAATGTAGCTACCCAAAATTAAATTACTTGAATTTTTAAATAAATTACACGACTCTACAAAAAAATTTTCGTTCTTTGTCCTAAAGTTTATACTATTATTTTCCAGTTAGTTATGCACAAAAACGAAAAGAAAATACCTTTTTTCGGTATAAAGTTTGCTTTTGTGATAGTTATAATAATATTACTCATTTTTCAATTTTTTCATAAATTTTAATTGATTTTAATATTTTTAAAAAGACCGCGCGGTGAGAGTGGGGTATTAACGTTTACACTGTGCCGCTAGATGGCACCCGAGTGATAAACAACCATCAGGTGTTATTTACAAGCCCAGAATAACTTAAAATGTCGTCACGAAAGTGCAAATACGATGCTGATGCATTTTGTTTTATATGTGGTCAATTTATTAAAGTTAAAAACAATATGGGAGCCTATTCCGAAGAGCAAGGAGAACGTTTCCATCAGGACATCATGAATTTTGAACAACGCTATCAAGGCCAATACAATGAAAACATGATGGGCGACTATATTTGGGGTTTATTGAGAGAAAGTAGCTATGAACATAAAAGAAAAAGTAAAAGTGTATACTTTTAAGTTATTTTCCACTTTTCTGTAAGCTAATTTGATAGTAAAACTTAATAAAAATAATAAACATTTTTATTTCAATAGTTTTATTTTCAATCAAAAATTAAAATCCGAGATTTTTAAAAATTTCGTTCAATCAGTCTTCTAAGCACAAAAGCAAAGTTTTTCATGCCATATATTTTTTTTCCGTCTTATTACGACCTAAACTACCGAAATTTAATGCTTTGCAATCAAAGTCAAATTTCATGTTGACCCGTGTTATCTATCCTTGTACGGTTTGTATTTTGCCATTTTCATACTACATAAGTTATTTATTTACGCCCAAAGATGAGTTTAAATTAGTGTTGAAATATGGAAGTTTCGACGCTCATAACTTCCAAACCAATACTTTTTCCCAATTCTGCTTCTTTCTATACAAGGCTAGATGATCATGAAAAAGAAAATTGATATAATTTTTAATTTTGAACGTACGCTGTTAAATAGACGAGTAATCACCATACCACGTTTGTAGGGAAGAATGACCGACTAGTGTGCTCTTAACGTTCAAAATGTAATTTGCTTGCTTAAATTGGCTTATTTAATTCCGATGACAATATTAAACATTGCTCTATTAACTACATTATTATTTTGTTAAGACTGAATATGCTCAAAAGTATTAGTTTAAATGAAAAAATCGTGGATGTGATGGAGTGTGCCCAAACTGGGTATGTGCAAATTTTGTAGGTAATCGCGAAAAAATATTGCAAAATGAATACAGGTCACTTTCCTTGCTGTGAAAATTCCAGCTACCTAATTATTGCGGATAAAAAGATGCTATTCTGTAAAAATCTCACCGTGATAACTTAGGTGAAGTGAACTGCCAATAGTGCCAATCCCTAGCAATTGACAGCTCACTCCACGCTCACTTCACCTAAGATAACACGGTGAGATGGTTACAGAATAGCACTACTGTTACGTACAGACTCATACCAACAGATACTCGTAGACGACGCCATAGGCTTAGTAAAGAGGTTTCATTGATAAGGAACACTAAAAATGATGAATAAGTACGTCTTCTTAAGTACCCTATCCTCACTAACAAAATATTGACTTACTAGAACTAAAATCAAATACTGTGTAAACTAACTTCCTCGAGCTAGCTTTCTAACTAAAGACAAATAAAGCAAGTAGGTGTCTAAGAACAACAGAAGTTAGTCGAACAATTGTTCACGAACCGACGACCGACCTGTAGTTAAAAAACTTTTAGCAAATATAAAATCTTTTTGAAGTGAAAACTTCTTTAGGCGAGTTGAGCGATTTATGGTTGGGGATAAACTTATGGATTCGTATCACCGATATGCTCACGCTGTAGTGCTGTACTATAGAAGCTAGATGGCGCTAATACCAGTTTTAAATTTTAATTTCTGTCGGCAGTCCCCGTGACAGACAATTTTTTTTTACCTTACGCCGTGGCCACGAGCTACACCCTCAAGCAACACGCGTCTTGCGACAGCGACTGCGGCGAAAACAAATGAAATAAATTATTTAGAAGAAAGAAGAAGAAGAAAGAAGAATAAAAGAAGAAGAAAGAAGAGTAAAAGAAGAAGAAAGAAGAATATTCTTTCTATCTATCTATCTAGAACATGCCACGAGTCACCGCGACGCAGCGACGGACGGAAACGTACGAAAGGTGACGCGCGCGCGTGTCGCTTCACGGTGACTCAAGTCGTGATGGATGTCGCATCACTCGACGCCGCCGCCGTGAACGAGGCCTTAAAATCAGCTGTTTCTCCCAGTGTGTTAGTATGCTGTTATGCCAGTCAGTTTCCCAAACTTGGTGATTACTGTATATCGACCGTTACGCACACCTCTGACACACTCCCACAGTCCATATAAACTAACTCACATAATTTAATGGTCACCCCGGTAACAAGTCACAACCAGATTTTAAAAATTTTAAAATGATATTATTTATTTATTTGTCTTTTAGTATGTTATCTCAAGTAAGGCATAAAGGTATTTTCCCCCCGGTGACGTTTAATTTATATTTCTAATATTATTTGTGATTGTAAAGTTACCGATAACATAACTGATAAAAAATTGATTACAACATGATAGGTGTGCAAAGGCAACAGTGGAGGGGGTTTTAGTATTTTTCCTGTCAATACATCTTCTTAACGACTGTATGCACATAACCATATTATTTTGGGTTTGAAGTCTCCGCTTCTCCCTGAGAAATAAAAAGCGTTGTTTGAATGTATCAGACAGAACAATCTAGCCATGCAAAGGTATATTTTAATTAAAACATAATTGTCACAGATGTAAGTATTTAACTTTATTAGACTATAATAAAAAGACTTAAAGCTAATTTGAAAATAACAAATTATAAAATCCTAAAAAAACATCTAAACAGAACCACTAAATATTTCGTCACTACATTTTTGTAGACGAATATAAAAATTTACAAATTTGTTTTATATCTAATAACAGTTAAATTAGAATTATAAAAAAAATGTGAAACAAACGACGCTATGAAATTATAACATACCATAAATATAAACGATTAAAAGTATTATATTAATGTGGGGGAGTAAATCCTCTATGTGGGATACTAATTTGCTTTTCACTGCATATTTGATTTTGGGGAAGAGGTCATTTGTTTTTTTCGTGTGTCAATGGAGTCTTTTCTGGCACCACAGTGCACGGCTACCAACATAAGCGGTAATAAAAGACAACCAAATTCTGTGTGTGCGAAGTTGACGTGTGAAGTTGGCAGCACTGACGGTGACGGCGGCCATTGTTGTTGTGGTCAAGACGATGCGAAACGTCAAATTGATAATATTTTGAATGTAAACAAAGTGCGTAAATCGGAATTATGTGTTGAAGTAAGTGGTGTTTGTGTCGAAAGTCTAATTGATTCGGGTAGTGATCTCAATCTTGTAACAGCGGACTTATTTTTTGAACTTCCAAAGTGTGTTTACACCAAAGAAAATAAAGTGTTTAACGAGTTTAGGTTTTAGCAAGGTAATAGCGTTCGGAAAGTGTACGTATGAATTAAAAATTGATACAAATTTTTATAATGTTACTTTTTATATTGTGCCCAGAGATTCAATGCCTTATAAGATGATTTAAGGTCAAACTTTTTTAGATTTGTGTAGGGTTGTTTTTGATAAAGGTGTTGTAAGCGTGATGCCTGAAGGTGAGAGCGAAATTTTGAGTTTGCTTTCAGATGTTATAGGCTCAAGCTCGACTGAGTTAAGCCATATTCCTCCAAGTGTTCGGGCAGCTGCGGCTAATCTGGTTTAAGGATACCAGCCCTCATAAATCAAGGAAGCACCGCTGGAAATGGTGATTGTGTTGAAGGACAATATACCGGTGGCACAGCGTCCTCGGCACTTGTCAGCACAGGAGCAGAGGGAAGTCACTGAACAAGTAGGAGAGTGGTTACAGAAAGGTATTGTGAAACCAAGTTTTTCTGAATATGCTAGTCCATTGGTGTTAGTTAAAAAGAAGAATGGTAAAACACGAGTTTGTGTTGACTATCGAAAAATAAATTAAAAAATGGTGAAGGATTACTTTCCTTTACTAAATATTGATGATCATTTAGACAAGTTGTTAGGAGCTACTATTTACAGTAAGTTGGATTTGAAAGGTGCAAAAAATTTTAAGATGTTAGAGGTGCAAAATAAAATTAAGACAGTGATGATGGATGTAACTAAAAAGATTGAAAGCTGGCCGGACTAATGCTAAGGTAGCATTTTATTTTATTTAAACTGCTCAGTCAAATTATGATTGCTATGATTGCAAATTAAGTTAGTTGTTTATTATTGAGTTATCATTTTATGTGATGTTGTTTCTTTGGCAGTTCGTGATTGTTTTGTATTTCATGTTAATTAATAAATAAGGTAGTGTTAGTTAATTCATAATAAAAAACTCATGTTAGTTAATTAATAAGGTAGGTTGTTGTAAGTTGTTTTTAAACTGAAATGTGTTTGTTTAACTTAAATTTAATAAGTGTGATGATTTTTATTTTATTTAACTAGAAGACTGAGGACAGACTTGTAATAGAATGGCCGAGCTGTAGGGGAGTAAATCCTCTATGTAGGATACTAGTTTGCTTTTCACTGCATATTTGATTTTGGAGAAGAGGTCATTTGTTTTTTTCGTGTGTCAGTGGGGCCTTTTTGCCAAGACAGATGTTTTTTTAACCTTTATACATTTTAAATAATATACCTAAGTTACTTCTATCGAGAAATGCTTTTATTTGCCCTACCATTCCTACATTAATAACATTAAGATGTATCATCATTTTATCAATAGTTAGGCATGATCACAAATGATGATGATGAAAAAAATTATCACAAGATAAGCTAACATTGCCACATCAACCAGTCCTGTTTTTCTCGCATCCGGCGAATGTCCACGATAGGTAAGTTTACGTGGCACAATTTAATCATCTTTATATTCTTGCATAGCTTCCCGATAAGTGGTTGGGTCTTCCACGGGCTCAATGGACTCACTTGCTTCTCCACCACTTACCATAACACTTGCTCCTACAAACACAGGTATTTCAACAGAAGAATTTACATGACACAGTGGTAACTTCCAAAGTCACTCTTAACGTATACTCTCTTTGAGTTTGAGTTTATTATGTTTGAGTGTCTTTCCGTGTATATATCCGGCGCCACTGGTATTATATTCGACATGTTTGATATATGTTATCAGGTATATCTGATGTCTCCACAGTACAGGAATGTTTTTTTTTTTTTTCTTAGATACTGATTTATTATACTTAGGTATTGAGTACTTGCTTTTGCATATTATGTTTTAACCAAAAAAATAACATCACTATTATTATTCACAACGAATGATATTTTTCTATCACCACTAGGAATCAAATATTCTTTATCAAGTACAGTTTCTAAGTTAATTTCATGTTTCTTGAATACAAATTACAGTGAATGTTTACAAAATAAACACCATTGCAGATAGACAATGGAACTCCTCATTGGATTATAGAAAATAAATCACTATGACCACAAATAGCTGGGCTACATGTTGTTTCTGCCACACAATAAGGATAAATAAAATAAACTTTAAAAAAGTTACGGCATCCGCAATAACTTATGACGATGGTTAACATCCACTGCCTGAGGTTTCGGCCTCTGCACAAGTTTTACGGACATCTGGTATGACTGCCTGCTTCTCAGCTGGTGAATTTGCATGCCTAGTGGAACTTCGATCTACCCTTGTCCAAAAATTTGATAGTCTAAAATCAACACACAAATCCACTTGCAGCAATAGCCTTTCTGGAGGTTCCTAGAGAAGTAGCCTGTGCAAATAAAAACTGAAGCAAAAGACAAACAAACGATACCCACAGTACGATGTAACGAAGCCTAGAGGCAGACTGGAGAGCTGTAACTGTTTTCTCAAGTTGACCAACCCACTAAATGATGGCAGTTCTAGTGCGGCACAAGTAATACTGTGGCTTCTCAAACATCCCTCTCCAGGTGTCTATATTGAGCCGTTATGCAGGCATCTTCCAGCAGGCCACCAACTGCCATGGTTTACGAAACCAGGTTGACCTCTGTAGGTATATACAACTTAGTACTCTGTAGGTACTCCAATGAGACAAATTGTGACGGTGGAACCACCATAAACTATGTTCTATCTCCTGTCCTGCTCTTTATGCAGTTCCATCTGCACTTTGAGGGACTTCTCCAAAATCACTGACAACGCTGTCGATGTAGCCAAGTTCTGGTCGAAGCTCATTTAAATTGATGGAATCATCGACACGACGATGAAAAAGTTCTGTAGTTTTGTTTTTGATGGACGTGTTGTTTACAAAAACTTTAAAAGGCTACTTGCGACCTTTTTTCCTTAGACACCAAAACTAATCTTTTTTCTGTTGATAAAAAATCAACAAAACAAAATACACAAGGTGTTCTATCAATATTATTAGGTATTTATTTTTCAGTATTCCGGTTTTTATCGTCAGTTACTACCGATATTATCAGGTATTACCGGTAATATCCGGTATTTTTGTTGTAAACAACGTGATTTTGGCAACCGTCATCAAAGATGCACGATAAGAATGGGTACTACATGAACGTGTAACCCAGTAATAGAATGCATACAAACATTTTGATATTTGTTCCGTATGTATGTGTCGCAATAAGACTTTTGAAGCCATACCGCTTTCATATAATTATATTGGGATATAGCTTTATCACGGCTTCAACCATCTTACTGCGACATAAATATACATTTATGTAATTTGGTCGATGGAGTTGAAAAGTTTTGGAGTGGCGAATGCGTACTAGAGAGCGCATCGTGGGTAGGCCCCCAACAAGGTCGACCGATGACCTGGTGAAGCCCATGAGAATTCACTGGTCGCGAGTAGCACAGGACCGGTCGTTGTGGCGATGCTTGGGGAAGACCTACGATGAACGTCTTTCGGCTGAACGACGATGATCATTTGTTTTTGTTTCATTAAAAAAGAGAAAGTCCTCTCTTTCTCTTTTTTGTGCTCGTGGCTAAATAATCACAGCCGCATGGGTCAATTCATCCGGTAAAGCTATGCTTGCCGGGGTTGGTCTGTAGATGGGCGACCATCTTTACATACCGAGACTCCTCCGTCCCTCGGAAAGCACGTTAAACCGTTGTTCCAGGCTGTCATTGACAGTCATTGACAGTCGTTACGGGTCGGCAGACGCCCGAAAGTCTGACAACCAGTCTTACCAAGGGGTTCCGTATTACCCAGTTACTGGGTTGTGGAGGTCAGATAGGCAGTCGCTCCATGTAAAATAATGGTATTTAGCTGCATCCGGTTAGACTGGAAGAAGATCCCAACATAGTTGGGAAAAGACTAGACAGATTGATTTAAATAAAAAAGAGTTTTACGACCGGTTCGTTTCCATGACCGAGTAACTAACAAACATCGCATAGAATAAACTGGTGAAAAAAATGACACCGTTATTAACATTTAAAAATAAATATTAATTACTACTTAATATAAAACAAAGTCCCCCACCGCGTCTGTCTCATCATCATCATTTCAGCCTAAAGACGTCCATTGCTGGACATAGGTCTCCAACAAGCACCGCCACTTCAACCAGGCTGTATTTCTCGCATCCAGCGACCTTCACCAATCGGTCCACGCATCTGTCTGTCTGAACGCAATAAACTTAAAAACTAGCGAACGGATTTTCATACGATTTTCACCAATGGATGGAATAATTCATGAGGAAAGTTCAGGTGTATGATTAATTTTACGTTTTGTGTAAATTGGCTGAAATATGACGATGATTGTTGAAGATAACGGAAAAAAAATCAGACCGACTGGGAGAAAGTACGGTAGTATGTTTCCGTGGGATAATTTCCAACCCTCACGCGGGCGAAAACGCAGGCAAAAGCTAGTCTTAAATAAATGAGAAAATCTTTGCGTACTTTCACATTCTCTAAAGGCTATAATTGACAACTAAGAAATACTTTTTGTAATAAAAATCTTATTTTCTTTGTGTACTGTGTCTTGTTTCTTTGACTTGAAACTTGATAAAATACTCCTAGAACCAATCAATAGTGAAAGATGTTCTTTAGTATTAATCAAAACGTCGTCGTCGGCGGGAAAAACTCTCCATTTCAAATTAAAATCGTGGATAAAAACTAGTGTTCTCTTAATACGATTAATATCACTTTCAACTTGATCACTTTCGTCACTTCTAAACTTATCTTCCATCAACCACAACAGCATAGTTTTATACCAAACATTATCAGTATGATACTACCACCTATCATGCTGATAAAGTTTAGTATAAAACCAATCATACTATGTGATCGACGCGGAAAAAGCACGAATCAATCATGGCAGTAGCCACTGATATATTAATACAAGTTCCTCAAGAACGAAAGCATGTAACTGGAGAGCCCTTAACTGGAATAATAAAGTATCATCTAGAAGAAGAAACTGTGTACAAAGAAGTAAATCTTTCACTTATACAAAAAAAATCTGGTACGTGGTATGAATATGTGCACAACTATCGGGTCAACCAGGGTCACCAAGGTCGCGAACGAACAAAAGTGGGTAATCGTCACAAGCTTGAAGACCACAAGACATATGTGTTAATGAACGTTAAAATACTGAACAACAACCCAGTTGACAATGTAACATCAAGTATCGGATCACTCGAACCAGAAAATATAACATCAGGAGAGGCAGACGTCGAAGATATCACATAGAAATCAAATTCAAAAAGCCTACTGGCATATTTTGTTTGAACAAAAAGTTTAAAGCAATCATAAAGATCTATCCCACAGTCGTCTCGCCGTTTCCAGATGACCCATTCATGTCAGCGCTGGACAAAACTCTGACGCAACTCTTTTCTTCGAAGAAACATGAAATTAATGTGAAAGCAGAACTAGAAAAAGGATGTTTTACTCCATCAAGAGAGATTAAAGTATCATTTGTTGTGGCTAACAATACTGATGTTATTATTTCTCTTAAGACTGTGAGTAAAATAAAAACTTAATAACGATTGATGAAGAAAATATTGGGGAAAGAATCGAAAACAAGGAAAACGATTCAACTTGGGATATGAAGTAGAAATGATAGTGGGCTGGTCTTATCTGCTGAAGCACTGATATCGACTGAAGCAGATAAACCTTAAGTGAAGGCAGTGATCAGTAATCGCAGGGAGGGCTTCCCCTGGCTTAACACTTTGTGGGACACTAAACGCCCACGTAATAACTAGGCGTAATAACAATAAAACTTCTGTTGTGTCGCGATCAGTATCTTTCAACCTATTAATATACCGACGATCAAAATGAAGCAGGAGGAGTACACTGGATGTGGAAGGCGAAGAACAGACTACTGCTATCTTACTTAAGTGCATTTGGTGAAGTATCTGTGTTTGTTATAAATATATTCAATAACAATAGTAATGAAAAAGTGGCAGGTGAGTCATGCGATGGAAAAGCCGCAAAAAAAGCCGTTTTCAAAACCTAAAGACTGAGTAATTAAGCAATGTTTATTGTGCATTATATGTAGGTAATTTCAGATGGCAGCATTAATACAGGTGTTTATTTATACTGAAAATAAATTAAATATCTTTGAAATCATGTTTATAATAATTTACATACAGACCTACAAAATATTTGTTTACGTTAAACACCAAAGCATTTAATAGTGAATATGGTATGAAGATGATTAGGAATAATATTTAGCTTTTACCTATAAAATAAACACAGTACTCCCACATTTCGTCAGTTATGTTTTAAGTCCCATGTAATAGGGCCCCCACCTGAGAATCGAACCCAAGGCCATGCGCAGTAGCAACATTAGTTCCAAATCACTTCGCACGTTAGATAATATCAAAACGAAAAAGTCATCGACGTTTGCTCTTGAAAAAACATAATCAAATTTTATCAGTTTTATCCATGACTGCTATCATATTTTGCTGATAATTATAAATTTGTTGATTAGACAATTATAATTATTGACGTCACCGAGAGGGAAGTACCTACCTACCTTTATGACTGAAGATAATATTATACAAATTAAATAGATAACGACACTGTTTATATTTATACAGGGTGGCAGGGACATAGACGCGAAAACTGTTACCATGGATTCAGTACATGATACTGAACCATTTTTTTTAAATATCTGCTGTTCCATACATTTTGACCGCGTAGGTATTGCATTTTTCTATGAAACACCTGATTTTTATTTTAATAACCGACGAAAAAGTTCAACGTAGGTTCAGAATCATGTACTGAATCCATAGTAACAGTTTTCGCGTCGATGTCCCTGCCATCCTGTATATACTTTATTGTACACCAGAAAAATACATTACAAAGAAAATGTAATTTAAAATGTATTTTTTAGGGCGGATTCGACTATACATAATTAGCCAAATCGGTCAAGCCGTTCTCAAGTGATGGTACCAACGAACAGCATTTTTTTTTTTAATACAATAAGAAACACGATTATGATAATGACATGGCTGCATGTTTACAAATGCTCTCTTTCATGCCCACGCTTGTACCGGGGCTGTGCTAAAGAAGCTTTTGGGCAGACAAATTGTAACTATAATAATTATGACCTACGTATGCTTCTTTAACACAACATATGAACTTCGTTGAGGCCAGGGATTTCAGTCAGAATATCCAATCCAAAGTAGTTAGTTATGCAGAAAAAAAATACAGGATTGATTTTTAGTACTATGCAACTTAATGATTATAAAAAAAATATGTAATTTTTATATTTATCTACAGCTACTGATGACGCTGGCAACATTCGATCCGATAATCTGATGAAAATAAATGTTTTTTAAAGTTATATCATCAGGTTAATCACGCATTCGTTTATCTTTTATCAAAACGAAACAATACAGTGTAGATTCTGTAGATAGTCAAATCTAGCATTTTTCAGATAATTTTGTGTGAAACAAATCATACCATTTGATCGACCTATGTAGTATTTTTTTTTACCAATGTAAAAATAATAATGGAAGTCCAGTAATAAAATATAATGTTAAAACCGATAAATCACATTAATTTTGTAACCAAATTGGTTGAATGGAATTTGTTAAAAAAATATTCATGTCATACCTAGATATTATAACTAAACTACCGAATTTAAAGCTTCATCCGCGTGGAGACTGGAAAAAGAAATTGCTTAAAAAAACCCACGAGAACGTACAACCGGGATAAAAACTATCTTATATCCTAATCCAAGTCATTGTCTACACGTTTGCAAATCCGTGGCGAGATTATTTAACAAACATGCATGTTCTCAAACACATAAATTTCACCGTTCTATGCTCTCGCGCCCTTCTGAAGAGAATTTATATCTGGTGTACAGGATACCGTGATTAAGTCGACCGTCCAGGACGAGACCATCTCATTAGACTGTGATTGAGTTTAACCTTAACATTATCCTTATTGTGAATAACTTTACGAATTATTTAAAATCAATCTCCTACCGTAATATTTTAAAAGTTGTTGATCTAATAGTGTTTCTAATCAATGACAAATTGTGATAATATTAAAAATAACAACAAAATCTATTTTTAGAATACGACATATAATTTGGGACATTGTTTTATAACACATAATTATCACCGATACGCTGGTGACTAAGCCGTTTAAAGTTCGCTCCTGTAGTGCTATTCTGTAAAAATCTCACCGTGATATCTTAGGTGAAGTGAGCTGCCAATAGTGTCAATCCTTAGCAACTGACAGCTCACTCCACGCTCACTTCACCTAAGATAACACGGTGAGATGGTTACAGAATAGCACTACTGGTGACATTTGTTTATAAAAACGTGATGCAGTACATAATCTGATAAAAAGTTATATTATCAGGGACCTTACTCTCAATCTTACTCACTTATCTTTTCGATATAATAAAATCCGCCATTTATCGAATAATCTAGTACGAAACGAATCATATCACGAGAACGACGTAAAAACAAATCAATAATGGGAGTGTTCAGTGAAATATTAATATATATTCCTAGAGAAAGAAAACATATAACTGGAGAACCTATCAGTGGAATCGTGAAGTTTCATCTGGACAAAGACACAGAGTATAAGAACATCGCTCTGTCGCTCGTCGAGGAAGGTGAATGCCAATGGTATGAATCTGTAAACCGACGAGTATCGAATAAAACTCTATTTCGAGGCTATGAAAGGAATGTGATAGAAAAAATATACTTCCTGAACAAGCTTACGGATGAAAATATAACGCTGAGTGCCGGAACATATGAGCACCCGTTCAAAATCGTAATACCGGAAAATACACCACCAACAGTGAAAACAAGTATTGGAGAAATAAAATATAAGTTGGTACTAAAATTTAAAAAGCCTGGAAATTTCAGTTGGAATAAAACATACAAAAGAACAATCACAATATATCCTAGAATTGATTCAGCACTTTCAGACGAACCAATAATTGCTATACGAAACAAAACTCTGATAAAACTGTTTTCTTCTAAGAAACATGAAATTGACATGCAAGCAGAACTTGAGAAAGGGTACTTGAATCCTTGTGGTGAAAGAAACATATCATTTGTTGTGAATAATAAAAGTGGAGTTGTTTTTTCGGTTATAACTGAATTGATTAGCAAGACCAAATACACAGCTGACAATTACTATACGACATCTATGACAAAAGTGATTCATTCGAGTACGGTAGAGAGCCCAAAAATACCCGATAGTAGTATATCAAATATGTTCAATATTATACCAGTGGCGCCGGACATATGTACGGTAAGACACTCGAACGTAATAGAGAGAGAATATAAGTTAAGAATAACTATGAAGTTACCACTGCCACATGTAAATTCATCTGTTGAAATACCTGTGTTTGTTGGAGAAAGTCCTGTAACAATAAATAGTGGAGAAGTAGGCGAGTCCAGTGAGCCCATGGAAGATCCACCCTCTTATTGGGAAGCTATGCAAGAAGATAAAAAAAAATGATTAAATTGTGCCATGTTAACTATCTCAAGAATTCACTGGATGTTAAAACGTTAGAGTTTCGAATAATCTGAATTTTCTTTACAAAGACCAATTTAGGCCAATTTCTTCGATAGATGGCGTTGTACCTAAGGTTCGAACTTATTCTGAATAACAATAGGTTTCTGCAGTTGAACGACCCACATTCCCTCTAAGTTTATATAAACTTAGTTTACTCTGCGTAAAGGGATATATTATTATGTTGATTTCGGCAATAAACTAAGAAAGTAGTAGGTACTGTTGCACATTTTTTTTTTAATAAACGGTTTTTTTTCCACTTATCATTTTTCATTTTCATCATTTATTTTTTAAGATTGTGTCTAGGTAGGTACAACCTTAAAAAACAATGTGTGCATTGTGTTTTATTCCACTCGGTACCTAAATGATGAAAAGTTTTAAAGTTTAGTTTTTGCCTCGCTGCAAACGAATAAGAACTCATTTGACCCTGGCCGCTAAAATATTTTCACCAGTAATGTCACTGTCAATGACATTCTTTGACATTTCTTGTATGATTAAATATCATAGACATATCAAGTAAAATTAAATTCACCTGAATATCTGACATAAAACATAACCTAAATGTAATTATTATTCAAAAGGCGATTTATTTGATTAGCATGATAATAACCTACCTATAATTTAAATTTATAAATATTAATTTACGATACACAAGCGGGCCAATTGATGTTTTCTACAGCAAAAAAGAAACGGTGATACGTAAGCTGTATTTTTATTATTTTTACGAGCTCATCTGCTATATCTAATTAATCCTTTGCACATGAACTTATCTTTTATCAACACTAGATACAGCACATTGTCATTGATAATACGATCCCCCATGCTGCCCCCATATATCTGATAATTTAGTATGAAACTTATCATTCTATAAGAACGACGTAAAAAATAACAAACCAATTATGGGAGTAACCGGTGATATACTGATACAAATTCCTGAAAAAATAAAACACATAACTGGAGAACCTATTAAAGGACTAGTGAAGTTTCATCTGGACAAAGACACAGTTTACAAGAAGATAAGTCTGTCACTCGTTGAGAAAGGATGCTGTCAGTGGTACGAATGTGAACGCAGCTACCGTGCCCGCCATAGACAAAAAGCTCATCACCGAAGGAAGGAAGGCAATCGGTTCGTATTTGAAGGTCATGAAACGAAAGTAGTGAAGAAAATTCACTTGCTAAACAAAAATACCGATGAAAATATAACATTAAGCGCTGGATCATATGAGCATGCATTTGAAATGATAATCCCAGAAAATATACCGCCATCAATGAAGACAGATATTGGGGAAATAAAATATAACTTGGTCTTAAAATTTAAAAAGCCCAGGATTTTCAGTTGGAATAAGAAGTTCAAGGCAAAAATAACAATACATCCTAGTATTGATTCTTCGGTAACAGATAAACCATTAAGTTTTACTCTGAACAAAAGTCTTAACAAATTATTTTCTTCTCACAAGCATGAGATCAATTTAAAAGCAAAACTTGACAAAGGATACTTAAATCCTTCCGGTGAAAGACAAATTTCATTCATTGCCACTAACAACAGTAATGTAAGTTTCTCAGTAAAAACTGAATTAATAAGCAAAACAAAGTATAAAGATGACTTTGTTGTAAAAAAGCTTACATTTGATGATCCAAAAACAGTAAGAGAAGTGATTTTTTCTTGTTCAGTGGAAACGCCAAGTGTGCCCATAACAGATAATGATAACAGTGTTTCACGTATGTTTATTAGAATACCAGTAGCTCCGGAACTGTGCACGGTTAGACACTCAAAGATAATAACTAGGGAGTACAAGTTAAAAGTGACATTGAAGGTACCACTGCCGCACATTAATTCGTCTGTTGAAGTTCCTGTGTTTGTGGGAGAAAGACTTTCAAATGCGCTCATGTTAGAGCCACCGCCCTCTTGAGAGACCATGTTTGAAGAAAAGTCTAAAGCATAAAGTGGCCTGTTAGTATTTTACATTAGTCTCTCTTAATCAAATTAATGATTTCATCGTCAAACCTTTTTCAAGTTGTCGTTTACTTGATTATTTTGTTGTGTGTTCTGTTGATTTATTATTTTTTGTTTGTAATATTCTTAGACAAAAAACAGAATAGTGTCTTTTATTTGTTAACAAAAATTTAATAATTAGATAATTTAGTTGTGAGGTTTATCAATCAAACTGTTATGATAACTTGTATGACAGGACTTATTTTGCAGATTTCTTTTATTACATAACTCACCATTCCTATATAAGATTAAGTAAATAATTTAACTATAATTACTAAGTACATCATTTCGAAATATTGGTATTATTGTTTTATTTTTATTGTATTTTACCTAGTAGAACGGCAATAGGCACTTAGGTACCGTAAAAATATAACCTTTACCACTTTCAAAGGGGAGAAATTGCTTATTGTCGAACAAATTTCGTATTATCCTAAAAGACTTTAGAAAGCTGTTAGCTCATGTACTTATAAAATAGAAAAGCAAAAATATTCAATTTTCTCATACGAGCGACATAAAACGTGTACATAAAAGATAATTTCGTTTACATTTTGACGAATCTCTAAACAAAATTCTTATTCCGATTCTGGTGTTCTTGTTCAGTTCTGATTTTTTTTCTAATTCTGATTCTGTTCTGGTTCTGATTGTGATTCTGATTTAGCTTTCAAGCCTCTATATAACTATGATTCGTTGGCAATTTAACTTCCAAACTTGTAAAAAAATAGGTTTTTAAAAAAACAATTTGAATGGGCACACATAACTACAACTTTTTTAAATGTTTTATAAAATTTTAATGTTAATGCCTCGCATCTTATGCACGACGTTGTGGGTTAAAATCCGGGGCAGCACCAATGTCACTTTTCAATTTTTAAGTATATAAATTCGATTTGTAAGTTTATAAGTATGTATATTTTGGACAGTTGGTTCTAATATTGGTGAAGGAAAAATCTGTGGCCCTAGTGAAAAGGGGTATAAGTCCGATTACTTATACCCCTTTTCACTAGGGCCACAGAAATATCGTGAGGAAACCTGGACTTATAAAAAAAACGGAAATTGCCAATCCGTCTTGAGCAAGCTTGGTGATCAATGCTCGTGCCTTCTCTGTATGAGAAGAGGCCTTTGCCCTGTGGTGTGACAATAATAATAGTACTTTCCATTCTGAAATTAACGTAATAAACAGTAGAATAAAGTTGTAATATGCATGGCAGCCAAACGAAGAGTTGTAATATGCATGGCAGCCAAACGAAGATTCGGCGGCGGTGATCTCTCGCGTCCGGCCCTGATTCGGGCCATGCTACGGAGCGAGAGGAAATGGGAGGCCGTCACCTCCTTCTGCGAAGCGGTAATGCTCGCGAAGGAGGAGACGGAGCGCGTGAGGGAGAGGCAAATTTCGCGCCCTCGCGCCCCTAACCGCCGCAGGAGGAGACGCCCTGGGCGTCGGGAATCACAGGCAGATTTCCGGCCACCGTAGGCGCGGGCTTGCGGACGGTGAGCAATGGGTAGCTCGCCTCTGACACGTCCTCCCGCTCCACCCAGAGCGGGAAAAGTTATTTGATAATTTCCAAACAAAAAAAAAAAAAAAAGAAAAGCCAAACGAAGATTGATTGACGTCGATTGTTTTCTTACGACGTCGCGTCAGTCGTTGGTGTGGAATTCATTTTTAGCGATCATCCATACCAAGCCAATGTTCGCACGGACGTAATAAAATCGCGGCGATTTTTTTTCGTGCACTTGATTTTCAACGCTTTGCCTAGCGCCGAAAGTTGAAAATCCAAGTGTGTTTTTACAACAATGAAATTATTTACACAAAGTAAAGCGCCTGCCCTTTTTTTTTTGGGTGGGAAATTATCAAATAACTTCTCTCGCTTTGGGTGGAGCGGGAGGACGTGTCAGACTCTTACTGACTAAAACCCACCCGTGTTCCTTCGGTTGCCCTGTTGCCGGGGGCCACGATGTCACTTTCGGCCCTTATTCGCAGCCCCAGCAGGCATTGGCCCTAGCGGACCCCGTCCATTCTGCTGACATCTCTTTGAGGCGCGCGTGAAACACAACGCGCCGTCGACCCGGGCCTGGTTCTTATCGGACGGTGAACTACCCATTGCTCACCGTCCGCAAGCCCGCGCCTACGGTGGCCGGAAATCGGCTCGCGATTCCCGCCCAGGGCGTCTCCTCCTGCGGTGGTTAGGGTCGTGAGGGCGCAAAATTTGCCTCTCCCTCACGCGTTCCGCCTCCTCCTTCCCGAGCATTACCACTTCGCAGAAAGAGGTGACAGCCTGCCATTTCCTCTCGTTCCGTACCATGGCCTGAACCAGGGCCGGACGCGAGAGATCACCGACATCTCCACGAGGACACGGCGATGCTTCGCCCAAGCCAGGCAGACCTCCACCGTATGCTCCACCGTGTCCTCCGGGCGATCCACACAATGGTGACACCCGGGCGTTTCCTCCCGCTTTATCCTGAACAGGAACCTCCCAAAACAGCCGTGTCCGGTGAGGACCTGCGTCAGGCGGAAGGCGAGGACGCCGTGGCGCCTCTCAAACCACTCCTCAAAGAGGGGTCCGAGAGTGCGTCCCAGCGCGTTGGATTCTCAACGCTCGGCGTTGCGCGAAATCCAGTGTGCGATAAAATCCCGCCGCGATTTTATTACGTCCGAGCGAATGTCGGCTTGGTCGTTGGCCTCCGTAAGTTCTGAGTTGAGGTACACGATTACTGACAAATGCTTGATCTGACTGGACAGGTCCACTCTATTAATCTACATGGTCCTCACATGATTTGACCAAGTTTACGTCTGGCCATTAAAAGAGACTTTGACCTCTGAGTTTGTTTTGCCATTTCTTCTCAGTAGTAGTCAGATAGGAAATCTCCATCCAGCTTATTTTTTTATATTTTAATACGTCGTGTAAAAGTGATTCCGATATCCTACTTACAAAATAAACAATTTCATTACATTTCATTGATCGATGCTCGCTTTCATCGATCGACCGACCACTATGGAGTATCAAATGTTTTGAAACGATCAACGTCGACTGGCCACGATACGGTTTCATGCAGTGTTGCACCTTTAGCCACAACTACAAACACAAAAGATGCATAAATATTAATAGTCGATCGCCGACTGTTCATACCGCCGCCGCCGGCGAGGACTCGCTCCACTAGTTTGTCGCTGAATGACAAGAGCTATCAAAGATCATACTCGCTCAGCGATACCTGCTCAGCGATGCTCGCTTAGCGGTCAGAACTCACGCCGAGAGACCAAACAGCGGTCAGCGGTCTACCTATAGTGTGGATCTGAGTGTACATATAAGGCAGTTGTCGTACCGCCGGCGATTAACGAGTAGCGAGTAGAGCTAGAACTGAAAACGATTTGGCGAGCAGTGAGTGTGTAGTTCCGATAGTTTTGTCGCTGGGCTATCAGCGAGTGTCCGAGTGCGACGGGCGATAACTCGCGCTACTCGCTCGGGGCGAAATTACCGCTGTTTAGTCTCTCGGCGTGAATTCTGACCGCCAAACAAGCATCGCTGAGCAAGTATCGCTGAGCGAGTATTATCTTTAATAGCTCTTGTCACTCAGCGACAAACTAGTGGAGCGAGTCCTCGCCGGTGGTGTGAACAGTCAGCGATCAACTATTAATATATGCATCTCTTTTGTTTACACGGAATGTATATCTATTGTACGTTAATTGAGCGAGAAAATAGTCGATGTTAGTCGCTTCCTCAACAACACCAACAACAATAACTGCCTTGAAGGTAAAGCAACAGGTTTTTTTTTTCAACATTCCCGTAATGTTACCTAGTCAGTCAAGAATGCAGAATGTAGACGACATAAATTAAGATGTAATTTATACATTAATAGCGTCGGTCGTAAGCAAAAAAGCGATATCGCAAAAAACATATTTTTTTTTGCATCTGTTAGCTTGTAACATTTTGCATCAGATGATTTAGTTAAAATAACTGTATCTTTATTGGAACATTGAAAAAAAAAACAAAAATAATGCATAGATAACTGATTTTAAAATTACAATCGAGATTTATTTATTATACGTTGTTTAAATATTAATGTATTGTACACTTAAATATCCGGAATAAATTCCCTAAATGATGGAGATAAGTTATACGGTCACACAAATAGGCACAAAAAGCGACTTTTAATTAATTTATAAAAAGTATAGATAACTGTTTGTGCCGTACCCGTATACCCGTTTTCACTAACACACTAAGCGACGCCTTAATGAATGTTTGAATATTGTAAATTGTAACTTGTAAAGTTTTGTGGTATAGGGCCCTGGCGGCAAACGCCAAGTTACTGCTTTAATAAGTTTCCAATCTGTTAGTAATTTACGATAGAATTAAATATGCATATTTTTCTTAAAGGTCGATTTAGATCAAACGAGCGAATGCACGTTTCATCCCCACTCTACCAAATTATTTTTATGTAAACAGGGACAGAACTTTCCTTCGTTGGTTTCTTTCTACTAAAATGTAAAAAAACTGTTTTACAAAAAAAAAAACCGACTTCTGAAGTCGGTTGTTTTTTTTTTTGTAAAAAGTTTCATTTCTCGCTTTTTAGTAGATTGGTTTGTAATTTATCTCAGTTACAATAGCTTAATGTCAACTGCTCATCACCTTTTACAAAATATTGGCTATCCCGATGCAGGGACTTTAATCGTTGAGGAGTTCTCCTGGTACTTCACCATCAGCTCTATTTCTCCATGTGCATTGTGACGAGCATAAATTTCTTGGCAACCATATTTGCTATCGGTGAAATACTAATTATTGAGTAGTTTCGGTGGCCATTTGTGGTCTTCATCATCAGTTTCACTTCACCAAATGGTGCTTTCCGAGAGCAACTGCACGAGTTACTATAAACAAGGTAGCTACTGTAAAACGTTGAGGAGTTCCCTTGACTATCCTTCGTCTTCATCATCAGACCCTTATTGACAGTCAAAACTCATCTAAGTGTAAAGTTCTCATTAATACAAATTAATCAAGCCCAAACACCAGGTAATTGCTGTAAATCGTTGAGGAGTTCCCTCGACTGTCTTCCGGCTTCAGACCTTCGTTAAATAGTAGTGCTTTAAAATACTTGATGAAAAAAATTACAAACGCACTAGTCGCCACCACGATATTCGAAAGTTCCCGTTGAGATCTCTGGGATGCCATCATCAGATCCTGGTTTCCTTCATGGTAGCACCCTTGAAATATCTCAATTCCAACAAAAAAATAATCATCAAAATCGGTTCATAAACGACGAAGTTATCAGCGAACACACATCAAAAAAATATATACGGTCGAATTGAGAAACCTCCTCCTTTTTTGAAGTCAGCAGAACGCATTACGCAGAACGGCTAAGCTACTTCAAATTAGACTCATTGAAGCGACGAAGGGTTCTAAATGATCTGTCAACACTCTATAAAATTGTAAACGGGATAACATCAACTCCAGCTCTCCATAACAAAATCAACCTAGATGTACTCGTACCTCGTCATTCTCACCTCCGGTCCAAGCGTACTTCGAGGACTTTTGCCCCCTAAACCGTGTTACACAAACCTGGGCCAGCATGCTCCCCTAAACAGAATGTTGACTTTTTACAACAGAGCCTGTTCAGTTGACGACAGTATTGATATTTTCTTTGACAGTCTGCCAATATTTAAAAACAAAGTTAATAAAATTTACCTGCTTATTTATATTTATACTAATTTTGTTAATGTAATTTTAATGTAGTACTGTAATCAAATTAGTAATAACTTCATTTCATTTGGATTTTAATTAGACTAACGATTTATGTTTTATTTTGTTCCTATTTAGTATTGTTACTTTATGAGAGAGTATTTTATTGTTTTTTTTTGTTTGTTCTCATGCAATGTAACGAAGTGTATTCATTTATGATTATTTTATAATCTAATCTTATTTCGTAATTGTATTATATATCAAATTAATATTAATGCTAATGTTTTAGTGATTTAATAATTTGTCGATTAATTGTTCACCTTATAATAAGAATGTTATGCATGCCTATAAGTGATGTATTTACACAGTACTCAAAACTCGTGATATCTATTGTAACTATCCTTGTAAGGGTCAACTCACACCGAAAGAGCGGCGAAGGGCAGCGAAGCGCAGCGAAGAGAGGAGGCGCCAGTTTATGGAATTCGCCGGAATTCGAGTTTCTCATGCGATAATAAGTATTATATTAATGAAAATAAAGTTAAAATTCATATGACACTGAAACTGCGCTCCGCTTCGCTGCCTTTCGCCGATCTTTCGGTGTGAGTTGACCCTAAATATGACGTTGGTGTGCCTTGTTTAATAAATAAATAAATAAGTCGGTTAAAAATATCATCAAAAAAATGATCTAGCTCTTGTTCTGGTTCTATGTTCGTTTAGTCTAAACCCACCTTATATGCCTTTTTTTTTTCGTGTTCGAATAAAGATACGGTTATTTTAACTAGACCATTTGATGCAAAATGTGTCAAGCTATCTGATGCAAAAAAAAAACGGAATTTTAGATTTTTTGAGATACCGGTTTTTGGCTTACGAGGGCAGGATAATAAATGGTCCACATTGCACATTATCCAATGACTTGCAACCTACTCAGTCACTTATGACGAAACCCGTTCATTCTATTCCACAAGGTTCACATTTCCTTGTAGCAAAACATATTGTAAATGAGTGTGCAAACGTTAGTACTTCGCTGGCAGTGCTTAAGAGCGGTTGTTTACATTTTATAGTTGATCATACCTCAGTTGCTTTTTATCAAAATGGGTGTGAAGTGTGTCATATTACTCCAAAGAACAAAAGATGGATCTATCATAGACATATCAAGGATCTATGCATTCAAAGAAATGTCAAAGAATGTCATTCTCATTGACAAAGTGACATTACTGGTGAAAATAGTTTAGCGGCCAGGGTCAAATGAGTTCTTATTCGTTTGCAGCGAGCCAAAAACGAAACGTTAAATTTTTCATCATTTAGGTAAAGAGTGGAATAAAACACAATGCACATATTGTTTTTTAAGGTTGTATCTACCTTGTTACGTGCCCTGCCTACACCAAATCAGCCGAATAGCGAAATGATAACCTAATTGCATTAATCGGATATTTGACAAAACCGCAATACACCATTTCGCTGAATCAACGAATCGACGCCTCGTGTCGTCGAACGCTCACCTACTTTCAGATCTGCTGATACCTACTGTATCCACGTTTAGAATCAATATAATTGTAATTTAGAGATAATTCATTTTCGGCACTTCGGTACTAGCATCGTCCGAATCTAGACCTAGGAATTAGCATAAGTTTATATTGTAATTTTTACTTTATTAAAATCTTATTTAAATTAATTTCGGTTTACTTTAAAGTCCTCCGGCTGTCACCTTCGTAATTGGCGCAGTCGGTAGGATATTCGAGGCAGCGCGTAGAGGGAGAACCTTTGGCAAAGGTCAAAGGTTCTCCCTCTACATAGACAAATAAAATAAACCACCGTATTAGAACGACTGACGAACTTCCAGTATACACGAAAAATTATCGCTACCCTTTTGTTCACCGACAAGAAGTGCGAGACCAGATCACTAAGATGCTGGACCAAGGTATCAGAAGACCTTCTGATTCAGCCTGGAGTTCATCTATTTGGGTAGTTCCTAAGAAGGCCGACGCATCAGGCAAACAAAATTGGAGAATCGTAGTAGACTTTCGTAAACTGAATGACAAGACCGTAGACGACAAATACCCGATTCCTAACATAAATGACATACTTGACAAGCTTGGTAAATGCCAGTATTTCACTACCCTAGATCTGGCATCTGGATTTTATCAATGTGAGATACACCCTGATGACATTTCGAAGACAGCCTTTAATGTAGAACATGGGCACTTTGAATTCTTGCGCATGCCCATAGGTTTAAAGAACTCCCCATCCACCTTTCAAAGAGTGATGGATAATGTGCTTAGAGGCCTACAAAATGACATCTGCCTGGTGTACTTAGATGACGTCATCGTCTTTAGTACGTCATTGCAAGAACATATGACTAATTTAGAAAAAGTATTTAAGAGATTGCAAGAATTTAACTTTAAGATTCAGATGGATAAATCCGAATTTTTTAAGTTAGAAACGGCGTTTTTAGGTCATGTAATCAGTGGAGAAGGTGTTAAGCCTAATCCTGATAAAATAGCAGCCATAGAAAAATACCCATTACCAAAAACTCCGAAAGAAATAAAACAGTTCCTTGGATTATTAGGCTATTATAGAAAAATTTTCCCTGATTTTGCCCGCATCACCAAGCCTATGACGAAATGCCTTAAAAAGACTAATAAAATAACTTTTGACCCCGACTACATAGACTGTTTTAACAAATGTAAGACTTTACTCACAAACGACCCAATCTTACAGTACCCCGACTTCACTAGAGAGTTTGTCCTAACCACTGACGCCTCTAACGTAGCTATTGGCGCAGTACTCCCACAAGGTACCATTGGTTCAGATAAACCCATCTGCTATGCCTCAAGAACCTTAAACGATAATGAAACCAATTACAGTACTATCGAAAAGGAGCTTTTAGCTATAGTATGGGCTACAAAGTATTTTAGGCCTTACTTATTTGGTCGTAAATTCAAAATATTCACCGACCACAAGCCACTAAAGTGGATAATGAACCTTAAGGAACCTAACTCAAGACTTACTAGATGGCGACTTAACCTAAGTGAATACGACTACACTATAGTTTACAAAAAGGGAAAACATAATACAAATGCCGACGCTTTATCACGAGTAGAAATTAACAATGAGGAGACAGAGTCAATGATAGCTAACCCTTCAGAGCGACCACCTTCGCGAACACGTTCCACGACACTCACTGCACATACCAGCACTGAAAACCCTATTTTAGAAGTCCCTATTACTGACGAACCTTTGAATAAATTTCACCGACAGTTATGCATTACTATAGTAGGAGATATTAATCGACGTACAACCGCCACTAAACCTTTTGATACACACACCCGTACATTTATTCAGGTTTCAGAATCGAACTTAGAGCAAGACGTAGTAAATGCCATAAAAGAATATGTCAACCCCAAAGTTAATACTACTATAAAAATAACTCCATCTTTAGGAATGTATTCAATTATACCTATTATCCAGAATCATTTTAAAAGCTCAGCCATCAACTTAGTATTAACAAAAACAGAATTAGAAGACGTCAAAGGGAGAAACAGAGAAAAACAGCAAGAAATTATAAAACACTATCATGAAGGAAAAACCAATCACAGAGAAATAAACGAGTGTCATCTTGCCCTTTCTCGGAAATATTATTAGCCTAAGATGAGAGAGAAAATAACCAAGTATATTAATGAGTGTAGCATTTACGGAAAAATAAAATACGATAGGAACCCGATTAGACCACAATTTAATGTAGTACCCCCAACAACAAAACCTTTCGAATTAGTACACATGGACCTCTTCACAGCTCAAAATGAAAAGTATTTAACAATGGTAGATGTCTTCTCAAAGTATGGACAAGCATACCATTTAAGAGATGGTACAGCAATAAGCGTACTTCAAGCAGTTTTAAATTATTGCACACATCATGGTTTACCGCTGACAATAGTAACAGATAACGGCACAGAATTCACAAACCAGTTATTCTCCGAATTCACAAGACTACACAAAATTAATCACCATAGAACATTACCATACTCCCCTAACGATAATGGAATCATAGAACGATTTCATTCTACGTTACTAGAACACTTACGTATTTTACGACTACGACAGAAAAATGAATCTGTAATCAACATCATGCCTTATGCCATATTAGCATATAATAGTTCAGTTCACAGCTTCACCAAATGTAGACCACATGACATAATTAGAGGACATATTGACCCAAGAGACCCCCTTGACGTTAACATGACCGAACACCTCATGCAACAATATATCCTAACACACCGGGACCAGATGAAAACTGTATATGATCTTATCAATAACTTCACGCTTGCCGATCGTACAAACATTATACAAAATTGGAACGAGGACAGAGAGCCCGAAATAGAATATCAACCGGAGCAACAAATATTCATCTCTAATCCGGAAGCCTGCCGACAAAAATTAGCACCACGTTTCACACATGATACTGTTTTAGCTGACCTTCCGATTCAAATATACACCTCCAAAAAGAAAGGCCCTGTAGCTAAGTCTCGTCTCAAACGTACCCCTAAGAGCTCAAAATTGTTACAGAATATTACTGGCGCTGATCGTTCAACCAATACCGGCGCTCGAGATAAGACTTGAAAGCTTAGACGATGGACCCGGACTCCTACCTTTCAACCTTGGACAAACAAGGCTCATTACACACTACCACACTTTCCTACAATACATTGACCTAACTGACATTGAACATAGACTTGATTCCGTAATGTCCCAACTCAATTACTGCCAGACTAAACTAGATAACTAGTCCTTTCTCTTATATGAACTTCAAATAGATCATTTAACTAATAAATTAAGTCAAATTAGTTCTCAGTTAAAAATGCTAGAACCCGGTCGTAGTAAGAGAGGTCTCGTAGACGGATTAAGCTCCGTAATAAAGAGCATTACCGGAAACTTAGATCATACGGATGCCCAAAAGTATAATAATGCCATCAACATTTTAGAAAATAACAATGATAAAATAGTATCAGAGTTAAATGAGCATATCAGTCTTAACAAAGTCTGGATGGCCCGATACAGTGACATACTCTCAAAAATTGTAAGCAATCAAGATAGAATCAATAGTACATTAGGATTACTTTTAGATGAGAAAACTGCTGCTAAGAATGATCTTATAAGATTTGCAAAGTTTGCTCAATTATTGACCATAATTAGCGACAATACGGAAGATTTACTTTTAGAGATAATTAGAATCGAAGATACGTTAGCTTTTATACGTGCATCGTGCACCCATCATAGTATGTTAAGCATAGATACTTTAAGTTATATGACAAAGTGATTAAAATCCATATACGGCCAAAATCAGTTACAAGATGCAGATTTAAGAGAGTACTATACAATCATAAAACCTGGTTATTATTAAACAAATAAAAAAATTGTAATCATATTTAAAGTTCCAATAATCTCCCCTGGTAAGTTTGAATTATACAGATTGGCAATAGTTCCCAATAAATCAATGTATACTACATTCCTCCTTATCCCTTCATTGCAACCACCGGGAAAGCTTTCAAGTACATAGAGGCTGAATGCCGGAAGTTTGACCTATACCATCTCTGCGAAGAAGGAATCAACCATCAACCAACGAGAGGACATCTAGATGGCATCCAAGGTCTCATCTAGGAGAAATCATGCCTGCCTACGAAGCTCACACTGACTAAAGCAGCAATGGAACAACTGGACGACAAACGCTACACACTTACCTTTCCACAACCGACCCGGACAGAGCTACAATGCGAACGTCAAGAATTCATCTCTCTGCACGGAAGTTATCTCGCCATTATACCGCAAAAATGTCTACTACGCACCGAGCGATTCACAACAATCAACATCAACGACCATATCAAAGGGCAGTCGCTGAAAATCACTGAAATACCTATGAACCTGAACATTGTTGAAGAATCCATCCCACATCTCAAACTAAGCTCACTGCACCTGGAAAGCCTACATGAAATCGAAGATAAGATCCTAATGCAGCATCCAATACAAATAAATCACGCAAATATGGAATATTCACTCTACCATACGACGATCCCACTATACGTCGCACTATTCGGTGTAACTGTACTGATCGTTATTATCACCATACGACGGTATAACATTTGCACAAAGATTAGAAAACCACAGGCATCAGATGAAAGCCCTGAAAACCATCAACACAAAGATGCAGAATCACCCAGGAACAAGAAACAGATACCAGCAACATTCTCGCTTAAAGTCCTCAAATAGTTGGTGTTCTGAGGGGGAAGGTGTTACGTGCCCTGCCTACACCAAATCAGCCGAATAGCGAAATGATAACCTAATTGCATTAATCGGATGTTTGACAAAACCGCAATACACCATTTCGCTGAATCAACGAATCGACGCCTAGTGTCGTCGAACGCTCACCTACTTTCAGATCTGCTGATACCTACTGTTTTCACGTTTAGAATCAATATACCTAATTGTAATTTAGAGATAATTCATTTTCGGCACTTCGGTACTAGCATCGTCCGAATCTAGACCTAGGAATTAGCATAAGTTTATATTGTAATTTTTACTTAATTAAAATCTTATTTAAATTAATTTCGGTTTTCTTTAAAGTCCTCCGGCTGTCACCTTCGTAATTATCTAGATACAATCTAAAAAAACTTATTACAAAAAAAAAAAACAACCGACTTCCAAAAAAAAACACTACAAAGTGAAAAATAACTTTAATTTCGGAAGTCGGTGTCTTGGGTTTTGTATTTTCGTTTTTGGCCACCGACTTCCGAAATTAAAGTTATTTTTCACTTTGTAGTGTTTTTTTTTGGAAGTCGGTTGTTTTTTTTTTTTGTAAAAAGTTTTTATTTTTCACTTTTTAGTTGTGGTACCTACCCCACACACATTCGAATACCACTACCTGCTACCAGTGACAGGAACTTATCATATCATCTACATACTAAGTGGGAAAAAAATACGTATTTTGTAGCTAACTCGACAACTATCCAAGCAAAGTTAATAAAATTTATGTGGGACCAATTTGAGAGCGTACCCTTTCAAACAAAAAAAGAATTTTCAAAATCGGTCCACAAATGACGGAGAAATCGGTGGACATACATAAAAAAAAAAAAACAACAAACATACGCGACGAACATATAACCTCCTCCTTTTTGGAAGTCGGTTAAAAATAAATAAAACAAATAACAATGACTAGTGGAAAAAAAAACCGTTTATTAAAAAAACCTACTACTTTCTTAGTTTTTTGCCGAAATCAACATAATAATACTCGTATGTCCCTTTACGCAGAGTACACTAAGTTTATATAAAATTAGCGGGAATGTGGGTCGTTCAACTGCAGAAACCTATTGCTATTCAGAATAAGTTCGAACCTTAGGTACAACGGCATCTATCGAAGAAATTGGCCTAAATTGGTCTTTGTAAAGAAAATTCAGATTATTCGAAACTCTTATGTTTTTTTAACATCCAGTGAATTCTTGAGATAGTTAACATGGCACAATTTAATCATATTTTTTATCTTCTTGCATTGCTTCCCAATAAGAGGGTGGATCTTCCATGGGCTCACTGGACTCACCTGCTTCTCCACCATTTACTACATTTAATATTACAGGACTTTCTCCAACAAACACAGGTATTTCAACAGACGAATTTACATGTGGCAGTGGTAACTTCATATTTATTCTTAACTTATATTCTCTCTCTATTACGTTCGAGTGCCTTACCGTACATATGTCCGGCGCCACTGGTATTATATTGAACATACTTGATATACTATTATCGGGTATTTTTGGGCTCTCTACCGTACTCGAATGAATCACTTTTGTCTTAGATAACGGCATATAGTAATTGTCAGCTGTGTATTTGGTCTTGCTAATCAATTCAGTTATAACAGAAAAAATAACGCCACTTTTATTATTCACAACAAATGATATGTTTCTTTCACCACAAGGATTCAAGTACCCTTTCTCAAGTTCAACTTGCATGTCAATTTCATGTTTCTTAGAAGAAAACAGTTTTATCAGAGTTTTGTTTCGTATAGCAATTATTGGTTCATCTGAAAGTGCTGAATCAATTCTAGGATATATTGTGATTGTTCTTTTGTATGTTTTATTCCAACTGAAACTTCCAGGCTTTTTAAATTTTAGTACCAACTTGTATTTTATTTCTCCAATACTTGTTTTCACTGTTGGTGGTGTATTTTCCGGTATTACGATTTTGAACGGGTGCTCATATGTTCCGGCACTCAGCGTTATATTTTCATCCGTAAGCTTGTTCAGGAAGTATATTTTTTCTATCACATTCCTTTCATGGCCTCGACATAGAGTTGGTGATCGTTGGTTTCCAGATTCACGCCATTCACATTCGCCTTCTTCGACAAGCGACAGAGCGATGTTCTTATACTCTGTGTCTTTGTCTAGATGAAACTTCACGATTCCACTGATAGGTTCTCCAGTTATATGCTTTCTTTCTCTAGGAATATATATTAATATTTCACTGAACACTCCCATTATTGATTTGTTTTTACGTCGTTCTTGTGGTATGATTCGTTTTCAACTAGATTATTCGATAAATGGCGGATTTTATCATATCGAAAAAGATAAGTGAGTAAGAATGAGTGAGGTACCTGATAATATAAATTTTTAGCAGATTATTTACCGGATCACGTTTTTATAAGCAAACGTCACCAGGACCGACCTTTAAACGGCTTCGTCACCAACGTATCGGTGATAATTGTATGTTATAAAACAATATCCTAAATTATCTCGTATTCTAAAAATAGTTTTCTTGTTTTTTTTTTAATTTTATCACAATTTGTTATTGATTAGAAACACTATTAGATCAACAACTTTTCAAATATTACGGTAGGAGATTGATTTTAAATAATTCGTCAAGCTAGGTATTCATTTTAAGGATGGCCGCAAGGGTCATTTCAATCACAGTACAATGGGATGGTTTCGTCCTGAAAAAACCATCGACCTAATCACGGTATGCCATACACCAGGTAAGTATAAATTCTTTTCAGTTGGGCGCGAGAGCATTTTACGGTAAAATGTGCGTATGTTTGAAAACATCATGTTTGCTAATTAATCCCGCCACGGATTTGGATGCAAACGAGTAGACAATGACTTGGATTAGGACATAAGATACTTTTTATTCCGGTTGTACGTTCTGGTGGGTGTTTTTTTTTTTTAAATTATGTCTTTTTCCACTCTTCACGTGGATGAAGCTTTAAATTCGGTAGTTTAATTAAAATATTTAGGAATAACATGAATATTTTTTAACAAATTCCATTAAACCAATTTGATTACAAAATTAATGTGATTTATCGGTTTTAACCTTATATTTATATCACTAGACTTCCATTATTGACCGAGTGAGCGTAGCGAGCGAAGCGTCTCTGGATCAAGTGTGGCAAAATTTGCTTTTGTGTGTCAGTTTGTACGTACAGGTCGTATTTTACAACCGATCTGGACGAAATTTGGTATACAGCTTTGACGAATTTTTTATAATTTTTAGTCGTCGGGGATTTTTGATTGGAGGAGTCCTACTATCTCCGCCTTATGAGATTCGATTTCGATGGATTTTTTTTTATTTGAAAGATATATCTAAGTTGGTCTCAAAAAAAAATCGGTGAAGATTTGATGAGCATCTTCGGCATGATGAGCAGAATAGCTTCTTAAAATGCAGTAAATTGCTCACTATTTATTAAAACCTATTAGTTAATTTTTCTAACTGGCCTACAAATTTTTACTCATAATTTTTCTGGTTTTTTGGGTTTTGTAGTCAACAATGAACCGATATAGTTTCGCCATGTCCGTCTGACTGTCTGTCTGTCTATTCGTGGCTTAGCTTAGAGAATCTTTGTACTAGAAAGCTGTAATTTGGCATGGGTACCTATACATTAAACACGCCGACAAAGTGGTAAAATAAAATCATGACAGTATTTTTTTTCGTCTGTCCCATTTTAGTCGTGTGGGTGTGTGAAAACTATTTTTTATTCAGGGATCCGTTTGCGAAATATTAATCTTTAAAGTGCTAATATCTTGCCAGCTAAACGGTTGTTTTTGATTAGGTGAAAAAAAATCACGACAGTAGTATTTACAACATGTAAAAAAACCCTGTCCGATCCGTGAGGGTGTCTCTAAGTCTGAACCAGTAGAGTTTACTTTGCCGAAATAGATCTAGGGTTAGGAGCCAGATCAAAAGATATACAAAAACGCTCAGGGCAGCTTGTGGCGAGTTGTTGGGCAGTAGCGACCCCACGGACCCTATCTCCCGGGAGAAGTCTTGTTCCTCACCTCTGGCTTGCCTTTATTGGCCGTCTTGAGTGGAGATTCGCAAGAGCAAACGTGCTCGGAGGAAGGTTGTATTCCAGTAAGTGCTGGTAGGGATCTTGACTATCTTCCGGGCTCTGGGATTGTTCTAATAGCCGTGAAATACCTCTCCACTCCTCAAGTACCTCAGGATAACATGTTGCCCCCTTGTCGCTACGTCATTTTGTGCCAGCGAGAGTTTACGGGGGCCCATTATTGAGTGTGCAAGTCTTTTTTTTATCCGTATACAATAAAACATTGACCAGGCAGGGGACATAGCTCTTCCATAGTTCAAGGTAACGAATCCACTATAGCCACCCACATCCATAGCCCAATATATATTTTTTCCACGTTCTGCAATACTTAGTCCTGCACCAACTAGGGGTTGTCCTTGGCTGCACTTGCATAGTGCATACAGGGATAATCGTCGGTTGGTGTCTCATTCAATTTAAAATTGACTTCGGCCCCTCGTACGCATTTCAAAAGACGGGGACCCCATATTAAACATATTTAAATAATAATAATAATATGTATCTATATGTTGTATACGGGGTGGCAGGGACATCGACGCGAAAACTGAAACCATGGATTCAGTAGGTACATGATTCTGAACCCCCTTGCGTTGAAATTTTTCGACGGTAATTAAAAAAAAAATCAGCTGTTCCATAGATTTTGACCGCATAGGTATTGCACTTTTCTATGAAACAGTTGATTTTTTTTTTAATAACCGACGAAAGATTTCAACGGTTCGGGTTCAGAATCATGTACTGAATCCATGGTTTCAGTTTTCGCGTCGATGTCCCTGCCACCCTGTATATAATTATCACTTGCCACAAAAACGGTGAACGAGAAACTTCGTGAGGAAACGAATGCCTGAGAGATATTTCTCGACGGCATGAGAAGCCAAGTCAGAGGCCCATGGGCAGCTTTAAAACTCTGATACCAGGTTAGTCACTAACTACACGAAAAGAAGAAGTACCTGTGTGCTCGTTTCGGATCGGACAGGGTTTTTTTTACATATTGTATAACGAAGTTAAAAGGAAACTATCACAGCTAAGTATGTTTTACAAGTTAACGAGGAATATTCGACCAACTTACACTTGCAGTTCGAATGTATAGGAGAACATGTTTTTCAACTACAATGTTATGGTTTGTTCTTGGGATAAATTGATCCCAACTACGGAACTCTTCATTGTGCGTAGTGTACGCACTTGGCCGATTTTTTAATTTGAATTTACTTTAGGGCCGAACAGCCTGTGGCAGGAACATTGAAGTATTCCATAGACAAACCAACAAGGTTTGTAAGTATAGCCATCTGTCTTGTGGGCAAAGGAAAGTGTAAATGATTACGTGAGAATTCAGATCACACAAAATACCATAGCAATCACGAAGAGTATGTAAATACAAGCATGAATTTATTCACATCAGGGAGAGTTACCAAAAAAACTCTAGTAGGAACTTACGAACATCCATTTGAATTATGTTTGCCAGATGATATACTAACATCATTTAAAAATGAAATCTGTACTATAAAGTACAAAGTCAAAGCTACATTTGTGAAGGACAATTTCTTTACAACTAGTAAAAAATTTGATGTAAACGTACAAATTTACGGCTTTGTGAGTCTGTGAAATTTGGCTTACAGAAAGATCTCTTCTGTCTCACTAGCAACAACATCATTAATGTAAAAAGCGAAATAGATAGGACATTTTGACTCCAGGAGAAAACATTAAACTGATGCTTACGATAAACAATGACATAGATGTCGCAATAACTATTAAAACAGAACTTATTGAATATTTTACTTATGTATCAGATTCTAAGAGGAAGAAGATTGATAAAAAGCCCGTGAAAACTACAGAAGGATATTCTCTAACTATAAAAGAGAAGAGTGTGTCGAATTATCTAACAAGTATTGTCTCAACGTTACCGAGTTTGTACTCGATACAACATACAAAGATTTTGATAGGAGAATACAAAGTGAGAGTGACAGCTAAACTTCCTTTTCCTCACATCAATGCTAAAGTGGAGGTACCAGTCGTTATTGGAGAGAAAAGAGATCATTTCGAAGCTGCAGTTGTGGCGTATGATGACGGGAACCCTTCATCTTCAAAAATGCTAGAAAAAGAAGATGAAATGAACAATGATGTAGAAGAACTAATTTGAATATTACATAATAACGTACAATATGCGCAAATGGTTTATATAGGCGCCATAGTCTACACAAATACCCAATCATAATGTTTAATGTTTTTCGAAAGAGATCTTAATGTCATTTATCTGTTTTATAGGTTAAAAAAAAAACAAATCAACCAATCATAGACGAAGATTTATGGACGCCGCTTTAAAAAAAAATACTAAATCTGTGATTGTTAAGTAGGTACAGTCAACGGTCATAAATGGAGTGCCACCGGAATGTTCATATTTGCCTGCGCGCCAGGTCTGCGCCTATCTCTGTGTGTGTGATGTTTTAATGCAGACAGTTCCTAACGCGCACACAGCGTAGGGCACAACTACGAAAGAGCGATGTTGGTTGGTCAAATGAATGTGTGGTCACCTACTTATACTTGTTTTCTTCGTAATTAATTATCGACAACAGCGCCTATTTAAAAGCAATGCTAAAATTCAACAAAGTAGTTATATGTAAAGATGGCAGGATCGCAAGAGTAGGTCGGTATAGTTGTGTGTGCATGAGAATGGTGAAGGTTCGAACCTCAGTGCGAGCTCTCGACTCTTTTTGTTTTTCTTGTTTTCGTGTCAGAGTTCAATTATTTGAATCTCGTCAATTTACAATAACTATAATTATGTTACGGAACGTAAAAATAAAGTAGGGATAATAGATAATTTAATAATAATAAAAAAAAACACAATTTTACATAGGGATATTTATTTTGTTATTATTAACCTTTAAAACATAATAAGAACGATATACCAAACGTTGAAAAAAATAATTTGTAATTTGTTCATAAATCATTTTTGGTTGCTAATAAAATTGGATCTTACCTATTGTTTATTGAGATTATAGCTTAATTTATTCATTTTCTCAAAGAAAAGAAGATTGAAACTTAACCTCAGTCCTACAATCTTATAATAATTATTAACTAACTTATTACTATGATGGCCAGTGTATCCCTAAATTCCCCTGATAACATTAAATATTACTTACTTATATAATATTTTTTATTAATATTTAGTGTGACCTCTGCTATTATTAAGGCAGTCAAGAAGACGTTGACGCATGGAGGCCACAATATTATATTGCTACAACTATCTGTGCCACGTAAACTGTCCCACAACTCCATGCAATGGGACCTGAGCTGTTCGAGACATCTTTCGTCTCGTGCTTCCCATCTTTGCACCATTAAACCCCATACATTTTCATGGGTTTTCATGGGTTTAGATCAGGGGATCGCGCTGGCCACGGAATAACTTTAACATCCGAATGCTGACTAAACCACTCACGAACAATACCGGCACGATGTATCGGACAATTATCTTGAACAAAATAAAGTTCACCAATTTCATCCACTGGATAAACATTGCGCACAGTAGGAAGCATTATGTCGCTCAAAACCTCGACGTAGTTGGAACTGTTGGCCCGCGTCAGACTATAACCATTCGTTTCATATTCACCAACCATAAAACGTCGCTGAGGCTGGGTGGAATAAGTGCGGCCTACCACTTCTTACACGGCTCTTCAGACTTCCCTCTTCCTCAAATCTTTTCACCCAATGTCTCACAGTATTTCTCTAAAAATAAAGAAATCCTTATTACTCACTTTGAACCACCACATAAAATATGAGATTAACAAATAAAAACAATCACAAGAAAATAACTTACACATAAACCGGTTTCATTGGATATTTCAGATATATTAAATCCATTGTTATGCATGGCTACAATGTTCGCCCTAGCTTCAACATTTATATTAGCTTGCATTTTGAATAAAAATCTTCGCACTAAAAATCACTAATAGCAATATCACAAACGCTCGTAACTAAGTTCACCAGCCAACAACGTCATACGATTCCATTACAGCCAGTAAATAAATTTTATTTCAAATCTACCTTCAATTTTTATGTTTTCTATGTTGACTTGTTTAAAATATTGAATTAAAGATACTTACTCATTCCTCGACATTCGCTGTCTTTTTCTCATTGCTATAATCAGAAAAAGACAGCGGGGCGCGATAAGCCTACGAAGTAAGGGAAACTGTTATATACCGCGCTCTTTCTGTTTGGTTCATGATGAAAGAGTGCAATAAACAGGTGTTTATGTGTGTGTATGAAATGCCTTATTAGAAGAAGGTCTCAAGTGCGAAGAGTTACGATGCGATAGCTTTGTAAGACTGGTACTGGACTTATGACCGGTACTGTACATAGTATTATTCAATGATCAAGCCTATACCTACTTACAATGCTAGGCTGTGTTAATGTTGTATCTATACAACATTAACATTTAGCGTATTCAGATTATAGATTTTCCTGGTTTCTGTTAGTCATCTAAGAAATACCAATTATATTGTCGAATGATTTGATGATTTTTTACAAGTTTTCTATAATTGATTAACCGGTACTGCAGTTTTTCCTCAATGTTTATGGAGGCATCCATCGATGACTTCTTTGCCATCATAAGGAAAAGAACTGCATCGATGATGAGCAGGGTCCGTAGTAGCACCAACACTGTCCTCAGAACGTTAGCGTGCCAAGTTGATAGTCCTTTTTAACCGACTTCCAAAAGGAGGAGGTTCTCAATTCGTCTGTATGTTTTTTTTTTTTTTTTTTTGTATATTTGTTACGCGATTACTCCGCCAATTATGAATAGATTTTGATGATTCTTTTTTTGTTTGGTAGATCATACTTCAGAGGTGGTCCCATATAAATTTTATTAACTTTGCTTGGGTAGTTCTTGAGTTAGCTTCAATTATACGTATTTTTTCCCACTTAGTATGTAGATGATATGATAACTTCTTGTCACTGTTATTCACATAGCAGGTAGTGGTATTCGAATTTGTGTGGGGTAGGTACCACAACTAAAAAGTGAAAAATAAAAACTTTTACAAAAAAAAAAACAACCGACTTAAAAAAACACTACAAAGTGAAAAATAACTTTAATTTCGGAAGTCGGTGACAAACGAAAATTCAAAACCAAATACACCGACTTCCGAAATTACGTAACATATCTTGTTCACTTACAAATCTTTTTATTTATTTTTATTTTTGTGTGTACCTACTACTAACAACCCTAAGGAGCACGTGGCTAAATAATAACAGCCGCACGACACTGTTCGATCTGCGGTTAAGCTATACTTGCCGCGGTTGGTTCGTGGACGGGCGACCATCCATTACACATTGAAACCCGACGGTGCCACAGAAACCACGTTAAACCGTTGGTACCGGCTGTTATTCGTAGATCTTTGACAGTCGTTACGGGTAGTCAGAATCCTAAAAGTCTGACAACCAGTCTTACCAAGGGGTACCGTGTTACCCAGTAACTGGGTTGTGAAGGTCAGATAGGCAGTCGCTTCATGTAAAATACTGGTATTCAGCTGCATCCGGTCAGACTGGAAGCCGACCCCAACATAGTTGGGAAAAGGTTTGGCGGATTGATTAGGTATACTAACAACTCCACTAAGCCTTTTATGTTGCATTTTTCAGGCCTGTGTGTCTAAAATAAAGTTAATAAATTAAATTATAATACCTATACTACATAATAATGTTTTTATTTTTTTGGTTGTTACCTTCATGTGTCAATTCATCCATTTCTCTGCAATAGGTGTACATTCAATGACCAAAATAAATTAAAATAAAACGGGTATATTAGTCAAGTGCAATTCTGGAGATTATTGTAAGTCGAAGCGTATGAGTTAGTAGGAACCTATTTTATTTAATTATACATTGATTTAGTTACTGCACGTATTTTTAGCTATTCTCAATTAGCCTGCCACCGTATTAAATCTGCTAAATAAAAAAAAATCTGTTTATTAAATTCAGAAACCCAACCCAACATAAAACATGTGATGTAGGTATAGAGAACTCACAAGGGTTAGGCTAGATTACATTTAAATTCGTGGTACAAAAGGCCCCAGGCAGCACATAAATTGGACTCCACTCGCCGTGAACTGTACAAGGTTAACCCACAAATCAACCCTGTTTGCAAATTAAGGTAGGTAAAGGTAATTAAGATGGCACAAACAGGCAGCCGTGTTCCATCCACTACTGAGTATTGGCTGCTGAGAACACTCAGTGGGTGGAACAAGACTGCCAATGATGATGATGAAGATAATGTAGGAACCTATGGCTATGGGTCTTGTGAATTTATTCCGTGATCAGGTAAGTAGATACTTGGTGCTGAGCGCGAAGGCTGGATTTAGATCCCTAGGTCGAGCAAAGTGTTACGTATTGGGTTTTGCCATAAGAAATGTTTCAGTGTCAGTAGTACACAGGGACGTTCCGGTGACGGCGCGTATGGACAAATGCTCTATCTAACCCGGAATCTAGACATTTGTACTGATTACAAATAACATAATATCGTGACTGTATTCCTCGAAGAGTAAAGCAGAGGTGTACCAATAGGACACCCACATTTCGTTCCCAATGTTTAAGTCCCATGTAATAGGGAGCGAGCCTATTGCCATCTGCCGGGCACAAATTCCAGCAGTGTAGGTAGATAGTTGTCTGTCATTAGATGAATAACGATTTTTACTAAGTAATAATTATTTAAGTAGGTAGGTAAGTAATGTCAGTGCCGCTAGTTGAATTATGATCGTTATACAAAAAAGACCAGTATTTGAGCTAACAAATTCAAATAAATGATTACTTATTTATGAATGAAGCAGTTTTTTTGTGTTAGAGACATTGAACTAATATTTGATCTTGGGAGTACTAAGTTAAGTACAGAAATTCACAAAAAACGTAAAAAAAACCCGGGCTGCTAAATATGAAAGAAGCAGCCGTAATTATATCAAAACAGCTAAGTGAATGTCAAGGTTACGCGTGTTGACTTCCGAACGGACGAGAAAGAGATAGCACGATGACAGAGCGAGATATCGACTGCTATTATTTGTGGGGTCAATCAACGATTACCAATGACAGGTTTGGAACATACTTGGTGTTCATAAGGTCGCTTTCTGATTAATTTTTGTTTACAAGTAACGTAACCATTTATTATTCTGTCTCCGATAAGTTTTCAGAACAGTAGATTAAGTAATCATCAGATATCATTGCCAAAACTGTATTATTGAACAAGTGGGCTTTGAAAAATATTACTTTCAAGATCATTGTTCATATTAATAATTTTTTAACACAGAGTAAAAGAGGAAAAGTGATTTTAAAAGATCCCAGGGAAAATCAGAATGTAGATAACAAAAAGAAAACAGCATTAACAAAGACTAAAGTTCAAAGTAAAAAAAATATACCAATTTGTTCACTGAAATCAATAAAAAATATTGTTTTTAATATTTATTTAATTTATTTATTGATATGGCACTTCAACGACATATTTACTAAGACATATACAAACAAAAATCACATGCAGTTTTAGGAATTTATTGTGAATTCGTCACTCACAGAATTGCACAGCACTAACAGAGAAATTAATGGTACCTACGTGCAAGATATCGTTTGTTGAATTACATGAGTTATAAAATAAAGTAGAGTCAAAGATGAGCAATGGTCTCAAATACGATCGGAAATACAAAAAAACTAAAAAAACAAAAAAAAAAAAAAACTAAATAAAATTACTGACAAAGAAGGGAATGGAATTAAATTCTACAATAATTAATAGAGGGCTCGTGTTGCACAGACGACTCAAGATTCCAAGCTGGTTAGATTTAGGTAATAACTAACAGTAACGGACAGTCTTCAATTTTATTACGCATATTATACAATCTTAACACAGTCGACGTTTGTAAGTACACTACACAATGGCAAATTTGGAAAAGTAAAAAAAAACAGTCAATTTCTATCTTCATCAATATTAATGTCAACTGTATCATAAATCATTCAATTTGTTATCTCATTTTTCAAAAGAGTCCTCAAATTCTCCCCGTCCATATTTCAATCATTTTATTTGATCAGTTCTGAATACGAAGGACAACTGTCATCAATGCCCACGGCTGCGACTCCAAGATGATCTTTTCTCTCTCCAATAACCACTGGTACCTCCACTACAGCATTGATGTGAGGAAATGGAACATTGGCTGTCACTCTCACTTTGTATTCTCCTATCAAAATCTTCGTATGTTGTATCGAGTACAAACTTGGTAACGTGGGGACAATACATGTTAGATTCATCACACTCCTTTCTTTTATAATTGGTGAATATTCCTTTGTAGTTTCCACGGTCTCTGTGTTAATCTTACTTGACAGACTTGCTATGTATGTAAAATATTTAATTAGCTCAGTTTTAATAGTTATTGGGACATCTGAATCATTGTTTATCGTAAGCCTCAGTGTGATGTTCTCTCCTGGAGTCAAAAATGTTTTATCTATTTCTGCTTTCACAATAATGTTGTTGTTGGATGTGAGAAAGAAGAGATCTTTCTTTATGCCAAATATCAGAGGCTCTGGGGAACACGGATCTACAAAGCCGTAGACAGTTACTTCTGCATCAAATGTTTGTTTAGTTTCAAAGATGTTTTCCTTCACGAACGTGACGATAATTTTGTACGCTATAGTACAGGTGGGATTTTTGATTGATGTCGGTATATCATCTGGCAGTAAAAAATCGAATGGGAATTCGAAAGTTCCTGACAGAAGAACTTCTTCGTCATCTCTAGCTAAAAATAAATTCTTGCATATATTTACATACTCTTCTTTGTTGCTATAGGTTGTTGTTTTATTATCTGAATCCGATTCTGTCCATTGACACCTTCCTTTGCCAATAAAATTGATGTCTATACTTCCAAATTTAGTTGGTTTATCGATGTAATAATTCACTGTTCCTACCACAGGTTGTCCGGGTCTATAGACACCTTCTTTTGCTTTTTGGAGTAATATTTGACACATAACACCCATTTCGGTAGAAAAACAGATATTAAAACTAGCTAACGACTACTCGAGAGCCTTGCTCGCGAAATACTAGCGTCCTGCGTGATCAAATAAAACATGATTAGACAAAACATTGATATCGCATAACCGAAAAAATACTTTAATGTGATAAATAGTAAGTTGGTTTCAGAATGACAAATTAAAGCGCTATCGGCCACGTTGTAGGACAAGATTTGTAGCAATGAAACTTGAACTTTGTGCTGTTGAATTAAGGACTGTAATCGTCTGTGACCGGATGGGTTACGTCATCGGTAAGTGGAACTCCTTTTGAATAGCAAGCGTGTATGTATTATATAATATGTAAGTAGAATGGTAAACGATGGGTAGACGCTACGTCATACTACGTGAATGGTGTCTAAAATTTAGTCTTTCATTATTCGGGTCGTTTTACTAAGAATTATAAGAGACACTGGTTCCCCGTCTCCTGTACACCATACTAAACTATCACTGAAATTCCTTACTTTTGGCTAGCTTTTCTGCAATTTAAAATCTCTTTAAAAATAATTTTGACTCAACTAAAATCGAATTTGACAGTCGCGACTCCACGTAGTAGGACCTGGGTTTGCCCTACCCCGTGAATTGTTTTTAGAGCCGGAGGCGCACAGGGGGGCAGCCTCAACGTGTTTTATATGGAATTTTTCACTTTTTGTATGGAAAACATGACAAATGATTACCTAGGTACATGTTGAGTTTTATGGGTTCATGGGTTCTATAAAGGGGGTCGAAATTTTCATTATTTTTGCGATAGGACATACCATTTTCGAGATACCTATAAGCAAAAGAATAAGATACAGTACTTACTGTTTTTGCACCTGAAGTCAAGGTGTTGGTGTGAATTTTAGTTCATATTTTATTCCACACCTTTTTAAGAGGAAAGCGTCAGGGTAGCCTACGATGGGCACGCCACAATTGCGGCGATAAGACCCCTCTTGTGAGGAGTGGCTTGAGAGACGCCACGGCGTCCTCACCTTCCGCCTGACGCAGGTCCTCACCGGACACGGCTGCTTCGGGAGGTTCCTGTTTAGGATAAGGCGGGAGGAAACACCCGGGTGTCACCATTGTGTGGATCGGCCTGAGGACACGGTGGAGCATACGGTGGAGGTCTGCCCGGCTTGGGCGGAGCAACGCCGTGTCCTCGTAGAGGCGATCGGCGGCGGTGATCTCTTGCGTCCGGCCCTGGTTCAGGCCATGGTACGGAGCGAGAGGAAATGGCAGGCCGTCACCTCCTTCTGCGAAGTGGTAATTCTCGCGAAGGAGGAGGCGGAACGCGTGAGGGAGAGGCAAATTTCGCGCCCTCACGCCCCTAACCGCCGCAGGAGGAGACGCCCGGGGCGGGAATCGCGAGCCGATTTCCGGCCACCGTAGGCGCGGGCTTGCGGACGGTGAGCAATGGGTAGCTCGCCGTCCGATAAGGACCAAGCCCGGGTCGACGGCGCGTTGTGTTCCACGCGCGCCTCAAAGAGATGTCAGCAGAATTGACGGGGTCCGTTAGGGCCAATGCCTGCCGGGGGTTCGAAGAAAACCGATAGGGAAATCGTGGCCCCCGGCAACAGGGCAACCGAAGGAACACGGGTGGGTTTTAGTCAGTAAGAGTCTGACACGCCCTCCCGCTCCACCCAGAGCGGGAGAAGTTATTTGAAAATTTCCCACCCAAAAAAAAAAAAAAAAGGGTAGCCTACGAAATTCAAATTTTCTTACGTTTTTTTGCATTTTGTATGTCAGTGTCAGGTTTTATGTTGATTATAATATGATTTGCGATCGTAACAAATATGGCTTTACTCAAATAATCATTACAATCAGCAATAGTAATTAAGAAGAAGATAAAGGTGTCAAATGTCATGATTTCATGAAATCATTTGACACGTATTGCTAACTTACGGAGTTGTATTGCTGATTGTAATGATTATAATTGAGCAAAGCCATATTTGTTACGACCGCAAATCATATTTTAATCAACATAAAACCTGACACTGACCTGCAAAATGCAAAAAAACGTAAGAAAATTTGAATTTCGCGGGCTACCCTGACGCTTCTCCCTTAATCACGATTATAAATAATCTGTACCCTAATTGCGTAATACAACACAATCACAATTTGTTTCAATTTGAAACAGATTGCTAATCCATTGCTTCATAAGTTGGAAAAAAAATCTGCTCAACAACGTAAATAATGCAATAAATGTTGTTAAAATATCAAAATGAAACAAAATTTGGCAAAATTGTTTTTGAAAATAAGTTACGCAAATAGGGTACAGATTCAGTTGGACAATCAATTTTTTTGGTCAAAAACGTCAAATTCAGAATAGCAAAATTTCCATTTTCACTAAATGAATTACTCAGTGCCATCTTAGTGCTATCAAACTAAAATATAGTTAAATTGTGTCAATTTAGTCTATTTCAGAATGGGAAATCGTCGTTTGAGAAACTGGGAATAAACTGAATTTTAGTGTATTTTTAACCGACTTCCAAAAGGAGGAGGTTCTCAATTCGTCTGTATGTTTTTTTTTTTGTTTTTTTTTTTTTTGTATGTTTGTTACGCGATTACTCCGCCAATTATGAATAGATTTTGATGATTCTTTTTTGTTTGGTAGATCATACTTCAGAGGTTAGTTCTTGAGTTAGCTTCAATTATACGTATTTTTTCCCACTTAGTATGTAGATGATATGATAACTTCTTGTCACTGTTATTCACATAGCAGGTAGTGGTATTCAAATTTGTGTGGGGTAGGTACCACAACTAAAAAGTGAAAAATAAAAACTTTTTCGAAAAAAAAAAACAACCGACTTCAAAAAAAAACATTACAAAGTGAAAAATAACTTTAATTTCGGAAGTCGGTGACAAACGAAAATTCAAAACCAAAGACACCGACTTCCGAAATTAAAGTTATTTTTCACTTTGTAGTGTTTTTTTTTGAAGTCGGCTGTTTTTTTTTTGGAAAAAGTTTTTTTGTGTAGTTTAGAGGCATTTTTGTGCCAAGAAACAGTTTAGTCATGCGCACTGAATACAAATCATTTGTACTGTCAAGTCAGAAAATGTTTGTACTACTTACGAGTATGTCTTATTTTTTTTATTAAGCTTGGTCAACTTTGCCTTTGAAATTTTATTTTCTTTTATCATTGTTTTGATCCAACAATAGTCTTTCTTCAAAAGGCATTCTGCACACAGCCTAGGATTTATCTTAGGAAGATAAGTCAAGTTACGTAGAACGGTCTTTACCAAAAGCAGTTGTAATAGACAGACGGGTGAACGGACCAATTTTGAATAAGGTCACATTCGATACCTGTACTTACTTATGTTTGTTGACGAGTTTGCACGAAAACATTTGCGTGAACATGCACTGCTCGTGTAGCCGCTTTTTAATAGAACAGCAGCTCGCCTACGGCCGCGTCCTAATAAAAAGCATTCGTTGTGCAAATACGCGATCGTCACGCTTATTTTAATGATTATGACCTACAAATGAACGTCATAACGATCGTGTCGATCGTGTATTCGCGCGACGGTCTCTTTCTTTTAGGACACAGGACACGGTAGTGTTCTAACATAAGCGAGCGTTGCGTTTATATTATGAACATGAACGCGTCGCCCATAGACTAATATTTATAAATGAGGCGTCGCCGCGCTGACTGAGGGCGCCTTCCGGTTTTCGAAAATATGAATGACAGATGATTGCGACGATCACTTAAGTTAGGAGTCCCAACCTAATTCACATTTTTTTACGGAGTCTGAAATTTTTTAATCCAATCTAATCAATCAAGAAAAAAAAAAGTTTTATTTATTCGTTAAGATAAGGACCGTTAAATCGAAGTCAAAATGTTTTTGTAACATTGCAATATTACTGCAATAACAATAAAGTTCTGATTAGACAACTTATACAGGTTTTTTGACCACATCATTAAAATAAGAATAAAAACATTAACAAGGATATCGCGCGGTTGTGTTCCACGAGGAAACTTAAATGTTGTTTACCTACTTATAGGCTAACTTAAAGGCTAATGGATGATAGTTTTTGTCTACATCTAAGTAGAACCTTAAGAATATCCTACTAGTCTTACTATTTAATATATATAATTTAATATTTTTAACAATAATAAAATGCAAAATTTTGTGAGGATGGATTTATTTTATTTATTTATAGTTAATTAAAACGGTACAACACCAATTACATTAATTAACATAAGGTGTCCTTCGATGGATATTAATTGTTACTCTTTCACGCAAAAACGACTGAACGGATTTGGATGAAATTTGGCACACAGATAGTTTATAACCTGGATTAACATTTAGAATACTTTTTATCCCGATATTCCCACGGAATCGACACTTATGCGGGTGAAACCGTGAGGTGCTGCTAGTAATATAAATCCATAGGATAAATCCAGCATTAAAAAACCTGTGTTGTTTGTTGCTTTTGTATTTCTGAACTTACAAATAACAAGAAGTAAAAATTGTAAAAAGGTATGCCCTTGACGACTGTCGGTCATTCGTGACAGCCGCTCCGATCGAAGTGCCTTTGTATCGGCGTGCAAAACGCTTCCATACGCCGTAACCTGGTTGCGGCGGCAACTGTTTATAAAATTATAAGTGAAACTAAGAAAATAAACAAATTTTATACAACCTCATACATTTATACAATCTTTACATAGCCATGCGTTGTCAGAGGCTTCCGTTATCAAGTGCACAACACAATGATTTGTAAAATTACAAAACAGCAATTCACTTGTAATCTTCATCAAGGTTAATTTGTCAAATAGACAATAAATCTTTCAATTTGTTATCTCACCCCCAACATTCTCCCTGTCCATATTTTTATCATCTTCTTTGATCAGTTCTGAATACGAAGGACACCTATCATCAATGCCCACGGCTGCGACTCCAAGATGATCTCTTCTCTCTCCAATAACCACTGGTACCTCCACTGTAGCATTGATGTGAGGAAATGGAACTTTGATTGTCACTCTTATTTTATATTCTCCTATCAAAATCTTTGAATGTTGTATCGAGTACAAACTCGGTAACGTTGGAACAACACATGTGAAGTTCGAAACACTCTTCTCCTTTAAACTTGGCGAATATCTCTTTGTTGCTTTCAGGAATTCTCTGTCAATATTTTTTGACAGAATATTATCTGCTACGTAAGTAAAATATTTTACAAGCTCAGTTTTAATGGTTATTGGGATATCTGAGTTATTGTTTATCGTAAGCTTCAGTGTGAAGTTCTCTCCTGGAGTCAAAAATGTTTTATCTATTTCTGCCTTTACATTAATGTTGTTGTTGGATGTGAGAGAGAAGAGATCTTTTTGTAAGCCAAATATCAGAGGCTCTGGGGAACATGGATTTACAAAGCCGTAAACAGGTACTTCTTCCTCAAACTTGTATTCAGTTTCATATAAATTTTCCTTCACGAACGTGACGATAACTTTGTACTCTATAGTACAGATAAGATTTTTGATTGATGTCGGTATATCGTCTGGCAGTAAGAATTCGAATGGGTATTCGAAAGTTCCAGATAAAACATTTTGGTCATCTTTTGTAATGAACAAATTTCTGTACTGTTTTACATATTCTTCTTCGTTTTCAAAGTAATGTCTGTTGTCATCTTTATCCTTTTCTGACCATTCACACCTTCCTTTGCCAACAAAATGGATGTCGATACTTCCAAACTTCGTTGGTTTGTCGATGGAATAATTCACTGTTCCTATCACAGGTTGTCCGGGTCTGTAGACACCTTCTTTTGTTTTTTGGAGTATTATTTGACACACTACACCCATTTTGGTAGAAAAACTGAGATTAAAACGTGCAATCGACTACTCTTCAGCATTGCTGGCGTAATACTAGCGCGGTAAAATTAAAGAATGACTCATGAAAACAAAATGTAAACACAACCTTGATATCGCTTCTAGCCGAAATATTACTTTAACATCATCAGAAGTAAGTTCATTTCAGATTAACAAAAGCGCTATCGGACACGATTCAGGAGATATTTTTTTGCAATGTAATATGAACGTTGTGCAATGGAATTAAGGTGTTATATCGTTAGTTGCTGAGTTCAGTAGTAGTCGGTCGGTCAATATGAGCAGTTGCAGTAGGTCACGACACCGGTTGCCAAAATTCCATATGGATAGCAAGCGTGTTATTAGCAATGCAAGACGACGAAACGACGAAAGACGTCACTATGCGAATGGCGTCTAAAATGTACTATTTCCCCATATGCGTCATTTTTAAAGCATTAAGCTTGTTCTTGTTTTAGCATAGTAAGTAAATTTGAATCTTAGACCAATTAAAAAACCAAGACATAGCTCGAAAATTTATATTAATTTATGTTTTGGTAATGGGTGTTATTTACCTGAAATAAATGAATTTTATTTTATTTATTTTATAGCGCTGTCAACAGTATAGCCGTGAAGCCGGTTTCGTAAACATGTGTGCATTTAGTGAGGTGTAGTTTGATTGTAAATGGTTGTAAATGTGTGCGTGTGAGCGTGCATGCACAGAGCGGAGGTGTAGCTTTGGCATGCTTCACTGTATTGTTCGCAGCGCTATGTCTTGTTTTTAACAAGCCATAGCGCTCTTAGCTATTATTCAAGAAAATCTATTCAGCCGTTTGAAGATTTTCAGCTCTTTTCCTAGTTGATGAATGGATGTGAGCATCTTCCACAGGTCTGATCGAGTCGAAATTTGGTATTCTGTTACTTCAATTATAAAAGAATAACATAGTAATCTTGAACTGATGCTGCAGCATTACCTGGAATTTGTAGGATACCCATTTCTTACCCATCTTAAGCTCTTATCATCTCATCTTAAATCTCTCTCATCTTAAAGCAGAGGTCTCGTGTTTGGGCTCATTGGAATAGTCTCAATGAATAGGTTATAGATAGATGGTAATCAGTGTCTGATGATGGAGCAGCCAAAATAAAAGAGACAACATAATTTAATATCACGCCTTTTTTCCCCGAAGGGTTGGGCAGAGGTGTCCCTGTAGCAGGTACACCCACATTTCGCCAGTTATGTTTTTAAGTCCCATGTAATAGGGGGGGAGCCTATTGCCATCAACCGCGCACAAATCCAGACACCGAGCTGAAAATAAATGAGAGTAAATTAGTATGTGTGTGGAAATGTTCCATACCATAATCTTCGCATGCTGTATCGATTACAAACTCAGCAACATTTCGACAATGCAGGTTAATATTAACACACTATTTTCCACTATACTTGCAGATTTCGTTTTTGTAGTTTCGATTGACTTGCTTACAACATGATGTGTCCTTTTACAATCTGATACATAACTAAAATATTCAACAAGCTCTGTTTGAATAGTTATTGGGAAATTTGTGTCATTCTTGATCGTAAGCCTCAGTCTTATGGTTTCTCCTAGAGCCAAAAATATTTGATTTATTTCTGCCTATACATCAAAATTCGCAGTTCCTCTCACGTGTTGTCCGGTTCTGAAAACACAGCTTTTTGCCCCTTGGATAAGAATTTGACATTCCACACCCACATTGGTAAAATTTAGGTTAAAACGAGCTAACTACTGAACTGAAGCACTACCTGCCAATTACTAGCGTTGTTCAAATAGAACATGACGTATACGAAGGTCAAAGTCAAAGTCAAATAATTTATTTCAATTAGGCACAAAAAGGCACTTTTGAACGTCAAAAACAAAAAATAGAATTGATTCTAGTCGCCCCTTCCAAAGGGTAGTTTTCGTATGGAGAAGAATGGGCAAGAAACTCCACCGTTACTCTTTTAAAATGTTTTACAATATTTTGTATACATTAATTATATAATTATATGTGAAAACGATGCACCTGGAATAAGATTTATATACCACAATAGGTAAAAATAAAAATGAAGAAATGATAGAAAAAATAATTATGTAATGGATACATGGTGTTCACATATTTACAAGCATTGTAAAACCTATACGATATTCCTAAAAAAATTACAAGTGATACTAATTCGTCAGTGTGTGAGTTCAAGTAATCACAGAATGTAAAAAAAAATGTTGTAATATTTAATTACACAATTAAATTAGCAACCAGTTTGATTTTGTCTAGACTCAAAATTGTCCTATGGAGCTAGACCAGCATGTTTCCAAGCATTCTTATCTAGGATATAATCCTCTAATTTGTAATATGCTTGTTTACAAAGAGTACTTTTAATATGCGTTTTAATTTTTTTTTCAGTTAATTGTAATATATCACAAGGTATTTTGTTATAACATTAACACAGTACCCCATAAAAGATGTTTGTACTTTGGATAATCTGAAAAATGGTTGATCTATTTTATCTTTATTTCTAGTATTAAAATTATGTCTATCACTTATTTTCTTAAAAAGATGCAGATTTTTCCTTTTTTTTGAAGGTAAGTTAGTAAGGATAATTATGTTGCCTCAATGTTTATAATTCAGACATTGTATAGAATACCTCGTCATACAGAAAATAAGTTGAAAAAAGGCAAAAAGAAAAGTACAAACCTAAGAAGTCGAAATATAAAGAGACGCTAGGTAAATGTGTAGGTAACACAGTAAAATAAAAGTAGCAAATAAACGAAACACAGTATAGTAACAAACATTATAACAGGAATAACGTATTTTTTTTATTAAAGCCCAAAATAGGTAGGTACATATTTCTGTTTTATTTTAGAACGCACATAGAATTTATATAAATACACTAGCGACCCGTTCGTTTACATTGACAAAACATCGAGATTTCTTTATTAAATGTTGGCATAATAAATGACACATAAACTTTTCGGACTAAATGCTCTCTACATGACGGTGAATAGCGTATCAAAATCCTTTGTGTAGTTTAGAAGGTCTAAGCGGTCACACAGACACACACAAAAACAGTAATAGTGATAAGTTATTTAATTATTTATAAGGATATTTACATATGTTTAGATTACAATCCTTGTTTCCAATTATACAAATATCAACCTTATGTCAGTGATAATTAAGTTGATTTCAGAATTACTGGTATTATTGAAAAAGTAATCAAAAATTAGAGTGGTACCGCAAACTGAACTTTATGTTTCAACACGTGTTTCTGTACATGATTGGACACTAAACGCAGCTTATGAGACAAGATAACTTTTTCTAGACAATTATCGAACCTATCGTTATTGCGACGTTACATGGGTCACAGATAATTCTGAAGTATCTGTTAATCAATGATAAGATTACTTTCTTATAAATTGCAGAAAACGTCTATTTCAATTGTTGTTATAAGTACTTATTATGAGTATTTATTACGTGCTATATAAAACATAAATATCATAACCACATGGGGCAGACCTGAGGTTGCACCAAAACGCAAAAAAATACCATACACATAAATAAAATTGAAGTGTCTTGTAGTGTTTGTAATGTCAAAATAACAGCTTTTTCTAAATGCATATGAAAGTATATACAATACATACAACGAAAACACATTTTTTTTTAAGGTAGTCTGTCTGTTTGTTCCGGCTAATCTCCGAAACGGCTGGTCCGATTTTGACTGGACTTTCACTGGAAGATAGCTGATGTTATAAGGAGTATTTTTATTTTAACAGCCCATATAGGTGAAGCCGCGGGCAGCAGCTAGTTTTTTATAAAACTAGTTGTGCCACATTGCAAAACCAAAAAGCTTTGGTGGATAATATTTTTCAAAAGTGTAAAAGAAAAATTTGTTAATTCATGGCTTCCATTTGGATTTTTACTTGGATTTTTATTTTGACCTCTTAACCGGTTTTAGCACTCTCGAAAACCATGAAAATTACAACCGAGACGAAAAATTTTAAAATTTTCGACCGACTTCTAAAAAAACACTGCAAATTGAAAAATAACTTATATTTCGGAAGTCGGTGTCTTTGGTTTTGTATATTCGTTATTTGCCACTGACTTCCGAAATATAAGTTATTTTTCACTTTGTAGTGTTTTTTTTAGAAGTCGATTGTTTTTTTTTTGTAAAAAAGTTTTTATTTCTCGCTTTTTAGTGGGTTGGTTTATAATGTATCTCAGTTAGAATAGCTTAATGTCAACTCCTCATCACTTTTTACAAAATATTGCTTATCCCGATGCAGGGACTTTAATCGTTGAGGAGTTCTCCTGGTACTTCACCATCAGCTCTATTTCTCCATGCACTGTGACGAGCATACATTTCTTGGCAACCGTAATCGAATCGCAATCCGTGAAATAGGTACTAATTATTGAGTAGTTCCGGTGGCCATTTGTGGCCTTCATCATCAGTTCCACTTCACTAAATGGTGCTTTTCGAGAGCAACTGCACGAGTTACTATAAACAAGGTAGCTACTATAAAACGTTGAGGAGTTCCCTTGACTGTCCTTCGTCTTCATCATCAGACCCTTAATGACAGTCACAAACCATCTAGGTGTAAAATTCTCATCAATACAAATTACTCAAGCCCAAACACCAGGTAATTGCTGTAAATCGTTGAGGAGTTCCCTTGACTGTCTTTCGGTTCCATCATTGGATCGATTCCAGACCTTCATTAAGTAATAGTGCTTTAAAATACTTAATGAAAAAATTAACAAACGCACTAGTCGCCATTACGATTTTCGAAGGCTCCCCTCGATTTCTCTGGAATGCCATCATCAGATTCTGGTTTCCTTATCATAGTATTACTTTCGGGATATTTTCTTTCCAACAAAAAAAGAATCATCAAAATCGGTTCATAAACGACGAAGTTATTCGCGAACACACATAAAAATATATATATATATACGGTCGAATTGAGAAACCTCCTCCTTTTTTTGAAGTCGGTTAAAAACAGTTCAAAAGAAGCGAACACAGTTACAACTCCTATGAGGTTATTCCTGTCGCAAGGCAAAACATTCATTCATTCATTATCGTCTTCAACAAAAAGAACTTAAAGTTAGCTAATGCAAATCAACCTATAAATTACAAAATGTTCATATTTTATTTACCTTTCCACTAAAGCTGCCTTTTAACTCAAATCCACATTTATTTACTAAATTTTCAGCAGTTAAGAAGACCCCAATCCGTACTCAATATAAAAATCAATTACGTACGCTAAAATGCAATACATCATTAATGAAAAAGAGCTTCTTTGGTGTTGCTCCCAAAATCTATAATAAAATACCAAGTATGCCATTAAAAAAATTCAAAAAGTATTTTCATAAATTATTATTTGAGAAATGTTACTATGCCCTAGATGATTACCTAAATGATAGAACACTGTAACTACTTGGATCATTGGATCAATGTATTGCATGCATGTATTTTGTTTTGTTTCGATTTTTTTTGTCTATTGTCTAAGGTAAATATTGTTTTTCTTTATTTTGTGTAATCACATTAATATTTGTATGTCAAAATGACAAAACATATCGCAACATACAATTATTATATAAGACCTTGACCTTTTACATAATATGTTTTACAAATAAGTAATTCTATTTTTTTTTCTATTCTATAACCAGAGGTAGACGCTTCCCTTTTCCTTTGCTCTTCTTTTAATTATGCTACATTCCAAGTCTAGTTTTCGTTTAATTTGTGATCAACACAACAGTAAACACATACAAAACAAGGGGTGTTCCTGGACTAACAGCAGTGCTGCCACCTATCATGAGATTTCAGTTTTTAAATCCATTGCACAATTTTTTACCAACAGTTCCGACCTTATCACCGTCATTCGAGCGTCAAAATATGCTTGTTTAACGATATCTATTAATTGCGTTCCATATCCACGTTGAGTTGGTTTTAGATTAATTGTCAAAAAGCGTTTGTGTTCCTGTCACGTTTTGTCTACGTTTCTGTCTTGAGTTTTTCGATTCGTCGATTCTAAACTCTATCAGAGTCCTAGACTCATCGACTCAATGTCGTTTTTCCCCTTCCACGCGGGAAAGAGCTTTATCGATGACTAAAAATGTATTTTATCTATACATATAATAAATATTTCAGATTAGCAATATCTTTGATAAGATAAATTTGCCCATACTGCCGAAAAGAGAAACAAGCATCATTACCGTGATAAGGAATTAGTCCGTCTGTGCTGGTCACAAACAAAGGTTGTTTTCAACATAATTGCCAACTAAAATTAAAATGGGAGTGACGTGTCAAATTTTACTAACGAACAACACAAAAGGTGTCTACAGAGCCGGACAGTTAGTGCAAGGTTCGGTGAAATATGTTATAGATGAACCAACAGAGTTCTCTAGTGTCACTCTCTCGTTGAGAGGTAAAGGATTATGTTGGTGGGTACCCCTCCTTGCCGGTATCGGGACTATATACACTGGTTCCGAAAACTATATTAATCAGTGCATGTATTTACTTCAAGCTAGAGAAAATGAAACAGCGGCAATTGCAGCAGGAACTTATGAAAAACAATTCTGTTTCGTACTTCCAGAAGTAATTCCATCTTCTTATAAAGACTCGAAATGCTTTATTGCATACTTCGTCGAACTAAAATTCGTAAAACCAAACTTTATGAGCTTTTCTAAGAGGTTTGAATTAGTCATTAAGGTTCAAGGTGGCATAAAACCATGTCTCGTACAACCTATGATATATGAAACGAAAAAAGATTTTTTCTCGTCTAAGAAAACCATTACTTTTAGTGTAGAAATTGAAAAGATGTTTTTGTATGCAGAAGAGACTATAGAACTCAAATTTAATATAAAAAACCAATCAGAAGTGGCTATTACTGCCAGAAGGATAGAATTAATTGAATATATCACTTATAAATCTAACTGTAATCATCAAAAGCAAAAATCTAAGACAGTTAACGGAGTAGAAGTGAATTTAATTGGTAATGCAAGACTGAGGGCTGAGTATCAAGGCCTCGATAAGATAACAACAACACCAGAAATGTTCTCAATACATTCCAATATTTTAGCAAAAGAATATAGATTGAAAGTTGCTCTCAAGTTTCCTTTCCCGCATAGAGAACTTTGCCTAGAGATTCCAGTGGTCATCGCAGAGAAAATGAATGACTCTGAGGATGTCAAGTTAGATGAACAACCGCCTTCATATTGGCAAGTCATGAACGAGAAAAATGAAAAGGAGAAATAGAAAAAAAATTAAACAAACCGAAACCGTAGATTTTAATTTGATTAATGTTTACCATTATCATAGTTCGGTAAAACGTTGGTGCTAATACTGATGCTATGTATATAAGAGTACTTAAGTAACTGTAAATGTCCGAAGGCAGTGTATCTTAAGTAAGATACTCTGGTGTAAGTTACCATTCACCAAGCTAGTTGGTGAATGACCGTAATTTATTTTCATGACAATTTCGGTCATTCACCAGTGAATGTTATGATGCACCACAACGAATTCGTTTTGTGATGAATCTTCATTATCTTCGTTATGAGCGAAAAATTTATAACTATTCAGTAGGAGAGAATTGGGGTACCTGGATCAAGAGATCCAGGCACCCCAATTCTCTATTCAAAATGAAGACTGCATTCAAAATACTCTATTCAAAATGAAGGTTGCATTCAGAATCATCTATTCAAAATGAGTGTTGTATTCAGAATCATCTATCCAAAATGATGGTTGTATTCAGAATCCTCTACTCAAAATTAAGGTTGCTTTCAGAATCCTCTATTTAAATGAAGATTGCATTCAGAATCATCTATTCAAAATGAGTGTTGTATTCAGATCGAAATGAGATATCTATTCAAGATCGTCTATTTAGAATACTCCATTCGGAATGAGACTTCTACGATTGGGATTTTATTCTATAATGCTCTAAATTACCGAGAGTTAGCTACATTTCCATTTCCATTTAGGTATGTATGATGCAGTGATGTGTCTTTATTATGAGTTAATGTGGCCTCTGAGTAAAATACCAAATACCTAAATCGTTTAAAAAATCGTATTCATAATCAGTTGCTAAGCACGACTGATTGTTTACATAACAAACACATTGCCATTCCCGTAAAGGAAGCAGGTCGCATTCTTTTGTACCCATCGTGTGCCTCATAGCTATAAAGTTATAATTATTCATTTATATCAGAAATCAGCATTTATAGTATTACGATTAAACCAATATGCCACATTCCTAATGTATACCTATGACAATTAAATAAGTTTACACAATGAGCACAGACATGAGCAATAAGAAGTGTGTGTATAAAAATGTAGGTGTACCCTATAATAAAGAAGTTTTAAGTAATTTTAATTAATTAAGTTTAATATAATTTGAATCTTGATATCCATGAACACATTCATAGTACTTATAAGATTTTATTTATTTATTTCCTAAATGTAACTATTTGCCTGGTGTGTAAATAGGTACTTGCTCATGATTCGTACATTTTATTAACAAGAGTGATAGAAATGAAACAACTGAAATACAATTGATAGTTTATTCACAATTTTTTATGCAATTTGCTTAAAATATCCTTAACACATTTATAAATATCATCATTAAATACATTTCCCACAACATGTTGGACACATACATTGGCACTACAATCACATGGTGAATTTGTGAATTCTTCCGCGTCAAAAACTTGTATTCGTATTATTTTACTACGATGACCCGTTGATGGTTTCTGAATGTATGAGTATACAACATCACTTCTTCGTCTTTTATTATTGTTGCTGTTGTTACTATTGCTGGCAGGCGGTGTTTCCTCAAATTGAAATGGTTGAAATGGTCTTTCTCTATCCAAATAGTTGACCACTTTTTGACGTAGGGCTTGTTCAGCAGGAATTGGCGAGTATGAAGAATTAGTGGGGAAAATATCACTGGACATCTGAAACAAAGAAATAGGTATTAATTAAATAATACTTAAATTGCAAGTTTATGAAGACAAAAATGAACTATCCTAGAATAGATCCCAGTGAAAATATTTAAAATTCATTTATAATACACATTTTAATGTTTTTATTAATAATTTAAAATACTTTTTTATAAGATAATTTACTTACCGACATCGTAGAGCAGAAAAGACAACTTGAATGTTATTTTTTTAATCTTGGATTGGTTTATATAGGTACTGGTCCATTTTTTTTTTTGTCATTAAGGTTCAAACTAATTTCGTTTTTATGTATGTAAAGTAATTCGAACTCCTCCTCATATGGCTAGAAATTTGTGACACGTATACAAGATGCATTGCAATCTACAGACGAGCGTTATAACCGCAGCGTTTGTCCCTCTGACACATAATTACACTATAATATGAGTTCTTACTTTTTTTTAAGTTGTTGTTAATAATGAGTTGCTAATAGTACACAATTGATAATCTTTTGCTAGCGGCACCCGAGACCCGCTAACAATCAATGAATTACGCGTTTAAAACGCCGCGGTTATAACGCTCGTCTGTAGATTTTGTTGATGTAAAAATGCTGCACTTGCAATCCGGGTGATGCATTGCAATTTACAGACGAGCGTTATAACCGCAGCGTTTGTTCCTCTAACACATAATTACACTATACCTAAATTAGACTATATAAGTACTTACTTTTTATTTAAGCGTTGCTAATGAGACACAATTGATAATATTTTGCTAGCGGCACCCGAGACCCGCTAACACTCAATGAATTAAGCGTAAAACGCTGCAGTTATAACGCTCGTCTGTAGATTTTTGTCGAGGTAAAAATGCTGTGCTTGCAGTTCGGGTGATGAACTTATTTTTGCATGTATGCAATTTTACAAATTAGGATATGCGTGACGCGTTTTTACGCCTATATAAACGGGTTGTGGCAAAAGTTCGCTACCAGACCACCACTGGAAAGACTCGGGGCTCCTGAATTTCTGCATCAAGTACAGAACATAAGTAAATCAAGCAAAACAGCAAGCTTTAAAATGTAAGTAGTTTAATTTTTTAAGTCTATTCATCAATTCACTCATTTTGTCTGTTCATCTATTCAATCGTTTCATTTATTCATCGATTCAATCATTTTGTCTATTCACTCTTTGATTTCTAATTTCATCTAAGTATTTGTTGATTTCATTTATTCATCATGTCCCAAATTATGTAATCAATCGATTAATCTTTTTTCACTGAACTGTGCCTTTGGCAATGTTTTTCTTTGTTGCCTAATATATAAATATTTAATTATTGTTGCAGGTCGAGACAAACAGCTACCCAACTTTTCTCTTCCGATGACGAAGCCGAGCATCAGCAGCAGTTGAAAAAACCGCAAGACTCTAAAGCGTCATCTTCATCGCTGACTGCTAAGAGGTCGGCTGAGGGAGAATCGTTGAATACTGCGATTAAAAAGAAGAAAACGAAGAAGACCACGATCAATCCTATCAGCGCCAGCATGAGAGCCACGTCGCATGATCTATTCGGGACCGATAGCGACGACGACGGGGAGCAGGGAGAAGAGACCGTCGCAAGCACTTCGGGTAAAAAAATACTACCAATGCATTCATATTATACCCGTAGAGTAGCCAATGGTATAAGTAAACAGACTAATGAGAACAAAAACGGTAGATTTTATATAGAGCTAAAGATATACGATCACAGTGAGATAGAGCGTGTAGCGCCTATAAATCGATGGCGGCATGCAATTGTAAGCGTAAAAAATCGCACTAATGATGACACGCCATCATGGAAACATATAAAAGACTTTTTAAAAGAAACTCATAAAGAGTTCAAGCACTGTCCCATAGATTATGTCCACAGTTATTTTTTACTCATATCTCTCAATACTCTTTAAATACTTACTCACTTACTTGTTCATACTTTTTGTTAATCATTATATTAATCATTTACCTATTTACTTTAATTATAGTTTTCGGGTATTTGTATACATCAAATATTCTTAAGGGTGAAAAATCATAATATAAACAGAAATGTAACCATAATATTATCTTTTCGTTTCATTTACAGTACAAACCCCGTCTACTCACCGAATGCAATATACAAATAATCCAGAATTTATTGAATGTAAAAAATGTCTCATTGAATTACCGATTAATGAATTTAAATACCATTTGAGAACCAATATTCACAAGTCTAATAGTTTATTACAAAGCGAATTTGAAAATATTTACATTATTGCAAGTGCTTTCAAAAACAGAATCATAACATATCGTTTAAATCCTGCACAAGATGTTGAATACCTCACACCGGAGGCATTCTTGTGTCAGAATAAAAATGATATCCTGAAACTTATACTTAGATCTTTAATGAAAAATACTTGTCTTAAGATTAATTTCGAATTGTTTGCCCACTTTGTCTTACCAAAAACGAGTGAGCAACAACTTAAGTCATTCAATACGAAATATGAAATTATTTGTAATAACACAGATATTAATGAATTGTATTCGAAAGTAATCGAACTGTTAAAATGTAAAATGTCAGAATTCGAGCACAAAGATTCTGGATGGTCTTATCATTCAGTTAGTCATCTTGAAATCAATGTAAATAAATATTGTCCGATGAGAGGCGGCAATTATTTAGATTTGCCTACAAAAATTAAGAATTCTAAAAGTTGTATTAATATACAAAATAATGACAATCATTGCTTTTTATGGAGTGTGGTAGCTTCTTTGTATCCTGTTAAGAAGAACGTCTGCAGGACTAATTCGTACCCACACTACAGCTCTGTTTTTAATATTGAGGGAATGTCTTTTCCTGTCTCATATCAAGACATAAAATTATTTGAAATAAAGAACAACATAAGTATTAATATTTATGGAGTAGATAATAAGAGCGAGAATGTGACTGGACCTCTGTATCTAACAAATAACAGAAAATCTGTTCATGTTAATTTGTTATATTTAGAAAGAAAAGGAGTAAGTCATTATTGTCTTATAAAAAATCTAGTACGACTAATAAGACGGCAAGTGACATGTCATAAAGGTAGTTTTTTGCTGTGTGAATCATGTTTACAATTCTATAGCAGTGAAAATAAGTACAAATCTCATAACTGTTCAAAAGTATTATCAATTTTGCCTGAAAAGAATAGTAAACTCAGTTTTAAGAATTTTGAAAGAAAGCAAAAGATTAATTATGTAATTTATGCAGACTTTGAAAGCCTATTGCTAAATTGTTCCGAAAAAAAATCTGAAAAAACACACAATTTCAAAAAACACCAGCCCTCATGTTTTGGATACTATATATGTTGTTCACACGATCCAAGCCAAAATAAATATGTTACATATAGAGGTTCTGACTGTGTTGAAGTATTTGTTACTAGATTAATAGAAGATGTGAAGAAAATTAATGAAATATTGTCGATAAAAAAATCAATGATACCTTTAACAAGAAAAGAGCAAATCAGTTATAACAATGCTAGTATTTGTCATATTTGTGATCAGTTATTATTTCATGATAAGGTACGTGACCACGATCATGTGACAGGAAAGTATAGAGGACCTGCACATGTTCAATGTAACTTGATGCTAAGAGCATGTCCATTCATACCAGTACTTTTTCATAATTTAACGAATTACGACTCTCATCTGTTTATACAAGAATTAGTGAGACATAAAGGTTATATTAAAATTATACCTAAAACAAAAGAAAAGTATTTAACTATTACCAAATATATAGATAATGAGAATGGAGACCGTCCTATTCAAATAAAATTCATAGATTCGTTCCAATTTTTAAGCTCTAGTTTAGATGCACTTAGTAAAAGTTTATCAGATCACGACTTTATTAATTTATCAGTAGAATTTAATAATGAAAACATATACTTGCTTAAAAATAAAGGTATTTATCCTTATGATTATATTGACACTTGGGACAAGTACGAAGAAACAACACTCCCTCAAAAAAAACATTTCTATAACTCTTTGAAAATGAACCACATTAGCGAAAACGAATATGAACACGCGAAAACTGTGTGGAATGCATTTAATATCAATAGTATTGGCGAGTATACTGATTTATATTTAAAATGTGACGTTTTATTACTATGTGATATATTTGAAAATTTTCGTAATATAAGCTTAAAATATTATAAGTTAGACCCTGTGTACTATGTAACAGCACCTAGTTTAAGCTGGGATGCTATGTTGCTTTATACGCGTGTTGAACTAGACTTAATTGATGACTTAGAAATATATCAAATGTTGGAAAAGGGTATACGTGGTGGTCTGGCTCAGTGCTCACTACGTCATGCAAAAGCAAATAATCCTTATTTATCAGAATACAATGATCTAGAACCGTTTAGTTATTTGATTTATCTCGATTGTAACAATTTGTACGGATATGCAATGACAAGAAAAAACCCAATTTCAGAATTTAGATTTTTGAAAGAGAAGGAAATTAACTGTTTTGATATAATGAGTGTATCTAATGATAGTGAATATGGTTTCATTTTAGAGGTAGATCTTGAATATCCTGAATCATTACATGATTTTCATAGTGATTTGCCTTTTGCTCCAGAGAAATTCATACCCCCTGGAGGAAAGACAGCTAAACTTATAGCAAATTTATATGATAAATTTAACTATGTGATTCACTATATTCACTTAAAAGAGTGTTTGAAATACGGCCTAGTTCTAAGAAAAATTCATCGAATTCTTACTTTCAGACAGGAAGAATATTTAAAAAAATATATTGATTTAAATACTAGCCTGCGTCAAGCATCTACAACTGTTTTTGAGAAAGACTTTTTTAAGCTTTTAAATAATTCTATTTTTGGTAAAACAATAGAAAACAAACGTAAACAGGTAGATATTAAACTAGCTACAAAATGGATGGACATAGAAAATGTGACAAATAAGCAACTCTGTGCTGAAAAACTAATTTGTAAACCTAATTTAAAATGTGTTACTATATTTTCGGAAAACTTTGTAGCTGTGCAACTAAAACCCGAGAGAATTGTTTTAGACAGACCGATTTACATAGGTTTTACTGTTTTAGAATATGCTAAGTTACATCTTTATCAGTATCATTATAATATAAAAAATAAATATATATGAATAATGTAAGGCTATGTTACACAGACACCGACAGCCTTCTTTATTTATTTCACACGGCAGATATTTACCATGATATAAAAAATAATTTAAAGGAATTTGATACAAGTAATTTTGATTTAGATAACCCATATTTAATACCTCGGGTAAATGCAAAAATACCTGGTTTATTTAAAGATGAACTCGGTGGAGACGTGATCAGCGAATTTACTGGTTTAAGAGCAAAACTTTACTGTTTATCGGCTTCTAAAACTGAAATAAAAAAAGCAAAAGGTATTTCAAACTCTGTCACCAGAAGGCTAGAGATATCGCATTACAATAAATCATTATTTGATGATGAGAATAGATCGTGTAAGATGAATATGATTAAATCAATCAAACATGTATTATATTCACAACAAGTAAATAAACTTGTGATGAATAGAAATGACGATAAAAGATATATACTCTCGAATCAGATTGAAACATTGCCTTGGGGTCACTACAACGTTGTATTTTAGTTTATAGTTTTTAACTTTAAGCTATTATTTTATAGCATTAAGTATGATTCAATTTCTTAATAAAGGTACCTATATGTAATGACATCGAACTTCGTTTTATTTATTGATCCCTATTTAAATATATAAACGCATGTCATTTACATTTATCTTACATTTCACAATGAAGTTCATCAAGCAAGCACAGACTTTAGAAGTTAATAATATAAAATTAGAAAATCAATCACGTAAAGTGAAACATAGTGCACTCTTACCAGAAACTATTAGATGTATAATATGCGGTCCATCTAACTGTGGGAAAACCAACATAATGCTTAATTTAATATTACATGAAAACGGTCTCAAGTTTAAGCATATTTACTTATACTCAAAGACGGCTTTCCAGCCAAAATATTGTTTTTTAAAACAAGTTATGAGCTACATACCAGGTGCTAACTTCTTTGTCTTCAATGATAATAAAGAAGTCATACACCCAAATGATGCTTTAACGAATGCAGTAATGATTTTTGATGATGTAGCATGCGAAAATCAAATCAATATTCGTAATTACTTTGCAATGGGGAGACATAAACAGATAGATTGTTTTTACTTAACACAAACCTATTCCAAAATACCTAAACAACTTATACGAGATAATGTAAATCTTTTAATAATCTTCAAACAAGACGAGATAAACTTAAAACATATATACAATGAGCACGTAAATACAGATATCGAATGGTTTCAATTTAAAAAACTTTGTTCTGCTATTTGGGAAGACAAGTTTGACTTTTTGTTAATTAATAAAGATTGCCCTATAAATGAAGGTAGATACAGACAAGGGTTTGACATATTTATATACTTTTAAAAAGTGCATAAATACCAACTCATTGCAGAAAATATATCAATCGAAATCTGAAATCTGTAAATAACGGATGGGTCATTATTAAAAAAATAAAATAAAAACATTATGCAGGTAACTATTAAAGAACAATTGATAAAGTCAGTCGATAGTATAAAAAATAAAATTAAAACAATGCAAAATGAAGAAGATACAACACATTTAAAATTTAAAAAGGTCTTCAAACCAATAACAGATCCACTAGAAATATTAATCAAAGCGAATGATATAATTAAACCAATATTTGACAATTCAAGAGATCAGAGTAACTCGCCTGAAAGATTTAGCGCATCAACAGATTATGTTCCACATTATGAAAGTTTTAAAGAATGTATAAAAACAGATTCAAATGAAGATTCTAAGTGTTATAAAGATGTTCTATCAAGAAATCCTTTTAAAGATTCCAATGATACACTGATTTCACTAAATAAAGAAGATATGATGGATATCTATGATAATATGAATGTCCCATTCGGGATACGTCGTGAAAATAAAAAACTGATGATGGGGAACAGCAATGTTACATTTTCTCTTACAAATAAGACCTGTAATTCACCAAAAACAAATATAGTCACTATTAATAAAAGGCCCTATGAATTAACACAAGGCCTAAAGGAACTTCTGGTACGCACTAAACCTAACCTTAATTTAGTCACTGAACTAGATAAAATGGTCTATAAAGATATGCTTCATAATACACACGCGCACAAACGAGACTTTCATCCTAATGGTCAAATAAAAGGTGATAAAAGTTTAAAATATCGTGAAATTATTAAACCTTTGTTTTCGCAAAATGTTCAAGATGAAGGACAGATAATGAAAACAAAAAGCGGTGGTTTTTTACCTAAATTAAAAAAATATAAAAGTAATACCGATTACGTTTACTGGGATGACCCTAATGAACTAATCGAAAGGTTAAAACTTCTAATTGCTTCAAAAAATGCTGGTAATACTAATCATGATAATGAAATTCTATCAATTATAGAAGAGTTAAAAGAAGCTGATATTATAAAAGACTAAAAAGCTTTGGAATTTTCTCAGTCATCAAAGTTGTTTGCAACATGAATGAACATAAAAATATTAATTCTGTTCGTGTAAATAAAACTGAAAGTGACATAAGCGTGGAATGTGTTGAGATTAAAAATACTACTGAAGAGCAAATCCAAAAACTTAAAGTTAATATTTGCATGCAAATAGAACAACTGAATAAACTGATTTTAATTTTAAACGATAAAATAAGGAATCTCGAAAAAAATATTGTGTTGAAAGAAATTTCAGGAAAATAAAATAAGCATTATGAGCAAAGTAGATGTCATAAATGAAATTCATAAATGTGCTAGAGTTAACTTTCCAAGAAGACAGGTCATACTTAAAGATATCGATGATCTCTGGCAAGCAGATTTAATGGATATGCAAGCAATTTCAAAAGTGAATGTTGGTAACAAATATATACTAGCAATCATAGACACTTTTTCAAAATATGCTTGGACAGTTCCTTTGAAACAAAAAAATAAGCAAGAGGTGTCAAAAGCATTTGAAAGTCTATTGCTTAAAGGACGTGTTCCAAGAAATTTGCAAACTGATTTGGGAAAAGAGTTTTATAATAATAAATTCAAAAATATTGTTACAAAATACAATATTAATCATTATTCAACGTATTCTACCAAAAAAGCCTCAATTGTTGAAAGATTAATAAGGACATTAAAAAATAAATTATATAAAGAATTTAGTCTTAACGGGAATTACAAGTGGATGAATGGAACGCTCAACAAAATTGTAAATGAATACAATATATACTACTCATAGAACTACGCGTCAACCTCCCGCTTCTATAAATCATGATAATAAAACAGACATACTGCAAAGATATATTCGTATGGCTGAGTGTAACAAAAACATTAAGTGTAGGAAGTTTAGAGTTGGTGATTTTGTAAGAATAAGTAAATATAAAGGATGTTTTGATAAAGGCTATTATCCTAATTGGTCAACAGAAATATTTAAGATAAAAACAATACAAGAAACTAATCCGCTAACTTACTTGATAGAAGATGCAAGATGTCGACCAATACTAGGAGCGTTTTATGCTCAAGAACTTCAAAAAACCAGCCATCCTGATTTGTACTTAGTTGAAAAAGTATTGAAAAAAAAAGGGAATCAAGTATATGTGAAGTGGCTCGGACTTCCTATTACCGAGAACAGCTGGATAGACAAAACAAATGTATTTTAAGTGGGCCAATCAAAAATTTGTTCTAATGTGTATTTAAGCAAATACACATATTTTTTTCTATTCATTACGTATTTGTTCTTAAAACAAAAAAGACTTGTATTTGTACCTATTAAATACGTTTGTTTTACTGTGGGGAGGCAAAAATAAAGAAATAGCTATGAAAACAACACGAGTTATGTCAGACAACAAAAAAATAGTTTCATCAGCATTGAACAAAAACATCAATAAAGTAAAAACAGGAGGTGGTTTTAAGAAAACTCTTAAAAAAGTTGTTACCCATACTAAAAAGCACATTACAAAATTAAAACCATCATGTAAAAAAGCATTGATGGAATTAGCATACGCAGCAGCTAAAGAATTTACATCAAATACACCAATAAAATTACCTAGGATTATACCAGTACCAAAAACTGGAGGATTTCTTCCTTTAGTACCAATATTTGCTGGATTATCTGCTGCTGGCAGTTTAACAGGAGGTGCTGCCGGTATTGCAAAAGCAATTAACGCATATAAAACAGCTAAGAAGCAATTGCGTGAAGCAGAACGACACAACAAGGAAATGGAGGCGTTGTTCATTGGAAGAGGATTACATCTCAACCATTACAAGGATGGTTTAGGCATTTACATATCAGAGAAAAAAAACTGAAATCTCGGCTACCCAATAGAGCTTTAACCAATATTGATATAATGAAACACTCAAATAATATTCCATTCTTTCGAGGTGTGTTTATGAGAGATAAATTACCAGATGAAGTATTGCCGATAGAATGTGGAGTGATCAATCTTGACTCTTCTATAAACTCTGGTACTCATTGGGTAGCCTATGGCAAGATAAATGAATACGTTGAATATTTTGACAGTTATGGTAACTTAAAACCTCCAAAAGAATTTATGAAATATGTTGGAAATAATATTCAGTATAATTATGAAAACGTTCAGCTTAATCATTTGTATAATTGTGGACACTTGTGTTTAAAATTTCTTAGATCATTTTGGAAAGACAATAAAGTAATATAGCAAATTAATGTTTTTTATTACCTAATACAAATGGATGTCCTTGTAACGTAATTAGAACGAGTTATAAAAGTTAATGTCTTGATACTCTACACACACTCTTAGATTGCCTGTACTGATAATCACTACTCACATTGTAAAGAATAATATTGAGCTAAATTTAATAATAGTAATACTACCTATTTTGTTTATACATAGAAACAACATGCTAGTTTTTAATAAAACACCTATCCTGAGAAGAAAATGTAATATTTCACTCCCTGTTTCCAAAGAAGTCAGACGTATCAACGCGAAAAAAATTAAAAGACAAATTAAAATTACTAAAGAGAATAAAATATTTCTCAAACATATTGGATTAAAATTAAAATAATAACAACATGCTTCAAATAACAGATTTAGTGCAACATGACAACTCTATCGAAAGTTATGAAATCCATAGCTACAATCCGTATAATACTAGTTTCAAAGAAAATGATGAAATCAGAATACCCATTCATCATCAAGATTTGTATGTATTGCCTTGCAACAGTTCCATTTTCATAGAAGGGTATGCAAGTGTATCTAGTAAAGATCCAGCAGGGAAAACAATAAAAAAAGATGTTGATTTCATAAACAACCCAATCTTATATTTGTTTCAAGATATTAGGTACGAAATAAATGGTGTTGAAATCGATCGTATTAAAAATTCTGGTATCACAACAACTTTAAAATCATATGTCTCCATGAATGAAGGTGAAAGCAAAGCTGCAGCAATTTGGGGATGGAACTTAAATGGTACAAAAATAGGCAAGGGACATTTTAGCGTTATTGTACCATTGAATAGAATACTGGGATTTGCAGAAGATTATAACAAAATAATAATTAATTGTAAACATGAACTAATTTTACAAAGACACAGCTCCGCATTAAACTGTGTGCTTATGGAGAAAAATGATAGCCTAGAAATGGATATTCAAAAAATACAATGGCGTGTGCCGCATATTAAAGTTTCTGATCGTAACAAATTATTATTGCTTAAAAGTTTGGAGAGAGATCGTTCCATACAGTTAGCATTTAGAAATTGGGATTTGTATGAATATCCGCTATTACCAAGAACAACAAAGCATTCATGGTCGGTGAAGACAACTTCGCAATTAGAGAAACCAAGGTTTGTTATATTTGGTTTGCAAACTAACCGAAAAACTAATAAAACCAAAAGTTCTTCCTTATTCGATCATTGCAATCTATGCAATATTAAATTATTTTTGAATTCGCAATATTATCCATATGACTCACTTAATCTGAAATTTGATGAAAATAAATACAGTATATTATACGAAATGTATGCAAATTTCCGTCAGTCGTATTACAACTTGGGCATAGATCCGTTGCTTAGCTTAAATCAATTTAAAGAAATTGCTCCACTTTTTGTAATTGATTGCTCAAGACAAAACGAATCGCTCAAAACTGGCCCGGTCGATGTCCGATTAGAAATTGAATGTTCTGAAGATATTCCAGATAATACATCCGCCTATTGTTTAATAATAAACGATCGACTTTTCGAATACAAACCTTTGAGTAATATTGTGAGAAAATTATCATGAATGTTATCGTGGATGTCCAAGGGTTTAAGAATGAAAAAAACGAATTTATTCCAAAGGAAATAGCAATGATGTATGAAGGACGCATACAAGTAATGTTGATAAAACCACCACGACCATTTTATTACTTAACGAAAAAAGAACGGTTACAAGTAGCTTGGATTGAAAAAAACAGGGGAATTTACTGGAATGAAGGCTCTGTACCATACTTTAGCTATAAAACTAACTTTGCTAATTTTCTAGAAAATAAGTCTATATTTACAAAAGGTAATGAAAAAGTGTTATGGTTAAAAGATATATTCAAAATTGATAATGTATATAATTTAGAAAGTAAGCAGTGTCCAAGTATAGTAACATTGTACAAAAATTATTCAACTTCTCCTGATATTATAAGTTGTATCAATCATACCAACATTTGTGCTTTAAAAAATGTATTTTGCTTAAATAAGTGGTGTCTTGAAAATAATGTTCTTTTAAAATAAGCAGCAATTTATAAATATAGAACTTAACCAACATTTTAGTTTTATTTTATAGCACCTATCTTCTTTAAATTATAAGGGCTTTTATATAAAACAGAGGCAACGGCTTTCCTAACACATGAAACAGCATGTTAATTCTGGTATGAACAGCACATTATATTTTACGAAACAGATGCTGTTTGTGAGCGCGGCGCATTCAGGCAACACACACACACACACACACACACACACCATACACATTTCTATATTATACGCATACCCTACGTATCATGGAACGCAAATCGAAAGATTAATAATTGAATGGTTGACACTTACTTACTTTTAGCAATGGATTATTTAGATATCATATTTTATGAATATTTTATTTTGTTTTCCGACTAAATAACTTATAACATAATGTTTATAAATCGTAACATCATACTTACTACTACTGTATTACTGTTTTAAGTCGTAAAATGGGAAGATTATGTTGATAATCAAGACCATAATTTATTAAAGAAAAAAGAGTTTAAAATGAATACAAGTCTCATTTCACTAACTTGAATACAACATTCACTTTGAATAAAGGATTCTGATTACAACACTCATTTTGAATAGATGATTGTGAATGCAATCTTCATTTAAATATAGGATTCTGAATGCAACCTTCATTTTGAATAGAGGATTCTGAATACGACACTCATTTTGAATAG